>CM072668.1:5437500-5440000 GCA_036884735.1 Huso huso | reverse complement strand
CATGAATTATTCAGCAACTGGGCTGCCAACGTAGGTCAGTTTTCTTTGACCTTTGTGACAGGAAGTGAAAGGAAGCACCGTTGACTAGGAAAACGCCAATCAGTCTTTAGCCACTTGTCTATTATTACTCTGAAGATGTAAACTACAGGTGTACATCATTTTAAACCAATATTATTAATTGCACTCCACATGTATTGTTGAACCTGACACATCACATGTTAGGCCTTTCGTTATGTCAGCAAGAGGCTAAGCGTCTCTGAATGAAACAATAGTATTTTTCCGACAATAATATTAATAATCTATTAGGTCTGAGGTCAGTTTGCAAATATTTAAAGATCCTTCAGGGTTGAAATTCTGAAGCAGCTGTTAAATCTGAGAAAACTTTTTTTTTTTTTTTTTTTTAAATCTAAACCTATAACAAACTCCAAGAGAAAATGGGATAAACAGATGTCTGGCTTCACTACAGGAAAATAGGACACATTTGGAATGATAAGTCTCCTAAACTCCGTTGAAAATGCCAGATCCGTGAGGATGCCAGTTACGGCCCAACAAGATGCCAGCTAGCAGTATAACTGCCCCTCGTACCATCTGGGAAAATGTTGCTGAGCATGCTATTGATAATGGATCGCAAGCCTGTTTAACATGCCCCAGCGCCACAACCAGCACCCTCAACAGTAAGCTGCAGTTAAATGTTTTGATTGTAACGTAATCAGACCTCCCCTGTCTGACTCAACAATCAGTCTTTTCAGTTTTCAACAGTTGGACACTGAGACCGTGTACATTCTACCCACATAGGGAATGGAAAAGTCAGAGGATGTACCTTACCAGGAATTTCCATACCCAGCAATAAACATGCTTTTTTTCATTTTAGACCACGATTTTAGCAGTCAAGAGGCTATCCTGTTCTCATTTATAGTCATTGGAATGTTATGGGTGCAATAGGATCAAATGATCTGCTCATAGTTGTGATATGTAGACAATGGGAGTTCCTAATGAGGAACATCTGCTTTTGTGCTTTCACAGAACAGATCACTCAGCTATGAAAATGATACTCCCATCCTATTCAGCATAACCACAAAGAAGATGTAGGATTTTCTCTCCCATTTGAGGTTATCTTTATATCAATACAATATCCCATAGCTATGTTAGAAACACACTGTAGTGGGATATTCTGCACAGAAATCTATTTTGTCCAAACACAAAGCCAAACAATTAATACAAAAGCACAAAAGTGTTTCAAGTATCATCTGCATATAATATTTTAACTGCACTTTATAATATTATCAGATATAGCATAGCTGAGGGACAGCTGATATAAAATACTGTAACAGATTGTGGGATATAGCAGAGATTGCTTATATACTGTATTTCAAAATGCCAATCTTTTACATTATGACTGACAACCCCACTGATTTACTGAAGGATGCCTTGGCTTGATCTGGAACAAATATGTAGCCATAGCTCTCAATTCAAGATTGAATTACTGGTTCATATGCCTTATCTGTTAGTAACCTGCTTAATGTGTTTGTGGGCTACAAACTATTGAAGCACGGTCCCTAGGATTCTTTTTAGTGCCAACTAGCCATATGATAGGGACGTTTATTGGGAAACTTTGTACCCGAAAAAGAAAAGGTGTGTTTAAATTCTAAACATACTATGTATTTACACAACACATGTTTTATTTAAAAAACTACTGCTTATCTCATCTTGCATCGTCATTGCACAGAATATGATTACAATTCTTCCAAAACTCTCACATACTTAAATATAGGAACATGTAGCAGATTTTTCATCAATAATTAACTCATTTCAAGCATGTCCATTATTCAAATAAACATGACAAAACCATTCACAAAATGTTTTCTGATTTTATATCAACTAGGATGGACTATATATATATATATATATATATATATATATATATATATATATATATATATATATATATATATATATATTAAATATATATATATATATTAAATGCAGCATGAATCTGTACAATTTCATATAATGTCATAATACATTATGGAATGTTAAAAAATGCTAAAGTAACCAGGCTAAAACGACTGATATCTCTGTATTGGTTTTCATAGAATCAATCCCTTAATGTTCTTTGTGGTGTGACACACACCCAGAGTGATGGCAACAACTGGTCAGTCCTATTTGATTACAAATAAGAGAGATGTTCCCTCTGTCAGATACCAAACATTCTCTGCTAAGCAAACAGCTATTCCAGCTAGTCAAACATGAGCATTTTCAGTCATTGGACAGCAAAGTTCACGATCAAAAGATAACTCCATAATGAAAGCTGCAGAAATCCTACGCGTGCTTCAAAACAATCTAAACCTCTGTGCTCACAAAGCTGGTGTCATACATACACTGTTCAGTGGCATTTATTACATATGGGTGCTGGGTTCTGAATTTATTGAGCAAGTCAGGCTTGTTTTAACCAAATAGCTGCTAACAGGCCCTTCAACAAAGTAAGTCTTGACTGTCATGT
>CM072668.1:320000-430000 GCA_036884735.1 Huso huso | reverse complement strand
GTAGGTGTGTTTGCCCCTCCATTCCTGGGACATTGTTGAGTCTATTGTAATAAACAGTGTTGCACAAGGAAAGGTTTTATATGGATCTCCTGTGGGGGAACTGACTGTTTCCTAGAACTGGCATTAATTACATTGTTCAATTCTCCTGGTTTGTATTTGCGTGGTTGCTATAGAGGAAGGTGTGGTTTCTCAACTCCCCAAGGATGGGTGGGTAATTGTAGCCCCTTGTGCTTTAGTCACAAGTAATTCAGTTGTAGGAGCCAGTGTTTGAATCCCGGTGCAGCCATGCTTTGACCTACAGAGCCAGCTGTGAAAGCAGGGGCACACCCATACACATGCCTTGCTCATAATTGATTTAATTAAGTACAGGAGATAATCAGCCCTTTCCAGCACAAGCAGACGTTGTGCTGAGTCTGCACGTTCCTGTCTTTTCACTCCTCCCCTGTCAGTGGGACTGTAGGTTGCTCAGCAGCACCCCCTCCTGAGTTGTTACAGGATTTGTTTTTCCTCTAATCAGAAAACAGCTGCACAAACAAGATTCAATACAGGAGTCTTCTTCAATGTCATTTATTATATTCAAACATTCAGGTAAAACTGGCTTATAATGCCCCCTCAGGGAAACCTTCTGAAAGAAGTCACTATAGATGAGTAGTCGTTCTACAGCCTGTCTGTAGGGTGGGTTTAACTTGTTTATTTATTTTATTCACACATTGAATGATGTGTAGTTAATTCAAAATCACATTGATATTCAAAATGGCTCTTTTTTTTTTTTATCCCATCTACATTAGAACTCTGAGGTGGGTGGGTTTTGGGGTTTTTTGGCAATGTCAGGATTTTCCCAACTGCACAGTCCCAGCATCCTTACTGGGCTGTCCCAAATACCAATGTAGGCACTATGCTAAAACTGTTATCTGTTTTCACTACTGTGCTACAAATCTTCCCCCTAATTTCTCCATAGACAATCAGTGGGCCATTTGCAGAGCCAGCAGACTTCAAGGTAAGAGCAAGATATGGGAGGGGGGGGAACACGAGACACACAGCCAAAGCATTCTTTAATTAGGGTGTTTAATGAACATTGTGTCCTTCCTGGTGCACGGACAGACTAATAATGAATTTTAGTGTGTAATATATATATATTATTAAATATAATTAGGAACAGGGTTGGGGGTCTGTGGGTTAGAGTCCTATTTGTTGTGGTTGTATTCTCAGTTTGTCTTTTGAAAGTTGTTGCTAAGACTGAAGCACAAGGAGGTTACATGCCAAACTATGTAGAACAGTCCAGTACAATCCTGTGCTTTGCTGAAGGCTCAGTAAAAGATAACTGTCCTTGTGTATTGGGGGCTTGCATTTTTACTCGAAGATCTTTTGTTTGTTTTAGTAGTAGAAAGTTATAGCAGGGCAGTGCGTTGTTTGACATTTAGACTGCTACATTAGTATCAGTCATGAGTGGAGCAGTGCTCTGGAAACCATTTTAAATGCTCCTGTTGTGGCTGGATTGTTGTGGATTGCCCTGGCTCTCTGTCTTGTGTGGATTGGTTTCTGTTTGAAGGTCTCTGGGGGAAACCTCTTTTTAGAGCACTAGTGATCGTGACGGACAGTCGATGCACTCCATTTCCTCATCCCACTGATACTTGTTAACTTCCTGGGATTGGGTTTTATCAACCGTGTGACTGATTAAGGTGGAGGAAATAGCTAATGAGAAGGGGTTTCGAAAAGTTGAAAAACAAATGGCCATCAAGCTCGCTGGAGTTACATGCTTTTAATAGTCGTTTGGTCTTTTAAATGTGTTTCCATAAGCAGTCATGGGCACCCTCGTGAGGAATGCCAGTGTAAACACCCACCGTCTCAGCGCAGTGAGTCAGTGTTGAAACAGGGAGGCCTGAGGGCTCTTCAGTGGGGTTTTTTGGGCAGGGAGAAGCAGGATGACTTGAACACTGTAGAAAAATGAATGCGAGCCGCTCTGTGGCAGCTTGTTTTCTCCTTCGTTTCCCAGCTGAAGTCGCTGCTCGGGAAGCAGTTTGCAGTTTGCAGTGCTAGTTAGTACAGAGCAACCCAAGACACTGACATTGTAGCTTTGCTGTTACAGACCCAGCTGACCTCCTTGTGCATCAGACCAAATCCTTTAGCATAGCTGGTTAGCAGGATCCATAGTCAAATGTTTTAAGTGAGAAAACCATTCTGAAAGCTTGGAAAATTTAATGGAAGGTGCTAAAATGGGGAAAGTTGGCCATAAATAAACTCAGCACAGTTCAATGCCAGGATATGAACATGCAAACAATATCTAAGTAAGTGCATTTACTATACTAGTGAGAGAAAACATACTCTTATGAAATCCATAAATAGAACTATTTTATTGATTGATTGATTGATTGATTTCTTTATTGATTTTTTTTTTTGTGCTATGACATTTTACTATAGTTAACAGTTGTTTTTAATTATTGCTTTTTTATTTCCACTTGGTTGTATTCTCTGTCTCTCACAGTCAGCTTTTTGTTTCACTGCATAGGAGCCGTAAAGACAGTCTGGAAAGTGAAAGCTCTGCAGCCATTGTCCCTCATGAGCTGGTCCGCACCAGACAGCTGGAGAGTGTCCACCTCCAGTTCAACCAGGAGTCTGGGACGCTTATTCCACTGTGCCTGAAGTAAGAATGTGGGGCAAGGCCGTGTGATCAAAAGGTGTTCCTTCCACCTGGAGCAGATCATTGAGAATAAGAGACTATTAGACAGATGAGATTATGTGTCTCAAAGAAACTCCCTTTTATAACAATGTAGCTTCTACAGCTTGTATCCCAGTCTACACCTGCTGTCAGCGATGTTCTGAGCAGTCCTGTTTTTTTGACATGTTGCTTGATAACCTTCTCTTTGTTATCTTAGGGGCCGGCTGCTCCACGGAAGACACTTCACGTACAAAAGTATTACAGGTGACACTGCCATCACATTTGTATCAACAGGAGTGGAAGGAGCCTTTGCGACTGAGGAACATCCGTATGCTGCTCACGGACCGTGGCTACAGGTGGGCAGGCAGGCCGTCCACAAACCAACACTTTGCATTGGGGGTGACATTAAATCTGGGTTGTGGGAAAGAGTAACAGAAGATTCTTAAGGGGGTTCTGATGTTTCTTTGTGGTTTTGTTAAAGCTGAACCCAGTCGTGCATTCACTGTTCTGTGGAAGTTGTTCATCTTTTCTTTGCTCCTGTCTGATCTGTGAGGTAGATCACACACAGTGCTGCAGACAGAACTCCCACTTGAAGAAGCATGCCGCTAATTCGAGAAGCCAGGCTTGCATAAGAAACGGGACAAAACAAACATTTTAACAAATCTTCTTACATTGGAACAACCGCTTTGTAATAAACTTTGTGCAAGCTACCATTTCGCTTTGTGTATTAAAATAATAGGTTGAGGGGGGTGGTGTCTGTTTCAAGAAAATTGCTGTAAAACCCCTTCAGAATTTCTGTTTTTGTCCCCCATAGGAATAAGCCTTCTGGTAAACTTTGGGGTACTGGGCTGTAAAAGCACTTTTATGGTAATTTAAGTAGTACAGGTTATGCAGGTGAAATTTTAAATAAAATATTTTAAGCGTTTTAGTATCTTCCAAGTGTATCAGACCTTGCAGTGAAGTCCTTCTGTTAACGATAGATTTTAATTGGAGTCCTGCACAGCCCTGAGCAGTTTGTCTAAAAGGCAGTAAAGAAGCCTATAGAATTTCACTAGCGGGTGTATTCAGTTACTGTTCGAATGTGTAAGGAATCTTTGTGTGTGTTTTAAATAGTAACTATCTTCCCTACCATCCTTTTAATGTGTTTGTGTTGCTTTTGTTTGACGTACCAGGATCCACTGGTCATTTTTGGTTTAATCTGGTTCCTTGAGTTTTTACTGTGTTTTCTCCTGTAGATATTACTGACCGAGGAGTTTGTAGAAAGAATGCTTGAAGATCTAGAGGACCTAACAGCACAAGAAGTAGTAAGATTATTATTATTATTATTATTATTATCATTGTGGAAGCAATTGGATTGCTAGTTTCTACAGTGGTCCTGGGTGGTCACACAACAGTAGATGAATCATATTTCAATGCCCATCTCTACAACTTCAAGTAAAATAAAATAATTCCTATATGCAAAGAGCTTGACAATTCCCTTTAAACTATTCAACTGTTTTTATTTTAATTTGTTTCTAAAGCCTAAGCTACCCAAGGAGTATAGCTGGCCGGAGAAGAAGCTGAAGATCTCCATCTTGCCGGACTCTGTGTTTGACAGCCCTCTGCAGTAGTGCAGGAGAGACCACGCGACGGGTCTCAGAGAGAAGTACACCCCGACTCCACTGCTGCAGTGAAGCTAAGCTCAATGAAAAACAGAGTAGAGATGTGGAAACAACCCCCTGACCTGCATCTGGAAACGTTGGCCTGCCCAGACTGGGTGAGGTGCTGTTTGTCTAAGTGCCCTTCCACTCCATCCTGTCTCGATTCCACAACATTTCAGCAGGTGTGTGTGTGTGTGTGTGTGTGTGTGTGTGTGTGTGTGAGTGAATGAATACCCTGTACTATACAAGCACCACTTTGTGCTCGACTCAGTTTAGTCTATGGGGAGCTAGACTGAGGAACAGTTTAACAGAAATTCCAGGAGTTATCCGTGTTGCGGTCTGTCCAGACCTGTGATGGGACCAGGAACGCTGTTTGGTTGGTTTGATCAACCTAAACCCTGCCAGGATCAGCCACAGCTGGAGTATATTTTAGAGCATTTGACCGATCCAGCTGTGGCTTATCAAGGTATGCGTTGATCAAACCAAACCTCAAACTGTTGAAAAAGAAAAGGACCCTTGCTAAATCCATGGATCAGGTTTCCATCACTGTTACAAAAGAAACAAGTTGCACATTAATCAGTGTGGTGGTGGTGTTTGTATTGTAACTATTTGACTGAAGTACAGGCCAACTACTCTGTTTCCATTGTTTGTATCTTTTTTTTTTTTTTTTTTTATTTTTTTTTTTTTTAATTGATTACGATCATGCCAAAGATATATGTTCCATTGGCAGGTAACTTATTTTGTATTAGAATCAGTTTGAAACCTGACTCTTTGTTTTTTGTAATCTTATTTTTAAGTGTGCTGAATTTTTAGTGTCCTTTTATTTTCAAAATGATCAATACAATTGGTATACGAATAACCACACTCATAAATATACATGCTGACCAGTAACAGTCTCTGTAGCTCGACTGTTAATGTCTCTCTTCTGTAATAAATCCTGTGCTTCCCAGCAGCATAAGAATGCACGCCGTTATCCTGGTGCAGCGTAGTGAAGCTTTAAAGAAGTGGCAGAAAGTGGAAACTCCATTCTGTCGTCTTGAGGTTAAGATCGATGAGTAACCAGAGGTGCTGGTCCAGCGTGTGCATTTTTAAATTCCCTGCCGTTTTCACGTGGGTATTGACTGGTGTTTTATTCAGAGTAGTGTGACCTTTTAGAGCAAATCTGTTTTTAATGAAGATCTTAAACAGAGCGCTCGTTCCCCACAGTAAGCGACTTGTCCTCGATACACAGTGTGTTACTTCTACTGGTCAGTGTATAAACACTTTCCAATTGGAATGAACGCAACGCTTAAAACTGTGTGTCTCTGCCAACTGAAAGAAACGCTTCAAACAAAGTTAATCGTTGATTCTATGACTTCTGCTTACTTATCAGCAGTGCAAGAAGGTGTTCTTCATGAGCAGAGATTTTTTTTATATCGTAGATTATAATGTAAAAAATGTTACAGTATATTTTAGTGCACATTTCCTTTTTTAATATCCTTTTTGTGAATCACTAAACTGTCTTTCTGTAATCTTCAAGTGCATTAAAACTATTTACAGAAAGTTCTGTTTCTTTGTGTTAGAATTGTCAAGGTGTACTTTTTTGTACCTTTTTATTTTTTCTTCTGAGTCTGCAGCCGGTGTATGGAGATCTCTACATAATGCACAGAAAAGCTAGATATTGTATTTCTCTATTGATTTCCACATGATTTAACAGCAAATAGTTGCATTCAGAATCAGGGTTCAAAGTCCCATCTTCCCCAGAAATGTATTCTTCAACTTTATACCCCAAAGGAGATTTCTTTTAATTCTATTGTTTTAATACAACAGTTAAGTAACGTGGAGGTGAGATTATTTTAAGGGTTATCAGTGAAACTGTGTGCAGTGTTTTTTTTTTCTGAAAAGTAGGCTTTCCGGTTTCAAAATAGCCACGGGGCATATAAAGCTCTGTCAGTCGCGCCTCTTTAGTCTTTGATCTTGCTTGCCAGCCGGACACACCCTCACAGGAAAACCAACTCCATGGGGCAGCATGCATTTACTGTATGTGATAAAAAAAACTGCGTAAAATGAAAAATACAAGATTGCATTCTATTGCTGCAGCCTGCTGTCCAAGACCAGCAGGAATTTAACAGCAAAGTGTCCCTAATGCTGTAATACTGTGGCAGCGGGGAGGGCAGCGCTGTGCTGTGCTGCCAACACCCTTCCTGCTGCACCTCTTATTCCTGGGAGGACCTGCTTCCCGTTACTAAGCCAGCACTGCTTCGGAGATATGAAGGTCTGCTTTCTGTAGGACTATTTGAACATGTACCAGATAAAGGCAGGGGCAGTAAGAAATCTAAACAGAATTGTTAGGAACGCAGTTACCAGACCCACCTTTTAAAATACATTGTGATATGTTCAGGTAAACACAAGTCCTTTTTGGAGGTGTATTCCGCAAGGTAAGATATCTTTACCTTTGCTTTTGCAGACTGATAAACCCATTAAGTGCCATTGTCCTCATTTGATGACAGGCTACTTCATCATTTTCTTTTGGAGCATTTATTAACTGGAATGTACCTATTTTATTTGTCTTGTATTGGTAAAATTTTAATTTTGTTAAGCACAAACGGTAAGTCTCTGAAATGTATCGGATTACGTGAACACGGCTTGTGTTGTGATTTTTTGGTTCTGAATGGGTTAAAGAAACGTACCTGCAATAACGCACAGTAAGTTAAACACAGTGATGAGACACGTACATGAAAGGACATTCAAATGAGTATGCGTAACGCAAGAGTCCAGTAATTAAGGGATTGCATCTGCCATCCTTAAGACAGTATATTAAAGCATTCATATATGGAAGCTGCTGGAAACATGTAGAAACGAAGCCATCATTACAAAGCAAGTAAGCATGTGTTTGTGTGCAGCCTAGCCAGATTCCTGAGAGCTTGTGGAGGAGGGGAGGGAGGGTGACTTGAAGTTAGTGCGTCACAACCCTATTCTGGAGAAGCAAGGAGCCAGCACTCTAGCTCAGGATAATCTTTTAACTAACCCAGTTTAGAGGCAGGAGATGTCAAGCTGTTCTCATGGGCTCTAATGTGACTGTGTGTGAATCTGCACTTGGCGCTTATACAGCTGGACTGACGCACAAGGTGGCTGAGTGATCTGATGCAACCACTGGGGTACACACACTGCCATCCATAACCAACCTGACGTCTCCACACGGGGGTGTAGTGGCAAACAAAAAGTACTGTACCTGTCCTAAAATCAATAATGGTATATTATAAACAGTTACCCTTCAGTGCATGTTCTGTTTGTTTATTAAATGAAATACACGTATTAACTCATGTTTACTAGCATGTGAAGTAGGCTATATACTATATCTCTGTCTCTTTACACACACACACACACACACACACTAACTCATATGGCAGTTAAATCAGGTACTTGAAATATAATACATTTACGATGGTTTTGGACTTTTTCAAAAGAAAACTAATTTACAATCCAATGTGTTTACAAAAGGTAGCCTCTTCCGGGTCAGCTTGTATACAAAATACAAATGCCCTCATTTGAGAGTAACAAGAAAAAGCAGCAATTGTTCTTTTTTAGTGTATATTAAATAAAGTGCTTTATGTACACTGGTGTTTATGAGTGTTAACAGTAGACACAATGAATTAGGGTCACAGTCCTATCAGCTGTGATCCAGCATAAATAAGGTGAAAACTGAAAGGTTAAACAGTTCACGTCTGAGGCTATAGCTGGATAAAAAGTGGTGGCGCGGCACCCCAACACAACAAAGAACCAGAGCAACTTCTCTCCATCATTCTAAACTCCCATCCAGAGACAGACGCATGACAACACTGGCACAGAATCCAAACACAACGCAATGAAATGCATTCCCAGTATTGATCTTACGTGTCGTAAATAAGTATTGAATTCATATGCAATTACAGTCCCAGTGCATTGATGTCCAGCGACATGTTAAAACAATCAATAGATGTAACAGGGGTGCTTGTGTGTGCCATTGCAACTGTGTGCTCATATTCCAGATATATATTTCAGAAGACCTGGATTAGTCATTGGTAAGGGTAGTGCTATACATCAAAAATAGTCTTGAAGCCCAAGTGTTAAATTTGGAAGAAAAAGAACACTGCAGAATCAATATGGGTCAGAATAATTGACAAAAATTCAAAGGGCATAATAATATGTTATAGACCACCAAATTTAGACACAGAGCAAAATAATCTGTTATACAATGACATTAGAAATGCATGCAGCAAAAGAGAAGCCATATTAATGGGGGATTTCAACTTCCCCCATATAAAATGGGAAATGACAAATGACTGCTTCCTAACGCAATTTGTCAAAGCACCGACTAGAGGGGAGGCATTCCTTGATTTAGTCTTTTCAAATAAAGAAGACAGAATAACTAAAACAGAGGTTAGAGGACCATTGGCAAACTCAGACCTCAACATGGTCTTATTTGAACTGCTTTTTAAAACCCAAAAAGTAATGTCTAAAGCTAAGGTTTACAATTTTAGAAAAGCAAACTATGAAGGAATGAAACAGAGACTAACAGAAATAGATTGGAGTGAAATAAAGAAAACATCCACAGAAAAAGGATGGCTGTTTTTTAAAAATGTAGTACTAGAGGGGCAAAACAATTACATCCCAAAAGTAGACAAATCGAAATCAAAGAAAATTGCCAAAAAGGTTTAATAGATCAATTAAAAAAAATCTTCAGAGAAAAAAGGCACTTTACAGAGCGTTTAAAGGGACCAAAAACAAAGTACACAGAAAGAGTACTTGGAACTGCAAACACAAGTCAAAAAGGAAGTTAGAAAGGCCAAGAGAGAGATAGAAATCAATATTGCTAAGGGGGCTAAAACCAATTCCAAAATGTTTTTCCAATATTAAAATAGCAAGAGAACATTCAAAGAGGAGGTTCAATGCATAAGAGATACAAATGGCAAAATCATAAACGAAGAAAAAAAAATAGCAAATATTAAATGATTACTTTTCACGTTTTTACAAAGGAGGACACGGACAACATGCCCCACATGTCGACCTGTTCCTATCCAGTTTTAAATAACTTTAGCATAACAGAGGCAGAAGTGTCAAAGGGACTAGGAGCTCTTAAAATAAACAAATCCCCTGGGCCAGATGAGATCCTCCCAATAGTACTCAAAGAAATGAAAGAAGTTATTTACAAACCGTTAACCAAGATCATGCAACAGTCTCTTGACACGGGTTGTACCGACAGACTGGAGAATTGCAAACGTAATACCGATCCACAAAAAGGGAGACAAAACCGAACCAGGTAACTACAGACCAATAAGACTGACTTCTATTATATGTAGACTTAAGGAAACTATAATAAGATCCAAAATAGAAAATTACCTATATGGTAACAGTATCCTGGGAGACAGTCAGCATGGTTTTAGGAAAGGGAGATCGTGTCTAACTAACCTGCTTGATTTTTTTGAGGATGCAACAGACAATGGATAATTGCAAAGCATATGACATGGTTTATTTAGATTTCCAGGAAGCTTTTGACAAACTCCCGCTTAAAAGATTAATTCTCAAACTGAACGCAGCAGGGATTCAAGGAAATGCATGCACATGGATTAGGGAGTGGTTAACATGTAGAAAACAGAAAGTACTGATTAGAGGAGAAACCTCAAAATGGAGTGAGGTAACCAGTGGAGTACCACATGGATCAGTATTAGGTCATCTGCTATTCCTAATCTACATTAATGATTTCGATTCTGGTATAGTAAGCAAACTTGTTAAATTTGCAGATGACACAAAAATAGGAGGAGTGGCAAACACCATTACAGCAGCAAAGGTCATTCAAAATGATCTAGACAGCATTCAGAACTGGGCAGACACATGGCAAATTACATTTAATAGAGAAAAGTGTAAGGTACTGCAAGCAGGAAATAAAAATGTGCATTATAAATATTATGTGGGAGATACTGAAATTGAAGAAGGAATCTATGAAAAAGACCTAGGAGTTTATGTTGACTCATCTAGACAATGTGGGGAAGCTATAAAAAAAAGGCCAACAAAATGCTCGGATATATAGTGAAAAGTGTTGATTTTAAATCAAGGGAAGTAATGTTAAAACTTTACAATGCATTAGTAAAACCTCATCTAGAATATTGTGTTCAGTTCTGGTCACCTCGCTACAAAAAGGATATTGCTGCTCTAGAAAGAGTGCAAAGAATAGCGACCAGAATTATTTCGGGTTTAAAAGGCATGTCGTATGCAGACAGGCTAAAAGAATTGAATCTATTCAGTCTTGAACAAAGAAGACTACGCGGTGATCTGATTCAAGCATTCAAAATTCTAAAGGGTATAGACAATGTCGACCCAGGGGACTTTTTCAACCTGAAAAAAAGAAACAAGGACCAGGGGTCACAAATGGAGATTAAATAAAGGGGCATTAGAACAGAAAATAGGAGGCACTTTTTTACACACAGAATTGTGAGAGTCTGGAACCAACTCCCCAGTAATGTTGTTGAAGCCGACACCCTGGGATCCTTCAAGAAGCTGCTTGATGAGATTCTGGGATCAATAAGCTACTAACAACCAAATGAGCAAGATGGGCCGAATGGCCTCCTCTCGTTTATAAACTTTCTTATGTTCCACTGCAGCAGCACATTCATTCTCTAGGTTTGAAAATGCCAGAAGGGAGTGGGAATGTGACGCAAGTTACTGTAAATCTTTACTCATCATCCTCCCTTTTAGAGAAAAGTAACAGGACTTCCTTATTTGGGACGACTGAAATGTACTCCCCGTGATTAAGTCAACTGATTTTGAACGCTGAAACAGAAAGTGAGTCACTTCCAACACCAGGGCCCTCAAAAGTGTAATCTTTAATTTACTTTTACTTGTTTTAGAACGATGGTGTCATTGAAGACTAATGAGGCTGTAAACTGGAGTTGCAGTTCCCAGAATTATTATTATCTGATTTCAAAATGACTTGACTTGTTGGTTTGGGCTGTATAATTGTTTGAGGATGTGCAGGACTAGTGTGGGCAGCACAGTGTCTTAAAGGGGCACAACAGCCAAAGTACTTGTTTTTATTTTCTTCTTCTTATTTGCTCTTACTCTGGCCCCTCTCTCTCCCGATCCTTGTTTCTCTCACAATATCCCCCCATCTTTCATTCTTCTCCTCCAGCACTCCTTTCAATGCAATGAATCATCTCGCCTCCCCCTCTTGACAGATTTCCCTCACCACCAAATCTAAAGTTTCATTCACCCTTGCTCTAAAAACCAGCCTCTTCTGACAAGAGTTAATAATACCTTAGCATACTTGTAAAGAGGAAACAATGATCTGCTCAGGGATACTAAGATATTTAGTGAGGGAGTAGTCTCTGAGTGAAGTCATCTGAGAACAAACTTCCCATCCCCAGTACTGCTTTCCTAGAAAAAGTAGAACATCTTGGGGGACTATTCTACTTGTGAGACGTTAAAATATTTAGCATGTTTTTAAAGAGGAGAGCACAGACTGTCACATTACACACACTGTCATTACTCTTGTAAATCCCAGTGAATTGCATGATGCCTTTGTGATTTGTCCACCGGGGACTAGTTTGAATCATGTCACTTGTGGCCTAAACTGGATTAAACTCCATGCCTCCTGGGGTGAAGGTTTGTGTATAACCACACACCACCCCCCTGTCTTTTTGCTCCTCCCAGTCAGGAGCCTGGGAAGTCTTGCCATGCTGTGATCTTAATGACAGTTCTCCAACAGCCCAGAGCTCATTCAGAACATGACAGGGAAATGTGAAAGGGAATTGTGTGTGAGGAAGAGAGGAGGGGGCGGGTGAGAGGGGGCTGTGCCACACTGGACCTGGATGTGTAACGCCATGCTCCTGACAGAATCTATAACAAGGCAGGCTAATCTGAGAGAGGAGAGGGCAGTGCCACACTGGATCTGGATGTGTAAAGCCATGCTCCTGACAGAATCTATAACAAGGCAGGCTAATCTGAGAGAGGAGGGGGCAGTACCACACTGGACCTGGATGTGTAAAGCCATGCTCCTGACAGAATCTATAACAAGGCAGGCTAATCTGAGAGAGGAGGGGGCAGTACCACACTGGACCTGGATGTGTAAAGCCATGCTCCTGACAGAATCTATAACAAGGCAGGCTAATCTGAGAGAGGAGGGGCAGTACCACACTGGACCTGGATGTGTAAAAGCCATGCTCCTGACAGAATCTATAACAAGGCAGGCCAATCTGAGAGAGGAGGGGGCAGTACCACACTGGACCTGGATGTGTAAAGCCATGCTCCTGACAGAATCTATAACAAGGCAGGCTAATCTGACAGAGGAGGGGGCAGTGCCACACTGGATCTGGATGTGTAAAGCCATGCTGGGAAACGTCAGGCTAATCTACAGAAATACATTGTTTTGCTGCATTTTCCTTCCCAGACTGTTAGCATTATCTACCCCAGAGCTTCCAGCACGAGGAGGGGCTGCGTTTCACTGTTAGCATTATCTACCCCCGAGCTTCCAGCACCAGGAGGGGCTGCGTTTCACTGTTAGCATTATCTACCCCCGAGCTTCCAGCACCAGGAGGGGCTGCGTTTCACTGTTAGCATTATCTACCCCCGAGCTTCCAGCACCAGGAGGGGCTGCGTTTCACTGTTAGCATTATCTACCCCAGAGCTTCCAGCACCAGGAGGGGCTGCGTTTCACTGTTAGCATTATCTACCCCCGAGCTTCCAGCACCAGGAGGGGCTGCGTTTCACTGTTAGCATTATCTACCCCTGAGCTTCCAGCACCAGGAGGGGCTGCGTTTCACTGTTAGCATTATCTACCCCCGAGCTTCCAGGACCAGGAGGGGCTGCGTTTCACTGAAGTGAATGTATTCCATCAACAAAAAGCCACGTCTCAGACACCATGCAGGCCCAGATAGCACATGTGTTTGATCTCATTAGCACACATTTCTGTGCCTTGTGCTATGGGAGGCACATCCAGTGTGCAGCTCTGTGAAACAGCTCTCAGTGCCCTATCATATCACTGTGGAACAGCACACAGCGCTGTGCTATGGGAGGCACATCCAGTGTGCAGCTCTGTGAAACAGCTCTCAGTGCCCTATCATATCACTGTGGAACAGCACACAGCGCTGTGCTATGGGAGGCACATCCAGTGTGCAGCTCTGTGAAACAGCTCTCAGTGCCCTATCATATCACTGTGGAACAGCACACAGCGCTGTGCTATGGGAGGCACATCCAGTGTGCAGCTCTGTGAAACAGCTCTCAGTGCCCTATTCATATCACTGTGGAACAGCACACAGCGCTGTGCTATGGGAGGCACATCCAGTGTGCAGCTCTGTGAAACAGCTCTCAGTGCCCTATTCATATCACTGTGGAACAGCACACAGCGCTTTGCTATGGGAGGCACATCCAGTGTGCAGCTCTGTGAAACAGCTCTCAGTGCCCTATCATATCACTGTGGAACAGCACACAGCGCTGTGCTATGGGAGGCACATCCAGTGTGCAGCTCTGTGAAACAGCTCTCAGTGCCCTATTCATATCACTGTGGAACAGCACACAGCGCTGTGCTATGGGAGGCACATCCAGTGTGCAGCTCTGTGAAACAGCTCTCAGTGCCCTATTCATATCACTGTGGAACAGCACACAGGCGCTGTGCTATGGGAGGCACATCCAGTGTGCAGCTCTGTGAAACAGCTCTCAGTGCCCTATTCATATCACTGTGGAACAGCACACAGCGCTGTGCTATGGGAGGCACATCCAGTGTGCAGCTCTGTGAAACAGCTCTCAGTGCCCTATCATATCACTGTGGAACAGCACACAGCGCTGTGCTGCGGGAGGCACATCCAGTGTGCAGCTCTGTGAAACAGCTCTCAGTGCCCTATTCATATCACTGTGGAACAGCACACAGCGCTGTGCTATGGGAGGCACATCCAGTGTGCAGCTCACTGTGGAACAGCACACACCGCTGTGCTATGGGAGGCACATCCAGTGTGCAGCTCTGTGAAACAGCTCTCAGTGCCCTATTCATATCACTGTGGAACAGCACACAGCGCTGTGCTATGGGAGGCACATCCAGTGTGCAGCTCTGTGAAACAGCTCTCAGTGCCCTATTCATATCACTGTGGAACAGCACACAGCGCTGTGCTATGGGAGGCACATCCAGTGTGCAGCTCTGTGAAACAGCTCTCAGTGCCCTATTCATATCACTGTGGAACAGCACACAGCGCTGTGCTATGGGAGGCACATCCAGTGTGCAGCTCTGTGAAACAGCTCTCAGTGCCCTATTCATATCACTGTGGAACAGCACACAGCGCTGTGCTATGGGAGGCACATCCAGTGTGCAGCTCTGTGAAACAGCTCTCAGTGCCCTATTCATATCACTGTGGAACAGCACACAGCGCTGTGCTATGGGAGGCACATCCAGTGTGCAGCTCTGTGAAACAGCTCTCAGTGCCCTATCATATCACTGTGGAACAGCACACAGCGCTGTGCTATGGGAGGCACATCCAGTGTGCAGCTCTGTGAAACAGCTCTCAGTGCCCTATCATATCACTGCGCTGCGTGCAGTGGATCACCCCCCTTCTCATAGGGGAAGTTGTGGTGTATGTGGCATTGCCCTTTTAAATCTCCGAGCCCCTCTTTCATGAATCTGTATCATTGTGTATAGGTGTGGTGGTCTTTTGAAATTCCACCCCCTCTACACGCATGCTATGTAGTATTCATTGTTGTTCCACAGCTTGCTCCCTGGCTCCAGGCCGCAGCTGTTGTTGCCCTTTTAAATCGGAGTCCTCCCTCCCAGCTGTTTGAAGCAGACAATACAGTAGCATTTATCATCGCAGACATAAAAGATTCCTATCAGTATCATACAGCCTCCTATCCCTGTACTCTGTTCGCATACTAACACACATACAGTACTCAGCATATCGCTCTTACTATTACTGCTGCTACTGCAATAAGAATAATTAATACCAATAATAATTGTAACACTTCCAAGACGAAGAGTGGGCTGCTGCAGCCCTTTCAATCCAAGCCTTGGCTTTCTTCAGGACACAAATGCGCCTCACTGTGGAAAGGCACGTCGACGAGTTTAGGATTAGGACCCCCACAGTAGAGAAGACCTTTTTGATTGAATTGCTATGATCCTGTAAGAGGCACAAAGACCTCACACGCAGAATAGGGAGCCCCAGACAGAACATTCAATACATGCTAATGTGTTACATTGTGTATGCCAGTTAGTGCATACAGTACATACACGCGTATACTAACAATTCAGATTGCACTCGACAAGGAAAGAATACGGATCTAGGTTTTCAAATACATTACATTGCAAATATACTGGGCAGACCAGCCATATACATTAAGTGCATTTTTTTCACAGTTGTAGGTATTTAAAAGCGAAATAGGTTAACACAGGCAGGTGCATCACACAGGGCGAGGCAATCCACACATATGCTGAGGGCGGGCGCGAACCTGGGACCTCTCGTACTAAAGCATGGCGCCGACACCGCTGTATATATATATATATATATACACACTGCCAATGGTCTAACAGGCAACACATTCAATTGACTCACTATCACAAATAAAATCAAACATTTAAAAAGTTGCCCTTTTAAATGGCGAGTCCCCACCACTCCCGTGTAAATGTATCAATGCTGTGACGGATCACGTGATCCTCAGGGGGAGTCAATGTGAGCTGAAGTGAGTCCGCAGCCTCAGTGCTTGCATTCCTCCTCGCAGCGAGATTGCTTAAGCAAAAAAATTATATACATGTATATATAAATATATATAATATAATATATAAAAGAACATAAGTCATTTTTACAAGTACAGACAGGAGTGTATCAAAAGGAGTTTCGTGGATTCAAAGGACTATTTTGGTTTTAAGGAATTACAAGCGCTGTTGGATTTGTGAAGCTTTTTTTAAAGTTTTTTTTTAAGGGGTTGAAAAAATAAACATAGACGTCGCTTTTTTTGTTTTAAAGAGGAAAACAAAATGGCTGATGACAGCAAGCGATAACAAGGACGAACGGAGCATTCCCCTTTAAGAGAAAAAGGGTTATCACAATATATTTGTGTTTTATATAGCTTACAACAATACAACGCAACACGAGTAATGCGGTTACTGCCGCTTTTGAAGAAACGTATAGAAATATCTAAAGATATATATTTTTGAAACGGGAGAAAGACGAAAATTGTAAATTACTGCTGGGGGGATTCGATTGCGTTTTTGAAAAAAAAAAAATAATCGAGTTTTGTGAGTCGAAAATAGATTTCCTCCCACCGTGAAAATACGTTTGATAACGTTTTAATTTGTAAATAATGTATATGTTTTACAATATTTTAAATCTCTCTATATATGTGCATGTATATTTTGGGTAAATATTTGAAAGAAGCGTGTTTTTTTTTTTAGAGTGCGATTGACATTCCTTTGTACGCTGAGGGGGTGGATAGAAAAAAATATAAATTAAATATTAATTATATAATAAATGATCTTCTACTTACGATCAGTATATTGTATATATTTATATTTGTAACGAAATGTTTTATATATATATATATATTAAAACATGTTGAAAATAATGCGAAATGGCAGAGGCCTTGTGTCTAGTTCGAGTTTTTATTTGATCTGATATTTATTACCAAAACCCTGTACTGTCGTTGCTGCTGGCAACCGAGCCTGTAATTGTAGTTATGCTGCAAAGCAAAATTTAAAATGCAATACGACAATATTACTGCTAAGCGAGTATTGATATGTTTCGTGGACAAACTTAACCTAAGAAAATTACTTATTTCTGAATAAAAAAAACAGCTAAATAAAACAAATAATGGTGTGTAAGCAGATGTGTATTTAATACTGGTGTAATATATAATCACGCTGATAATACTGGGAATTGTCAGGGTAAATTGTAGCTATGTTTTGGTTCCCAGTCCAGTACGAATAATCAATTATTCTAGAAATACGTAGTTGTGTGACGCCAGGCAATACATACAGTTCTCCCTATATTCGTTTGTAGCGAATACAGACATAGCTATATATGCATTACTGTTTTAAAGGGGGCTGAGTTTGTTTGTTTGTTTTTCCAAATAAGAAATTCCACTTTTTACAGATCGCATTTCAGTTTTATTTACACGACTTGTTCAGTTGGAAAGAGAAAGTGTTTTTTTTTTTTTGTTTTTTAGGGCTTGGATTTGATCTTGAAAATTGGTTAGTCTTCTCCTCTTTATGTAAAGGAACAAAAAAGAAACGAAAGCCCGTCGTTTCACGTTTCATACTCATCTATTTATCTACACAAGCCGGCGGTATACCAATGCGCCGTCATAGCTTTTAGGATTTCAATCCAGAATCTTCCAGGTTAGCTATTGCAACACAGAAAGCCTTTTGGATTTTGGGAACCCATAATTGCGCCTTCGACACTGAACCCTAAATGTCTAAGGAAGGGACACTAAAAAGCACAACCACTATTGTTGCACAAGAAAGGCTTTTATGGTTGTTGGTTTAAAGCATCTATTTTTTTTATTCATAATTTGGATATATATATATATAAATAAATAAATAAGCGGCCTTCTTCACTTGGTTTTAATGGAATTTTATTGTGTTTGTTTTCAACCATAAGGGGCTTTTATTCGTAGTGGGTTTTTTTAAATTTATTTGGTGGGTTGGAGTTTTTAGTAATCATACCGACTGTGTTAATCCTAAAACACAATTACAGTTTTGGAAATTTGTTATTTTTAACCCTTCTGTGTGGGGTCTTTTTTTTTATTATATATATATTTTTTCACTCACGTCTGTGAAGTGAAAACACAGCTACAACGGGAGAGCGGACTTGTTTTCATTCTGTCGGTTGTGTTATTCCACTCGAGTAAAGTAAATCATTAATGCAAAACACAACCAAAAAACCCGAATAAACATTTGAAATGGCGGAAAACTGGAAAAACTGCTTCGAAGAAGAGCTGATTTGCCCGATCTGCCTGCACGTATTTGTGGAACCGATTCAGCTGCCTTGCAAACACAATTTCTGCCGGGGCTGCATCAGCGAGGCCTGGTCTAAAGACACTGGTATGGTCCGCTGCCCCGAATGCAACCACGCCTACAACCAGAAACCCACTTTGGAGAAAAACCTAAAACTGACAAACATTGTGGAAAAATTCAACGCCTTGAACGTGGAGAAAACCCCAACGGTTTTACACTGCATCTTCTGTAGGCGAGGGCCGCCTCTGCCGGCCCAGAAAGTTTGCCTCCGCTGTAACGCTCCGTGTTGCCAGTCTCACGTTCAGACGCACCTACAGCAGCCTTCTTCCAACCCAGGGCACTTGTTAGTGGAGGCCGAGGATGTGCGGGCCTGGAGCTGCCCGCAGCACGACGCCTACAGGCTGTACCATTGCGAAGCCGAGCAGGTGGCTGTTTGCCAGTACTGCTGCTTCTCTCGGTGTGGGGCGAACCACGGCCACTCCGTTTGCGATGTGGAGGTTCGCCGGAACGATATTCGGGTAAGTTATATGTCATGGACGAACCTTCCTCTTTCATATGAACTGGGTATAGTAATGATCTGTACCGGGGGGGCAACGCTGGCCCTTCCAGTCCTGGTCTTTGTTCCAAACCCTGTTGTAAATTGTTTAAGTGAACCAATGAAACCTCCACCCGGACCCTGAAGTGTTAATGATACATCATGTTTCCTGTCAAACCTGAAGTGAAATAGCCTTGACCGTACAGGTGCGTCATCTAGAGAAGGGTATGTGACCTGGCTAAAGAGAAGTGTGATGAAACAGCAGGCAGCATGCAACCATGTGTGATGCAGTAAAGGTCCTTACTAAATAGCCCAACCCATGTAACAGGCTGTAACTTTGAGCTGCCTGCCCCAAGGGACCCAATATAATCCAATACTGTACATGGCTTTAATCCACGGGGCGCTGCCTTCAAGCTCAGCTTGGTCCTGTATTTAAGGTGCAAATCGACACTAACATTTTCCAATGAGGTGCACAAAACAAAGTTACTGACAGGTTTGATCTGGTCATCCAAATTGTCAGTTTCCTTGTGATACTTGAGTCGCTATATTTGTATTTGTAAGAAGGAACCGTTTTAAACAACCACTCAGTTCTTTGTGTACCTTAAGGGGTTAATCTGTGTTCCTGAATTCTTTCTGTAGATTTTCTAGGGGCTTTCCTTGGGGACAATGTTTAAAAAGGAGTTGTCAGGTTTGCTTAGTAACTGGTGTGAATTTCCTTCAGAGGAATGCGTTTCAGATTTCCAATGTGTCACACCTCCAGACAGAGCCAGGCAGGGGCACAGCGCTGTTACCCAGAGCAGCTGCTGAATGCCTCCTGCTTGTTTGCAGTAGCAGATTATTATTATTATTATTATTATTATTATTATTATTATTATTATTTATTTCTTAGCAGACGCCCTTATCCAGGGCGACTTACAATTGTTACAAGATATCACATTATTTTTACATACAATTACATTATTTTTTACACATTATTTTTACATGCAATTCCCCATTTATAAGGTTGGGTTTTTACTGGAGCAATCTAGGTAAAGTACCTTGCTCAAGGGTACAGCAGCAGTGTCCCCCACCAGGGATTGAACCCACGACCCTCCGGTCAAGAGTTCAGAGCCCTAACCACTACTCCACACTACTCCAGATTGCATAACCCCCCTAGAATATTAGTTTAACCCACTAATCGCTAGGTAGAGAGATTTGCATGTCCCACAGATGAGTGTCCTGTGACTGTCCTGTGTCAATTCTAAACTCCATGAGGATGTTGGAGTATTTTGGCATCTGGATTTTCCAGTGGTCAGGTCCACTGCTGACCGCTGGAAAATCCTGAGGTGTTCTACGAATTACAAGCAAACAAAAATAAATAAATACAAAGTGTATTGAATAATATTTTATTTCAGGCATTATCGTGTAGAATATGTTATCCCTTATTTTCACTAAAATAGAGAGGATATACAGTACTGTGTAAAAGTTTTAGGCAGGTGTGAAAAAATGCTGTAAAGTAAGAATGCTTTCAAAAATAGACATGTTAATAGTTTATATTTATCAATTAACAAAATGCAAAGTGAGTGAACAGAAGAAAAATCTACATCAAATCAATATTTGGTGTGACCACCCTTTGCCTTCAAAACAGCATCAATTCTTCTAGGTACACTTGCACACAGTTTTTGAAGGAACTCGGCAGGTAGGTTGGCCCAAACATCTTGGAGAACTAACCACAGTTCTTCTGTGGATTTAGGCAGCCTCAGTTGCTTCTCTCTCTTCATGTAATCCCAGACAGACTCGATGATGTTGAGATCAGGGGCTCTGTGGGGCCATACCATCACTTCCAGGACTCCTTGTTCTTCTTTACGCTGAAGATAGTTCTTAATGACTTTCGCTGTATGTTTGGGGTCGTTGTCATGCTGCAGAATAAATTTGGGGCCAATCAGATGCCTCCCTGATGGTATTGCATGATGGATAAGTATCTGCCTGTACTTCTCAGCATTGAGGAGACCATTAATTCTGACCAAATCCCCAACTCCATTTGCAGAAATGCAGCCCCAAACGTGCAAGGAACCTCCACCATGCTTCACTGTTGCCTGCAGACACTCATTCGTGTACCGCTCTCCAGCCCTTCGGGCGAACAAACTGCCTTCTGCTACAGCCAAATATTTCAAATTTTGACTCATCAGTCCAGAGCACCTGCTGCCATTTTTCTGCACCCCAGTTCCTGTGTTTTCGTGCATAGTTGAGTCGCTTGGCCTTGTTTCCACGTCCGGAGGTATGGCTTTTTGGCCGCAAGTCTTCCATGAAGGCCACTTCTGACCAGACTTCTCCGGACAGTAGATGGATGTACCAGGGTCCCACTGTGTTCTGCCAATTCTGAGCTGATGGCACTGCTGGACATCTTCCGATTGCGAAGGGAAGTAAGCATGATGTGTCTTTCATCTGCTGCAGTAAGTTTCCTTGGCCGACCACTGCGTCTACGGTCCTCAACGTTGCCCGTTTCTTTGTGCTTCTTCAAAAGAGCTTGGACAGCACATCTGAAAACCCCTGTCTGCCTTGAAATTTCTGCCTGGGAGAGACCTTGCTGATGCAGTATAACTACCTTGTGTCTTGTTGCTGTGCTCAGTCTTGCCATGGTGTATGACTTTTGACAGTAAACTGTCTTCAGCAACCTCACCTTTCCTCACCCAGTTTTATTCCTCCTACACAGCTGTTTCTGTTTCAGTTAATGATTGTGTTTCAACCTACATATTGAATTGATGATCATTAGCACCTGTTTGGTATAATTGTTTAATCATACACCTGACTATATGCCTACAAAACCCCTGACTTTGTGCAAGAGTACCTAGAAGAATTGATGCTGTTTTGAAGGCAAAGGGTGGTGACACCAAATATGGATTTGATTTAGATTTTTCTTCTGTTCACTCACTTTGCATTTAGTTAATTGATAAATATAATCTATTAACATGTCTTTTTGAAAGCATTCTTACTTTACAGCATTTTTTCACACCTGCCTAAAACTTTTGCACAGTACTGTATATATTTTTTTTAAATACATGGAGAAGATAAAAATGCATTTGGCTTATTAATAAACAGTTTGCCATTGTGTACGTTCTATTTGGGCAGTTTCTCCTAACATACTTTGAGATGCAGGGCTGAACCACGCTCTGAGTGTGTTGATTGGTTGATTTGATGCATGTTATTTTTCTCATTTACAGCAAATGTTAATGAAACAGCAGGACCGCGTAGAGGAGAGGGAGCAGGACATCGAAGACCAGATCTACAAGCTGGAGTCTGATAAGAGGCTTGTGGAGGTAGGGCTTGCATGCTTCCCTGTTGGTTCTTTTAGAGGCTCGTGGAGGTAGGGCTCACATGCTTCCCTTTTGGTTCTTTTAAAAAGAAGATTTCCTTTTCTCATTTGGCTTGTGAGAGAGAAGCAAGCAGGAAAGCTTCTGTTGTGACACATTCCATCTGGCTGTTTATTTATAGTGGTTTTGGTGAAAGGCTTTTTTGGGTTACAATTAGAACGCTGCAGAAGCAGAACTGAAAGATTTCCTGCCT
The DNA here is from genome assembly GCA_036884735.1 of Huso huso. NCBI lineage: Eukaryota > Metazoa > Chordata > Actinopteri > Acipenseriformes > Acipenseridae > Huso > Huso huso. The sequence goes on along the minus strand of CM072668.1, from coordinate 407,684 downwards.
TGCGTGTAAACTCTGATGGGGTTGTGGGTAGGGTTAGGGGTCAGGGTCGAGGCTGTAGGGTCAGGGTTGTGGTTGAGGGTTCAAGGAGAACACAGTATATGCTGTTGTTCAATAACATTCCTTGTGTTCTTAATGCATGATATAGAAGAGTCGTGCCTCTTCATACTGTGTGCTGGTTTGAGAGGGAGGGCAGTCCCTGTGGGGGTGCCTGTGCTCTCGCTCTCTCTCCAACTCTCCTGCTCTCCTACAGGACAAGGTGCAGCAGCTGAAGGAGGAGGTGCGGCTGCAGTACCAGAAGATGCAGCAGCTCCTGGAGGAGGACCTGGGTAAGACCCTGGAGATCCTGGACAAGGCGCGCTCCAAATTCTGCGAGGAGAACTCCTCTCAGGCCCTGCAGCTGAACGAGCGGCGCCAGGAGGCCAAGAAACTGCTGAGCTCTGTGCAGGTGGTGTTGGACAAGACTGAGGACATCAACTTCATGAAGGTGTGCAAACAAACCCTTTACTTTTTATTTATTTATTTATTTATTTATTTATTTATTAAATTTAGTCATCGCCAATGTTTTTTTTTACCCTGGTTTTCTCCCCAATTTGGAATGCCCTATCGTTATTTGTATCCCGGTTCACCGCTGCAACCCCCTGGCGACTCGGGAAACGGAGGCTGGAACACGAGTCCTCCGAAACGTGTTCCTGCCAATCCGTCATGTTGCGCACTGTGGATCCACAGTGAGGACACCAGACCTACACACAGTTCTGTTGGCTCCACTGCAGACCCTTTATTAAAGACAATAGTCCTGTATGCAGTTTTATTTTGGCAAACACTGCTGCAGCTATCCTGCTCTCCTCATAAGTGTCAGGGATTTTTCTTTTTGAATTTCCTTCGATGCAGAAGTGCTGCGGTCAGCTTCTGTTTCTTTCTTGATTTCATTTGAAACTGTTTTCATACTTTATAAAAATTAAATACTGTTTTGAAATGACAACTGAAATACAATTGCATTTAGTGTTCATATGACATTTGCTTATTTCTTTTTTTTTTTTTTTTTCAGAACACAAAGTCTGTGAAAATCTTAATGGATAGGTAAGCTTATTATTATTATTATTATTATTTATTATTATTATTATTATTATTTATTTGGCAGATGGCTTTATCCAAGGCGAGTTACTGGTGTTATAGGGTAGTACAAGGTTACAGTGCAAGAACAATATTTAAGTACAGTGTAGTTACAGTAAGTGCAAATGCTACTAGAATACAATATGATAAGAAGTAATAATTTCGGATTAAGACCATTTGTATCTTCAATGACATAATAGTAGTGCAAGGTTAGTGCATCAGCTGAGCGTCCAGTAACGTGGAGCTGAGGTCAGGCAAGTCCAGTGCAGAGCAGGAGGGGAGGATCAAGAGATCTACAAGTGCATCTAAACAGGTGGGGCTTGAGGAGGCGACGGAAAGCAGTCCTGAAGTTCTCCGGTAGCTGGTTCCACCACAGAGGGGCTAAGGAAGAGAAGGAGCGGGCACGGCAGGATGGAGAGTAGAGGGAGGGCATGACCAGTCGGCCAGTAGAGGAGGAGCGGAGAGGGGGGTAGGGAGACATGAGGGATTGGAGGTAGGAGGGGGCAGTGTGGTGAAGAGTGCGGTAGGCAAGAAAATAAAAAATCTTCTATCAGTACATTTATTGAAGAAACCAAACCAGTGACCCAATTTGATGTTTTTTCTCTTTCTGGCAGAACCCAAACCTGCACAGGCAGTGGACTGCCTCCTTACAAAGTGGGTCACCTTAACTCCAAACTCTTCCTCTCTGAGATCTCTAAAAAAGAGAAGAATCTGCGCAAGATGCTGGAAGGTGAAACGTTAGACTAGTCTGTTTCTGGGGTTTATCTACTCCCATAGATGTGCCATTCCCCTTACAGTGTGCCCCAGGTGCTTTCTGTTAGCTAAACTCTGGGCCAGATTTGGGCCAGTCAAAGTCAGGAATGGTCCTGGCACATTATTGACTCATTAATGTGAATGAACTAGCTGTGCAGCACAGTGTGGTCTAGGGCTCAGTTTGATTCCTGGAAAGAGAGCAGCGTGATCTAGTGCGCCTTCGTTTCTTCACTAGCAGCTAAAACTAGAAGTGATCTGTTGAATCTCGGGGCGCTTTGTTTTGTGAATCTCTGACACGGCTTTCCCCTTCTGTTTTCCTCTCAGCCCCATTTAGTGCTCCAGCTCACTTCCTTCAGAGCATTCCCACCTACCCTTGCAGCCTGAGCAGCTCTGGAGCGGAGAAACGCAAGCACTCCACAGCCTTCCCGGAAAAAGCAACTTCCTGGAGCCTCCTTCGGGGGCGGTGGGCAAGCAGTACCTGGGCCAGGGCTCCCCGTCGGGGGAGGGCCAGTCCACACAAGCCATGGTGCCTTGCAGCTCCACGCAACACATGGTGGGACTCGGCAGCAGCGGCGCCCAGGCCGTGCATTCCAGCTCCGTGTTCCCCCCGCACTACCCCAGCGGGGGCTCCTCCCAGCAGCCAGTGCTCTCGCAGTACGGGGCGGGCCGCAAGATACTGATGTGCACGGTGGACAACTGCTACTGCTCCGGAGTGCCCTCTGTGTCAAACCACAGCGGCCACCCACCCTACCCGAGGTCCAGCTCCTTCCCCTGGACTGTGAGCTCCCAGGAGTACTCGCACCCCCTCCCGCCCGCCCCCGGGCTGTCCGTGCGCGACTGGATCGACGCCTCGCAGACACACAGGCACCCCGACTTCTACGGGCTCTACGGCCAATCTTCCACTAAACACTACGTCACCAGTTAACCATAAATAAAAAATAGATTTCAAAAATAAAGAAATAAAAGATGACTTCAGCATAGTGTGCATCCATGAGACTTATACGTGCCTCCTTTTCCAAATCAAATCCCACTTGTTTCCGTTGCTCTCAGTAGGGATTTTCGTTGTATGTTTTGAGCTGCAGGAAAGGGGTTTTGTCATCATGGTTTTTAATGGGGGGGTGTTTTGGACAGCTTTTCATGTCAGCTGCCAGCATTCCGGTTGACGTGTGTTTCCAGTTATTTATGGTGTTATGGGTTCTATTAGTGAGTTAGTCATGGTGTCGCACAGCTGGTTCCAATTGAGCCCTAACTATTGCCCCTGCCTCCCCACACACAAGATTCATGTTATTTGCGGTGGCCCAATGCAATGAAGTCCAATATAATCATGTTTGATTATTGAAAATGTATTCTAAACTTAAATGTACATTTTGTGACTGATCATCAAAGCAGATAGCTAACGAGTAGTGTCAAGGTGCAGCAGTCCTGTTCCCCTCTTCCTCATGCACAAGTTTGAAGATTACAGGAGAGGAACCTTTTGTGTGCTGCACCTTAATACTGCTGGTAAGCGCTCATGCATACTGTGAAATAACTTGACTTATTCATCAGTCATTAATTAGATTCAACTTTTAAAAACAACTTCATATATTGGACATGTTGGGCAGAATCAATTTTCAGATATTGGTTTCTTAATGCTGTACTTGCAACACATACTTTAAATTTAGATTACATCCAGATAAAGACGAGGATTAATCCCAAATCTGTTCACTGCAGCGACCCATAGAGAAGGGCTGAAAACTCCCCTTCAACAGGATTGCTTTCTGAATCCATGTGGTTTTTGGTTTGATTATGAAAAGGACTCTTCAACTGTTAACTTCATGAACTCTTTACCGTTCCATGCTTTTATTTTTTCGTAAGGTGAGCTCACATGGAAATCCAAACCTCAGTTGGAACGATGTGCTTTTGGAGTGAACAGGCCAGTCATGAGGACTGCGAAAGCAGTGCCGCTGGGAATGTTTAAAGCAGGAGACTTGCAGACCGCATGGCCAGGAAGATTGGTTCAGGGTCTGTGCTTGATGCTGTTTTTAGTACTTCCTGCAGGTCAATGTCACTTACTTGCTGCACCAAGCACTCCGCTGCTGTGACTACGTGTTTGCAGGTGGGAGCACTCCGATTGTGAACGGTTCAGAAAGAGAGAGTGTGTTGGGATGGGTGGGTTAAAAAGGTAAAGACATTTTTCATACATTTTATATAAAGAAAAAATCAAAAGGCTTTTGATCTGCTTGACTGATATAAAACAAAATAATCAATGAACATGTATTTAAAGAAGAAAAATATTTGGTTGAGGGAGAAAATGTGGCTTGTATACAGTTTTTTTTTGTAAATATTTGTGAAAACAACATGGGATGTGATTTGAAAAAAAAACAATTAAAAATAAACGATGTGGTTTTAAAAAGCAATGCAAAGTGATGTGGTAGCCGTTGTGCATTTCAAACAGCCAGAGGCATGTCTGCTGGGTGAGAGGATTGTGCCTGCCTAACCTTACATCATGAGCAATTGGGAATGAAAGATGTTCCAAGTTCCTGACAGCCCTTATGTACACACGGGCTCTGTGTGTGTGTCTGCACCCTCCCAGTACACCCAGGCTGTCTCTGTGTGTGTGTGTCTGCACCCTCCCAGTACACCCGGGCTCTCTCTCTGTGTATGTGTCTGTAACCTCCCAGTACACCCGGGCTCTCTCTGTGTGTGTCTGCACCCTCCCAGTACATCCGGGCTCTCTGTGTGTGTCTGCACCCTCCCAGTACATCCAGGCTCTCTGTGTGTGTGTGTCTGCACCCTCCCAGTACATCCAGGCTCTCTGTGTGTGTGTGTCTGCACCCTCCCAGTACACCCAGGCTCTCTGTGTGTGTGTCTGCACCCTCCCAGTACATCCAGGCTCTGTCTGTGTGTGTGTGTGTCTGCACCCTCCCAGTACACCCAGGCTCTCTGTGTGTGTGTCTGCACCCTCCCAGTACACCCAGGCTCTCTGTGTGTGTGTGTGTCTGCATCCTCCCAGTACATCCAGGCTCTGTGTGTCTGCCCTCCCCAGTACACCCAGGCTCTGTGTGTGTGTGTGTCTGCACCCTCCCAGTACACCCAGGCTCTCTGTGTGTGTGTCTGCACCTCCCAGTACACCCAGGCTCTGTGTGTGTGTGTCTGCACCCTCCCAGTACACCCAGGCTCTGTGTGTGTGTGTCTGCACCCTCCCAGTACACCCAGGCTCTCTGTGTGTGTGTGTCTGCATCCTCCCAGTACACCTGGGCTCTCTGTGTGTGTGTGTGTGCACCCTCCCAGTACACCCAGGCTCTCTGTGTGTGTGTCTGCCCCTCCCAGTACATCCAGGCTCTCTGTGTGTGTGTCTGCACCCTCCCAGTACACCCAGGCGCTCTCTCTGTGTATGTGTCTGTAACCTCCCAGTACACCCGGGCTCTCTGTGTGTGTGTGTGTGTGTCTGCACCCTCCCAGTACACCCGGGCTCTCTGTGTGTGTGTGTGTGTGTCTGCACCCTCCCAGTACATCCAGGCTCTCTGTGTGTGTGTGTGTCTGCACCCTCCCAGTACATCCAGGCTCTCTGTGTGTGTGTGTGTCTGCACCTCCCAGTACACCCAGGGCTCTGTCTGTGTGTGTGTCTGCACCCTCCCAGTACACCCGGGCTCTCTGTGTGTGTCTGCACCCTCCCAGTACATCCAGGCTCTCTGTGTGTGTGTCTGCACCCTCCCAGTACATCCAGGCTCTCTGTGTGTGTGTCTGCACCCTCCCAGTACATCCAGGCTCTGTGTGTGTGTCTGCACCCTCCCAGTACACCCAGGCTCTGTGTGTGTGTGTGTCTGCACCCTCCCAGTACATCCAGGCTCTCTGTGTGTGTGTCTGCACCCTCCCAGTACACCCGGGCTCTCTGTGTGTGTGTGTGTCTGCACCCTCCCAGTACATCCAGGCTCTCTGTGTGTGTGTGTCTGCACCCTCCCAGTACATCCAGGCTCTGTGTGTGTGTGTCTGCACCCTCCCAGTACATCCAGGCTCTGTGTGTGTGTGTGTCTGCACCCTCCCAGTACACCCAGGCTCTCTGTGTGTGTGTCTGCACCCTCCCAGTACACCTGGGCTCTGTCTGTGTGTGTGTGTGTCACCCTCCCAGTACATCTAGGCTCTGTGTGTGTGTGTGTGTGTCTGCACCCTCCCATTACATCCAGGCTCTCTGTGTGTGTGTGTGTGTGTGTCTGCACCCTCCCATTACACCCAGGCTCTCTGTGTGTGTGTCTGCTGCCCCTCCCAGTACACCCAGGCTATCTGTGTGTGTGTCTGCACCTCCCAGTACACCCAGGCTCTCTGTGTGTGTGTGTCTGAACCCTCCCAGTACACCCAGGCTCTCTGTGTGTGTGTGTGCACCTGCCTCCCAGTACACCCAGGCTCTCTGTGTGTGTGTGTGTCTGCACCCTCCCAGTACACCCAGGCTCTGTGTGTGTGTGTGTCTGCACCCTCCCAGTACACCCAGGCTCTGTGTGTGTGTGTGTCTGCACCCTCCCAGTACACCCGGGCTCTGTGTGTGTGTCTGCACCCTCCCAGTACACCCAGGCTCTGTGTGTGTGTGTGTGTCTGCACCCTCCCATTACACCCAGGCTCTCTGTGTGTGTGTGTGTGTGTCTGCACCCTCCCAGTACACCCAGGCTCTCTGTGTGTGTGTCTGCACCCTCCCAGTACACCCAGGCTCTCTGTGTGTGTGTCTGCACCCTCCCAGTACACCCAGGCTCTGTGTGTGTGTGTGTGTCTGCACCCTCCCAGTACACCCAGGCTCTCTGTGTGTGTGTGTGTCTGCACCCTCCCAGTACACCCAGGCTCTCTGTGTGTGTGTGTCTGCACCCTCCCAGTACACCCAGGCTCTGTGTGTGTGTGTCTGCACCCTCCCAGTACATCCAGGCTCTGTGTGTGTCTGCACCCTCCCAGTACACCCAGGCTCTGTGTGTGTGTGTGTGTGTGTGTGTGTCTGCACCCTCCCAGTACACCCAGGCTCTCTGTGTGTGTGTCTGCACCTCCCAGTACACCTGGCTCTGTCTGTGTGTGTGTGTGTCTGCACCCTCCCAGTACACCCAGGCTCTCTGTGTGTGTGTCTGCACCCTCCCAGTACACCCAGGCTCTCTCTGTGTGTGTGTCTGCACCCTCCCAGTACACCCAGGCGCTCTCTCTGTGTATGTGTCTGTAACCTCCCAGTACACCCGGGCTCTCTGTGTGTGTGTCTGCACCCTCCCAGTACATCCAGGCTCTCTGTGTGTGTGTCTGCACCCTCCCAGTACATCCAGGCTCTGTGTGTGTGTGTGTGTGTCTGCACCCTCCCAGTACACCTGGGCTCTGTGTGTGTGTGTGTGTCTGCACCCTCCCAGTACATCCAGGCTCTCTGTGTGTGTCTGCACCTCCCAGTACATCCAGGCTCTCTGTGTGTGTGTGTCTGCACCCTCCCAGTACACCAGGGCTCTGTCTGTGTGTGTGTCTGCACCTCCCAGTACACCTGGGCTGTCTCTGTGTGTGTGTCTGCACCCTCCCAGTACACCCAGGCTCTGTGTGTGTGTGTCTGCACCCTCCCAGTACACCCAGGCTCTCTGTGTGTGTGTGTCTGCACCCTCCCAGTACACCCAGGCTCTCTGTGTGTGTGTCTGCACCCTCCCAGTACATCCAGGCTGTCTCAGTGTGTGTGTGTCTGCACCCTCCCAGTACACCCAGGCTCTCTGTGTGTGTGTCTGCACCCTCCCAGTACACCTGGGCTGTCTCAGTGTGTGTGTCTGCACCCTCCCAGTACACCCAGGCTCTCTGTGTGTGTGTGTGTGTCTGCACCCTCCCAGTCCTATCATTCTTTCTGTGTACAGTGTTTGCAGTCCCAGGCCATCCTGTTGAGTGTGTGGTTGTTTAGCCCTCCCAAGTTTTTTTTTTTTTTTGTATATAACCAGTATGACAGTGATGTCCAGGCTTACTGTGTGTGGGATTGAATCCCAGTAGACCAGGCTCATTGGTATTTAATGTGTAAAAGTACTCCTATAGGTTCTTGTAAAATCCTTCTGTTTTCTGCTCCCTGCAGAAATCTGTCCTCTGTGTCACAAATTGTTATTTCCCTTTTTAGACATTTTAAAACAGTTTGTCTGATTTCCCAGTACACCCAGGCTCTGTTTAACTTTGGGAAAAAGCACCCTCCCTGTGCAGCAGGCTAATGTGTGTGTGTGTGCAGCAGTGTAATATTACACCCTGTGCAGCTCTGTGTGTGTGTCTGAACCCACCAGTGCCCAGGCTCTCTGTGTGTGTGTGTGTGTCTGTGCCTCCCAGCAGTGTAATAAGTGCAAAGCAGCAGTGTAATAGAGTCCACTGTGCAGCAGGCTAATAGTGTGTGTCTGCACCCTACCAGTACACCCAGGCTCTCTGTGTAATAGTGTTGCACTGTGCCCAGTGTAATAAGACTCTCTGTGCAGCAGTGTACCCTCCCAGTGCAGCAGGGCTGTCTCAGTGCAGTGTGTCTGCAGCGTGTAGTACACCCAGGCTCTCTGTGTGTGTGTGTGTCTGCACCTCCCAGTACACCCAGGCTCTGTGTGTGTGTGTCTGCACCCTCCCAGTACATCCAGGCTCTCTGTGTGTGTGTCTGCACCCTCCCAGTACACCTGGGCTCTGTCTGTGTGTGTGTCTGCACCCTCCCAGTACACCCGGGCTCTCTGTGTGTGTGTCTGCACCCTCCCAGTGTACATCCAGGCTCTCTGTGTGTGTCTGCACCCCCAGTACACCCAGGCTCTCTGTGTGTGTGTCTGCACCTCCCAGTACATCCAGGCTCTGCAGTGTGTGTGTGTCTGCACCTCCCAGTACATCCAGGCTGTGTGTGTGTGTGTGTCTGCACCCTCCCAGTACACCCAGGCTCTCTGTGTGTGTGTCTGCACCCTCCCAGTACATCCAGGCTCTCTGTGTGTGTGTCTGCACCCTCCCAGTACACCCAGGCTCTGTGTGTGTGTGTGTGTGTCTGCACCTCCCATTACACCCAGGCTCTGTGCAGCAGTGTAATGTGTGTGTCTGCACCCTCCCAGTGTACCCAGGCTCTCTGTGTGTGTGTCTGCACCCTCCCAGTGTAATAAGGCTCTCTGTGTGTGTGTAGTCTGCACTATCCCAGTGTAATAAGGCTCTGTGTGTGTGTGTCTGCAATAATAAATTGCCCAGTGCACCAGGGCTGTCTCAGTGTGTGTGTGTAATGCACCCTCCCAGTGCACCCAGTGTAATGTGTGTGTCTGCACCCTCCCAGTACACCCAGGCTCTCTGTGTGTGTGTCTGCACCCTCCCAGTGCACCAGGCTCTCTGTGTGTGTGCAGCACTGTCCCAGTGCACTGTGCAGCAGTGTAATAGAGTCACCCTCCCAGTGTACCCAGGCTCTCTGTGTGTGTGCTGCACCCTCCCAGTACACCTGGGCTGTCTCAGTAATGTGTGTCTGCACCCTCCCAGTACACCCAGGCTCTGTGCAGCAGTGTAATAGAGCACACCCTCCCAGTCCTATCATTCTTTCCAGGTACAGAGGTTTGCAGTACTAGGCCATTCTGTTGAGAATTGGTTATTTAGCCAATCCAAGTTTTTTTTTTTCATTTTTGTATATAACCAGTATGACAGTGATGTAACAGATTTACTGCAATTGGGATTGAATCAGAGACCCAGAGACATTGGTATTTAATATGTAAAAGAAACTCCTATAGGTTAGTTGTAAAATCCCTTCTGTTTTGCTCCCTGCAGAAATCTGTCCTTCGGTCACAAATTATTATTTCCATTTTTAGACATTTTAAAACAGTTTGTGGATTTCGAGAAGTTGCCCTGCTTTAACTTTGGGGAAAAAGAGTGCACTGTGCAGCAGTGTAATAGAGCGCACTGTGCAGCAGTGTAATAGAGCGCACTGTGCAGCAGTGTAATAGAGCGCACTGTGCAGCAGTGTAATAGAGTGCACTGTGCAGCAGTGTAATAGAGTGCAGAGCAGCAGTGTAATAGAGTGCACTGTGCAGCAGTGTAATAGAGTGCACTGTGCAGCAGTGTAATAGAGTGCGCTGTGCAGCAGTGTCATAGAGCGCACTGTGCAGCAGTGTAATAGAGTGCACTGTGCAGCAGTGTCATAGAGCGCACTGTGCAGCAGTGTAATAGAGTGCACTGTGCAGCAGTATAATAGAGTGCACTGTGCAGCAGTGTAATAGAGTGCACTGTGCAGCAGTGTAATAGAGTGCACTGTGCAGCAGTGTAATAGAGTGCACTGTGCAGCAGTGTAATAGAGTGCACTGTGCAGCAGTGTAATAGAGCGCACTGTGCAGCAGTGTAATAGAGTGCAGAGCAGCAGTGTAATAGAGCGCACTGTGCAGCAGTGTAATAGAGTGCACTGTGCAGCAGTGTAATAAAGCGCACTGTGCAGATCAACATCACCAGAGCAGTGAAACAGGAAACCCCCCCACTGCACCCACGCCACCATTGTGAAACAGAGCTCCAGCAAGGCACATCTGTTTGGTTACACTTTGTGTTGCATCTTTCATTGCCAAAGAAATGTTTAAGGTTGGGGTTAGGGTAGGGCTAACCCTAACCCTTATTGTAAGGATTTCATCCAACCATCATCCACTGAGCACTTTAAAGAAAGGGTTTCCAATAGAGAATATTTTTCGTTCTTTCCAGGATGTCTCCACACTCCTATGGCTCAGTGTTTTTTATGAGTAGCACTGTTGTTTCTGAATTGAGGACAATTTCACACTTTGCTGTATGGAAGTTCTTGCAGGGTACTCTGTGTGAATGAAGTCACTTTGATGAGCCGTGTGCACTGTCTGGTCAGATCTGCCTGTTCAGTCGCAGTGTGCCATGTGCTCTGCCTCCAGTGCACCTCGCTAGAAGGGCAAGTCAGCACTGTGTTGCCTTCAGGCACACTTTGGGGGTGGGAGGTTTTTAATTATTCCATTAACCATGCATTTTCAGCTTGGCAATATCCTCAAAGTTATGGCAGGTGTTTTTTTTTTTTTTTTTTAATTCATCTGGAAGTAATTTTTGCATTTAAACCTGAAATTTGCCTTTGAGGAAATGTTTCAATATGTTATGGTCATGGTCTTTTATCTTTTTTTTTTTTTTTTTTTTTTTGGGGGGTGGGGGTGTTATGTAGAGATATAAGTTCATTTTAGGGTTACATTCCATACCTGCTGTATAAACAAAAAATGCAATTTTTTTTCAATTTCTTGTGTTCCAATAAGTATTCTTATTTACAAAATGAGGTATAATTCCTTTTTTCTGTTCTGATCTTATTGGTGGTTTCTGTCTGGATCAACAGATTAATTGCGAAACAAACCAAGGAAACCCTTTCTCTTTGTTTTGCAGGATTCATTAATCCTTCTTATTAATGTCATGCCACATTGTTAACATTCCAGCCATACACAGTGGTGTTGTCTCTTAATGCTGGGTATGCGGGACCTTGAAAAGAATATTGCATGAGTGGATTGAGGGGAGAGCGCTGGAGACCCGGGAAGCATGTAGTCTTGTATGTGTCTCCGGGTAAATTCATCTCAATATGGAATCTGTTTAGCGTACAGTCTTTTCTTTAAGGCGAACATGTGGGTTTCAGTGTGCATCGAATTGCAGCTGTTGCTGTTTCTATTCAAGAGAAACAGCTGCAACATACAAGGTGATAATACAACACTGGAGCTAATTCCATTCAGGTGATGCTTTTGAATGTAATTATAAACACAAAGTTTGATTTTGTTTGTTAGTGTGAGTATAAGAAAATGAAGAGTGGGTTGCAGTCTTTACTTGCCATACGGAAGCAGGTCATCAAAATGAACTCTTTCAGTATTGAATGTTATACTGGCAGTGATTCACTGGAGGCTCACATTCATATTTCAGTGCACAGTATATATATATATATATATATATATATATAAAATAAACATTCCACAGCATGTCTCGGCTGTTAGAACCAAGGTCAGGGCAGCAGCTACATGCTGGGGGTTCTAATTAGCTGAGCAAATAAATGCTACATATTCTCGACACCTGGCTTAAATTGACTGAAAGTTTAGATAGGCGTTTGTTTCTCAATACAGTGTGGTAGGTCATGGTTGTGACACTTGATTGCCTGAGCCAATGGGGATTAAAATCTACTTTGCATGGGGATTAAAATTTAGTTAACTCAGGAAATAGACAGAAACCAGAATTACGTTTCACAGATATCAGACCTGTGTAATAATCTGCAGCAGAGAGAACGTTGGGGTGCACCGGCATTCTGATTGAAGAACACAAGAGAGAACGTTGGGGTGCACCGCCATTCTGATTGAAGAACACAAGAGAGAACGTTGGGGTGCACCGGCATTCTGATTGAAAAACACAAGAGAGAACGTTGGGGTGTACCGACATTCTGATTGAAAAACACGAGAGAACGTTGGGGTGCACCGGCATTCTGATTGAAGAACACGAGAGAACGTTGGGGTGTACCAGCATTCTGATTGAAGAACACAAGAAAAACAGAGGGGTGCAGCGCCAGGTATAATATGTTTCACATGCTGAATAATCTTTACAGTGTGCACAATAAACATTTCTGCTAGCCAGCACGTTGTGTTTCCAGTCCTTAAAGCCGAGGGGGGATAAGCTCAAATCTTCTTAAGCACTGGAGGTGGGGCTGGGATTTCAGGGAATGCTGCTGGCAAATCAAACAAGACTGGGGGCCGTTTGGAATAGATGTTTGCCCTCTGGTGCCAGATGATTTTCATTTGCATAAAAGCAAGGCATTTAAGTGCTTGTGAAAGTTTGCTTTCCTTTCTGAGGGAAAATATAGCCCCAAAGAAAGCACATAAAGAAATCTGCCAAAAGAAAAATGCAATCTGTTTAAATACAGACGTGCTCAAATTTGTTGGTACCCCTCCACAAAAAACGAAGAATGCACAATTTTCTCTGAAATAACTTGAAACTGACAAAAGTAATTGGCCTCCACCATTGTTTATTCCATATTTAATAGAAATCAGACTTTGCTTTTGATTTTTTATTCAACATAATATTGTAAATAATAAAACAAATGAAAATGGCATGGACAAAAATGATGGGACCGCTAACCTAATATTTTGTTGCACAACCTTTAGAGGCAATCACTGCAATCAAACGTTTTCTGTAGCTCTCAATGAGACTTCTGCACCTGTTAACAGGTAGATTGGCCCACTCTTCCTGAGCAAACTGCTCCAGCTGTCTCAGGTTTGATGGGTGCCTTCTCTAGACTGCAAGTTTCAGCTCTTTCCATAGATGTTCGATAGGATTCAGATCAGGACTCATAGATGGCCACTTCAGAATAGTCCAATGTTTTGTTCTTATCCATTCTTGGGTGCTTTTAGCTGTGTGTTTTGGGTGATTATCCTGTTGGAGGACCCATGACCTGCGACTGAGACAGAGCTTTCTGACACTGGGCAGTACGTTTCGCTCCAGAATGCCTTGATAGTCTTGAGATTTCATTGTGCCCTGCACAAATTCAAGGCACCCTGTGCCAGGTGCAGCAAAGCAGCCCCAAAACATAACCAAGCCTCCTTCATGTTTCACTGTAGGTATGGTGTTCTTTTCTTTGAAAGCTTCATTTTTTCGTCTGTGAACATAGAGCTGAGGTGACTTGCCAAAAAGCTCCAGTTTTGACTCATCTGTCCAAAGGACATTCTCCTAGAAGGATTGTGGCTTGTCAATATGCATTTTAGCAAATTCCAGTCTGGCTTTTTTATGTTTTTTTTCAAAAGTGGAGTCCTCCTGGGTCTTCTTCCATGGAGCCCTTTTCGCTCAAAAAGCGACGGATGGTGCGATCAGAAACTGACGTACCTTCACCTTGGAGTTCAGCTTGTATCTCTTTGGCAGTTATCCTTGATTCTTTTTTCTACCATACGCACTATCCTTCTGTTCAGTCTGGGGTCGATTTTCCTCTTGCGGCCGCGCCTAGGAGGTTGGCTACAGTTCCATGGACCTTAAACTTCTTAATAATATTTGCAACTGTTGTCACAGGAACATCAAGCTGCTTGGAGATGGTCTTGTAGCCTTTACCTTTACCATGCTTGTCTATTATTTTCTTTCTGATCTCCTCAGACAACTCTCTCCTTTGCTTTCTCTGGTCCATGTTCAGTGTGGTGCACACAATGATACCAAACAGCACAATGACTACTTTTCTCCATTTAAATAGGCTGAATGACTGATTACAAGATTGGAGACATGTGTGATACTAATTAAAGAAACTAATTAGTTTGAAATATCACTATAATCCAATTATTTATTATCTTTTCTAAAGGGTACCAACAAATGTGTCCAGGCCATTTTAGAATATCTTTGTAGAATAAGCAATAATTCATCTCTTTTCACAGCTTCTTTGCTTTATTCTATGTCATACCAAAGGCATGCAAGTATACATGATAAAATAGCTTTTAATTTCATCACTTTTCAGGAGGAATGAAGCATTATTTCAATGAGCTGTAAGGGTACCAACAAATTTGAGCACGTCTGTATATCTGATATTTTCTGTGTGGATGTCCACACAGTTGCAGCCCCTTCGCTATGTGCTTTTCAAGTTCCACTGCAAATAATTTAATAACCTAAAATGTTTATTTTTATTATTATTATTATTATTGTTATTATTATTATCATTATTACTTGTCTGTTGTTGTAATTGATTAGAGTGTTTCTGAAGTTGATTGTAAAACCAATCTTGTTTTCCCTTTTCTGATGTGATATATGAGCCATGGTGACGAGGCAGTGGCTCCTCTGTGATGGAGCTGGGACTGTGTGGCGAGGCTCTGCTCTTTTCTGATGTGATATATGAGCCATGGTGACGAGGCAGTGGCTCCTCTGTGATGGAGCTGGGACTGTGTGGCGAGGCTCTGCTCTTTTCTGATGTGATATATGAGCCATGGTGACGAGGCAGTGGCTCCTCTGTGATGGAGCTGGGACTGTGTGGCGAGGCTCTGCTCTTTTCTGATGTGATATATGAGCCATGGTGACGAGGCAGTGGCTCCTCTGTGATGGAGCTGGGACTGTGTGGCGAGGCTCTGCTCTTTTCTGATGTGATATATGAGCCATGGTGACGAGGCAGTGGCTCCTCTGTGATGGAGCTGGGACTGTGTGGCGAGGCTCTGCTCTTTTCTGATGTGATATATGAGCCATGGTGACGAGGCAGTGGCTCCTCTGTGATGGAGCTGGGACTGTGTGGCGAGGCTCTGCTCTTTTCTGATGTGATATATGAGCCATCAGAATCCCCTGTACAGAAACAGCAAGGCCACACTCCTGCTGCAGATCTAGTTTCAGTGTTCAATCAGGGCTGTCGCTGGTTCTATAGGAGTGCAGTCTACATGTAAATCTGTGCGGACGATTGGAGTGCAGTGCGGACGGTTGGAGTGCAGTGCGGACGGTTGGAGTGCAGTGCGGACGGTTGGAGTGCAGTGCGGATGGTGGAGTGCAGTGTGGATCACTTCCCTTTCAAGGCTTTTTTTGTTAAATCTTTTATTTATTTTATTAAATGAACATAACTTTCAGCTGGTTTTATTAACTGTATATTTTAATGTACATTGTATTTCTTGGTAAAACGTTAATGTGGCTCTCCCTATTCAGAGGATCAGTGACAATCTAAAGATTCAACATCATCATCATCACACCCTAACAGATCCCAGCTTTCTCTTTCCTGCCTGACTCAATGTAAGCTTACCAAGGGAATCTGTCTAACAACAACCCTGTATCACCTGTCTAGAAGGACCATCAGTCCTGAGTGACGCATCTGTGGACACGTTAATCAATCTTTCGTGATGCATCTGTGGGCATGTTAAATCACCTGTGTACAAAAAGAGTGCTAGTAGAAACATCTGACATTCCCAGTGTTGAATAGCCAAAGCCACTTTCTATAATGTTTCTTTATAATGGTGACTGCTAGCACATTTAATGGCTCAGCAGCCTTGGTATTATATGTCATTTCAGAAACCCATTTTTTGGGGTACTTCTTCGATTGGTAGTAAATAAACTAAATTTGGGGTACATCTGTACAAAAGTGACATCTTTCTCATATACATATTTTGCCTGTTTTTGAGGGCGATTATCTATTCAGGGATGCCAAGATGTGTAAGGAACGATTGCTGTGATTTGGGTTAAATGGACAGTGAACGCCCGGTCCCTCCGGCAGCACAGTGTCAGGGCTCTCCTTTTAGCCAGAAAGCTGAATCAGCACCAGTGTGAACTGTAAGTGCTTATGAGCCAAGCTGGGCTGAAACTGAGGCCTCCAGTGTGCTCCGTGCAGACAACAGCTGCAAAACAGCTGTCTGACATGCATTAAAAAAAAAAAAAAAAAAAAAGCAGCTGTAAAACACCTTCCCTCCTCCCTTAATTTACACTCAGTAGACTCCGTCACCAGTGCTTCTCATTTACTCCACACAGTAGTTAGAAAGGGCTCTTTACTTGTTGAATGGGTTAAATAGACGACACCCACACACATGCAAACAAGGATGTTTCGGTGGCTGCCCTTCATCAGCAGCAGCAGTGTGGGTGTGTGTGCGGGAGCCACGTTGCCTGAGCATTGTCCCCCTGCCACATCCTCCCATCATGCCCTGCCTCCCCTTTGATCTGGCCCTAGCAAGGAGGTGATGCTTGACAGGCTCCGCCCTGTCGTCTTCAGCGGCTCTCCAAACTGCACGGGAGACAGAGCGAGTCTGTCTGAATTTTCAAGAGGGTGCATGAATGCACAAAATGTGAACGTGAATGTGTATGTGTGTGTGATGGACTTCCTTACCTAATGAGGACCCTAAAAAATAAATGTATAAACAATTCACCAGTTTTGCTTCAGGGCACTGAATTAAGAATTCAGTAGGGTTGGTCGTGCTCTGGCTTTGCTGGCGCCGGTAGCTCAGCTCCAGCTGGCTCCAGAGCAGATGGAGACCCCCTGCTCCAGCTCCAGGCTGATGGAGATCCCCAACTCCAGGCTGATGGAGACCCCCTGCTCCAGCTCCAGGCTGATGGAGACCCCCTGCTCCAGCTCCAGGCTGATGGAGATCCCCTGCTCCAGGCTGATAGAGACCCCCTGCTCCAGCTCCAGGTTGATAGAGACCCCCTGCTCCAGCTCCAGGATGATGGAGACCCCCTGCTCCAGGATGATGGAGACACCCTGCTCCAGCTCCAGAGCTGGTGGAGATCCCTCCCTCATGACCCTGCCAAACTCTGGTTGCCATGATATTTAGGCACTGGTGTTCTGTTTAAGAGATTAAAAAAAAGAAAGACATTGATAAATAAACACCAAAGTTGTGCTTCAAGGCTTGTCTTATGTATTCAAAATATTATCCTTCTCAAACTGCCTCTACATATTGTACGAAGAATTCATTAAAGTACTAGTTGGCATTTTACACGAGTATTAAGCAGTTCTTTGGCTAGCGCACTTGGTACAGCATTTGATTCTTATTCCCAGGGTAACTGGTTCAAGTCCCACATGAGGCACATGTGTTAATCCCTCATTTTTCCACTCCCTTCCCTGGCAGGGGGGCCAGACCCCCCCCCCTTTGTCTTCTTCCTCCTCCCTGCACAGGGCAGGTCTTCTCCTCCAGCTGTGGAAACACAACTAACATCATTACTTACCTTCAGGAACTTACTTCCAGGCGCTGGATTTGAACCATCATATTCAGGGAGAGGCGGCCATGGGATTAGCCACCAGCAAGCTGTGTTTCACACTGAATTTAAGTTCAATTAACAAATTCTTTGAAAATAAAGGAAGGAATCAGGTGGATTTGAACCCAGTCCACCAAGGAGAACAGCACAGCATGCTAGTGAACTATCCCACTGCAGCGCCTGTCTCCTTGTGACAGCCTGATAGTCTAACCTTGTATATTATTATTATTATTATTTATTTCTTAACAGACGCCCTTATCCAGGGCGACTTACAATTGTTACAAGATATCACATTATTTTTACATACAATTACCCATTTATACAGTTGGGTTTTTACTGGAGCAATCTAGGTAAAGTACCTTGCTCAAGGGTACAGCAGCAGTGTCCCTCACTGGGGATTGAACCCACGACCCTCCGGTCAAGAGTCAAGAGCCCTAACCACTACTCCACACCGCTGTATATGAGATTAACTTCCCTTTTCAGAGATCAGAGTTGAGAATCGTGGATCTTATTGCAGAGTTTAAATGCCACTGAAGAGAGGAGGGATTATGAAACGCACACCTATTGCACAGTAGGTCTATGGGGTAAATACCAGGGATACCAGGTAGGAACATGTGTTTTTTATATTGTGTCCTTGTCAAGCTGTGGAATCTGAAGCTGTGCAGCAGAAATGATTCCACTTCTATTATTCATTATTTCTATTGATATAAGGGGTCGTCTAAAATATCACTAGAAGCAAGCAATGAATTGTACACTTCAGTATCTACCTTCTTAAGTTTAAAAAACCTGTTTCTCCGGATTGTGCATTTGCATGTTTGTGGTTCCAGATTGTCTCTGGCAGACAGTGCTGTTGACTTATTCATCGTTGTGTATATCTGCATTCGATAAGACATGCCCAGTGTGTTCAGTGTAATATTTCACCCCGAGCATCGATGGGGCCCAGGAGGAGGCTCTCTCTGGGGTTATGTGAGGATACAAGTCTCTTATAAGAGGGAGTTACAATAGGCTTAGCCAAGCCAGCGCTGGAAATAACACTGTCTTCCAAAGGCTTAAGCGCACATTTGTCAGCCTTGCTAGAGACGGTCAATAACTCATCACCTGGCTAGGGGAGCTGTGCCTTCCCAGGGCTCTGACTGACAGCAGAGAGTCTTTCCCCACCGGCCCTCCTGCTGCAGAGACAGCCTGGGTGCCAGTGTGAGGAATGGAACAAGCTTGCATAAATGTATAAATGTATGTGGAATTGCATCACAATATGCTTGTTTGAAACCTCTTCCAAAAGAAAAAGAAAAAGTATTGCCTTGGTTGTAAGGCAGTGGAAATATTCAAATGTACTTGAATACAAAGCATTTAACACCAGTTAATACCAGTTGTTGAAAAAGCTTCAAATAAATAATTGAGTAACTAAATAAGTTTGGAAAAGATTTCTGAAAACTCAAGGCAGTTATTGCATGAAAGTCTACATTTTGAACGAGGATTCAAATTAGAGCTGTCTGCAACATGAAAAAAAATCCACTGTACACAGGAATTCCAGGTTCTGGATATCATAGGAAAGAAAGAGACAGCGCTTCTCTACGAAATGTTTACTTTTGTATTCCTTTTAATAAGACATCTAAATGTACACATCCAGTTATATGCCATGATAACATACCACACAGATCCATCATTCATCTCCCAGCAACAAAAAGAATCCAATAATAGAAAGGACCCACCGTGTAGGACCTGTCTGTCTTGTGACCCGCGTACAAATGCAACGTAGAGTCACAACCTGAAGAGAGGACTGACGGCAGGGGAACGCGGGCCTGGATCAGCAGCACCTTCACACACAAACACAAGCTACTGGACACGACCTTTTACATACTTTACATACTGCAGGAAGATTAGAATATTCTGAGGCTTCAGGGCAAGGATCACAAAGCACTGTTTGGCAGTTAGATTTCTGTGCCAGTACCAATTCAACTGTGCAATTCCAGATGACCTGCTGTAACCCCAATGCAAGGGGTGCAGAGGAACTGTGAAAGATGTTACCCTGCCAACCACACCCTTTACAACAGTCATGTGCCAGTAGAACGTTTCGATCAGCTCTTCTTCTAGGAGTACCTGTGCACGCAGACAGAGTACAGCATCTTCTCAGGTTCATTCCACATACAAATGAAATGACCACATCCAACTGCTTTCCATTTTTAAATTGTAGAATACTTATCTGGGAGAAGATTGCTAATAAATGTTGCACAATTTTACTAACACACCCAGCAGAAATACACCCATGTCACGTGACCATCCTGATTGTGAAAATGTAGCCCTTTCAGCACAACTTACAAGATTTTGTTTGGAAAATGAAGCATCTAAAATGCAATAAAAGGAACAGTTTCATAGTTTAGTTTTTGTTATCTTCTTGAACAGTTTCATAGTTTAGTTTTTGTTATGTTCTTGAACAGTTTCATAGTTTAGTTTTGTTGTTCTTGAACAGTTTCATAGTTTAGTTTTTGTTATCTTCTTGAACAGTTTCATAGTTTAGTTTTTGTTATCTTCTTGGACAGTTTCATAGTTTAGTTTTTGTTATGTTCTTGAACAGTTTCATAGTTTAGTTTTTGTTATCTTCTTGAACAGTTTCATAGTTTAGTTTTTGTTATGTTCTTGAACAGTTTCATAGTTTAGTTTTTTGTTATCTTCTTGAACAGTTTCATAGTTTATCTTCTTGAACAGTTTTAGTTTAGTTTTGTTAACTTGAACAGTTTCATAGTTTAGTTTTTGTTATGTTCTTGAACAGTTTCATAGTTTAGTTTTTGTTATCTTCTTGAACAGTTTCATAGTTTAGTTTTTGTTCTTGAACAGTTTCATAGTTTAGTTTTTGTTATGTTCTTGAACAGTTTCATAGTTTAGTTTTTGTTCTTGAACAGTTTCATAGTTTAGTTTTTGTTGTTCTTGAACAGTTTCATAGTTTAGTTTTTGTTATCTTCTTGAACAGTTTCATAGTTTAGTTTTTGTTCTTGAACAGTTTCATAGTTTAGTTTTTGTTATCTTCTTGAACAGTTTCATAGTTTAGTTTTTGTTATGTTCTTGAACAGTTTCATAGTTTAGTTTTTGTTATCTTCTTGAACAGTTTCATAGTTTAGTTTTTGTTATGTTCTTGAACAGTTTCATAGTTTAGTTTTTGTTATGTTCTTGAACAGTTTCATAGTTTAGTTTTTGTTATGTTCTTGGACAGTTTCATAGTTTAGTTTTTGTTATGTTCTTGAACAGTTTCATAGTTTAGTTTTTGTTATGTTCTTGAACAGTTTCATAGTTTAGTTGTTGCTATCTTCTTGAATTAATAGTGTAGTTTCTGGATCGACACACCAGAGACTGAAGTATTCCACTTGTTTCCAGATGGTTGTTACAGCACTAGGCCTGCACCATATGCATTGCCCTCTCGCCAATGCGACTCACACGTTCTTCCTGGAAATGGTTCATTCTCTTGGCATGCGTTGGAGGCATTCTTGGATCATTGCTCTCTTTTATAGACAAAGATACCAGTTGTATCATATTAGCATTACTCAGTGAGGAATGAGCAAATTAACTGCACTGGGTAACCAAGTGACGTGCAAAATAAGCAGAAAAAACCCGCCTGCAGAATGCCACCCTGTCAGTCCCTTCAGAACAATGTGTCGTGCAAGACACAGACAGTGACCGTGACTGCAGAAAACACACCACACCAGAACAATGCAGTCCAAACGCACATTTAAAAACAGACATGTTATATACTGATAAAGGTTCAGGGGGGGAAAGGGCGCAGTCACATTGATTGTAAGGTTGTCAGACAGATTTCTGCAAAGCACAGGTCGTTTTATATACTGCTTCTCTAAAAAAAAAAAAAAAAAACATAATTTACACCCTTCTAAAGTGTTCTGAAATTATTTCGTTTTTCAGAAGACAGAGTGCAGACCAGTGATGAAAACCAAGAAACTTGTTCTTACAAATCAGAGATCAGCCACCGACTCCAGCCCACATAATACTGGAAACAAGAACTAATTCCACCTTGCACAGGGTGTACCTTTCAAAACAATGACATGTAAAGAAAAACAAACAAAATTATTTTTAAAAGTGTCAGAGCTACAATAAGTAGGGAGGGTTGGGGAGAAATGTAGCCGTGCTTTTTTTTGTTATACAGTCTAAACAATCTTACTGTCCCAGAAGTGTAACATGAACAGAAGTGTATGGTGTTGTGGAATCCCCTGCATGGTCCCGCAGAAAGACCAGGTCCTGTTAAAGATCAATCCGTGATCTGTCCCCAATTTCACGTCCTGGAACACTGCAGACTGTCCTGGACCTCATGTGGTCAGAAAACAGGAGGACTGTGAGATTCCCTTAGTGTGTAGCTGCTGCTGCTGTTATAGCTGTGTGATGGTTGAGATTCTCTTAGTGTGTAGCTGTGTGAAGGACGAGATTCTCTTAGTGTGTAGCTGTGTGAAGGTTGAGATTCTCTTAGTGTGTAGCTGTGTGATGATGGTTGAGATTCTCTTAGTGTGTAGCTGTGTGATGATGGTTGAGATTCTCTTAGTGTGTAGCTGTGTGATGATGGTTGAGATTCTCTTAATGTGTAGCTGTGTGATGATAGTTGAGATTTTCTTAGTGTGTGGCTCTGTGATGATGGTTGAGATTCTCTTAGTGTGTAGCTGTGTGATGATGGTTGAGATTCTCTTAGTGTAGCTGTGATGATGGTTGAGTTTCTCTTAGTGTGTAGCTGTGTGATGATGGTTGAGTTTCTCTTAGTGTGTAGCTGTGTGATGATGGTTGAGATTCTCTTAGTGTGTAGCTGTGTGATGATGGTTGAGATTCTCTTAGTGTAGCTGTGATGATGGTTGAGTTTCTCTTAGTGTAGCTGTGATGATGGTTGAGTTTCTCTTAGTGTGTAGCTGTGTGAAGGTTGAGATTCTCTTAGTGTGTAGCTGTGATGATGGTTGAGTTTCTCTTAGTGTGTAGCTGTGTGAAGGTTGAGATTCTCTTAGTGTGTAGCTGTGTGGTGATGGTTGAGATTCTCTTAGTGTGTAGCTGTGTGAAGATGGTTGAGATTCTCTTAGTGTGTAGCTGTGTGATGGTTGAGATTCTCTTAGTGTGTAGCTGTGTGAAGGTTGAGATTCTCTTAGTGTGTAGCTGTGTGATGATGGTTGAGATTCTCTTAGTGTGTAGCTGTGTGGTGATGGTTGAGATTCTCTTAGTGTGTAGTAGATGCTGCTGTTGTTGTAGCTGTGTGATGATGGTTGTGGTCGAGTTCAGTGAGTGAAGTTAGTCTTCCCACTGGTCCAGCTGTTTAACCTCTTCTAGTGCGCTTTTCTTTTGAAATACATGAACAGTTCTACTTTTTCTTTGCGTTCACATTTTTGCAGACCCAATTCATGCCATCCTAGAAACAAAACAAACAACAAGAAGACATGTGAAAATGATTATGTGTAAAAGTATTTGTCTCATCCCCCATGTACCCTATTTTGCTAAGAGTATACAGTCTGTAATTCAAATCACAGGCCGGATTGCTGCAGGCAAGCGTCATCTTTAGCAATGAGTGGTGCAGCTTGCAGACAATGCCTTGGATTGCAGGGACCCTAACCCCAACCCCCAACCCCTAACCCCTAACCCAAACATCAGAAACAGGGTTGGGGTCAATTCCTGTTTAAAATTAATATCCAATTTCAATTCCTTTGAAGGAATAGGAATTGATATTTTAGGGAATAGTAAATGTTGCGATTGTTCAACTGCTTTCATTTGAAGCCAGTTTAATTCACTGACAGTCACTTCACTCAAGTAATTTGTTGCCACTGTTAGTAGATAATTTTAACAGAATTCTGCTAATTGCAATTTTGACCAATGTGAATGTGAATTGGGGATTGATTTTAAAAAGGAAATGGAATTGACAAACAGAAATTGTCTGAAAACAATTCCCACTCCAAACACCTTCACATGTGCTCACTGTCTGTCTAGCTGATGAAGCCAGGGCCAGTTCCTCACACGTCTAACATGGGAGGAGTCACAGCAATGGGAATGGTCCGATACAGATGGGCTGCATACCTGCACGCCTTCCCCGGTCAGCGCCGAGCACGACTGGATCTGCCAGATGCGGTCGCGGATGGTGTGCAGATTGAGGCCCTCTGCAATCTCAGAGGCGGGCGCCGCAGTCAGCAGGTCCTGCTTGTTGGCGAAGATGAGGACAGGAACACCGCTGAGCTTCTCCTCATCCAGCAGCTCTGCTAGCTCCTGACAGGGGGGTCACAGGGGACGCTTTCGTCAGCTTACAAAATGAACATCTCGTTTTGCAAGACCATCCTTTTACATGTGACTGTTTTACTGGGATTGTTGATTTGCATGTTGAGGGCTAGTACCTCTGAATTCCATAATTAACAGTCCAAAAAGAGACTGATTCAGCTGCAAGCTCCCCCAAAGCAGCCAGCCCCTGGCGCTGCATATCTTAGGAGCCAAGTTCACCAAACCCAAGCCCAACAAGCAATTCCGAGCAGTACAAAATAAATAAATACATAAAACAGTTCACCTGTCCAGTTTCTTCAAACCTCTTCCTGTCCGTGCTGTCAATAACATAAATCTGAAAGAAAAACCAATGGTTAATTCAGAAACGTTACATTTGCCCCTCTATCGCCAGTGAACAGGTAAACTTTACATGCACAGCTACTGCTACGGAATGTAACCCTTCAGGTTCACATTTCTACAGCACTTACCAGCACGTCTGTGTTTTCAAAGTAATTTCTCCAGTACGGTCTGATCTTTCTCTGCCCCCCGATGTCCCAGACATTCAGTTTGAAACCCTGAGACTGGACACTCTTAATGTTAAATCCCTAAAAACAAGAGAGGGGCAGTGAAACAACAAAACCGGCGTTTCTGCTGCTCGGCAGGGTTAGGGGTAGGGTTCAGTTCAGTAGTGTTCTAGGGGCAGGGTTAGGGGTAGGGTTCAGTTCAGTAGTGTTCTAGGGGCAGGGGTTAGGGTTAGGGTTCAGTTCTCTAGGGGTTAGGGGTAGGGTTCAGTTCAGTAGTGTTCTAGGGGTAGGGTTAGGGGTAGGGTTCAGTTCAGTAGAGTTCTAGGGGTAGGGTTAGGGGTAGGGTTCAGTTCAGTAGAGTTCTAGGGGTAGGGTTAGGGGTAGGGTTCAGTTCAGTAGTGTTCTAGGGGTAGGGTTAGGGGTAGGGTTCAGTTCAGTAGAGTTCTAGGGGCAGGGTTAGGGGTAGGGTTCAGTTCAGTAGTGTTCTAGGGGCAGGGTTAGGGGTAGGGTACAGTTCAGTAGTGTTCTAGGGGTAGGGTTAGGGGTAGGGTTCAGTTCAGTAGTGTTCTAGGGGCAGGGTTAGGGGTAGGGTTCAGTTCAGTAGTGTTCTAGGGGTAGGGTTAGGGGTAGGGTTCAGTTCAGTAGTGTTCTAGGGGCAGGGGTTGGGGGTAGGGTTCAGTTCAGTAGTGTTCTAGGGGCAGGGGTTAGAGTTAGGGTTCAGTTCAGTAGTGTTCTAGGGGCAGGGTTAGGGGTGGGGTTCAGTTCAGTAGTGTTCTAGGGGTAGGGTTGGGGGTAGGGTTCAGTTCAGTAGTGTTCTAGGGGCAGGGTTAGGGGTAGGGTTCAGTTCAGTAGTGTTCTAGGGGCAGGGTTAGGGGTAGGGTTCAGTTCAGTAGTGTTCTAGGGGTAGGGTTAGGGGTAGGGTTCAGTTCAGTAGTGTTCTAGGGGCAGGGTTAGGGGTAGGGTTCAGTTCAGTAGTGTTCTAGGGGTAGGGTTAGGGGTAGGGTTCAGTTCAGTAGTGTTCTAGGGGCAGGGGTTAGGGGTAGGGTTCAGTTCAGTAGTGTTCTAGGGGCAGGGGTTAGAGTTAGGGTTCAGTTCAGTAGTGTTCTAGGGGCAGGGTTAGGGGTAGGGTTCAGTTCAGTAGTGTTCTAGGGGCAGGGTTAGGGGTAGGGTTCAGTTCAGTAGTGTTCTAGGGGCAGGGTTAGGGGTAGGGTTCAGTTCAGTAGTGTTCTAGGGGCAGGGTTAGGGGTAGGGTTCAGTTCAGTAGTGTTCTAGGGGCAGGGGTTAGAGTTAGGGTTCAGTTCAGTAGTGTTCTAGGGGCAG
This sequence comes from Huso huso, assembly GCA_036884735.1. Lineage (NCBI taxonomy): Eukaryota > Metazoa > Chordata > Actinopteri > Acipenseriformes > Acipenseridae > Huso > Huso huso. The sequence continues at coordinate 382,182 of CM072668.1, read as the reverse complement.
GGTTAGGGGTAGGGTTCAGTTCAGTAGTGTTCTAGGGGCAGGGTTAGGGGTAGGGTTCAGTTCAGTAGTGTTCTAGGGGCAGGGTTAGGGGTAGGGTTCAGTTCAGTAGTGTTCTAGGGGTAGGGTTAGGGGTAGGGTTCAGTTCAGTAGAGTTCTAGGGGCAGGGTTAGGGTTAGGGTTCAGTTCTCTAGGGGTTAGGGGTAGGGTTCAGTTCAGTAGAGTTCTAGGGGCAGGGTTAGGGTTAGGGTTCAGTTCTCTAGGGGTTAGGGTAGGGTTCAGTTCAGTAGTGTTCTAGGGGTAGGGTTAGGGGTAGGGTTCAGTTCAGTAGTGTTCTAGGGGCAGGGTTAGGGGTAGGGTTCAGTTCAGTAGTGTTCTAGGGGTAGGGTTAGGGGTAGGGTTCAGTTCAGTAGTGTTCTAGGGGCAGGGTTAGGGGTAGGGTTCAGTTCAGTAGTGTTCTAGGGGCAGGGGTTAGGGGTAGGGTTCAGTTCAGTAGAGTTCTAGGGGCAGGGTTAGGGGTAGGGTTCAGTTCAGTAGTGTTCTAGGGGCAGGGTTAGGGGTAGGGTTCAGTTCAGTTCAGTAGTGTTCTAGGGGCAGGGTTAGGGGTAGGGTTCAGTTCAGTAGTGTTCTAGGGGCAGGGTTAGGGGTAGGGTTCAGTTCAGTAGTGTTCTAGGGGCAGGGTTAGGGTAGGGTTCAGTTCAGTAGTGTTCTAGGGGCAGGGTTAGGGGTAGGGTTCAGTTCAGTAGTGTTCTAGGGGCAGGGTTAGGGTTAGGGTTCAGTTCTCTAGGGGTTAGGGGTAGGGTTCAGTTCAGTAGTGTTCTAGGGGTAGGGTTAGGGGTAGGGTTCAGTTCAGTAGAGTTCTAGGGGCAGGGTTAGGGTTGGGGTTCAGTTCTCTAGGGGTTAGGGTAGGGTTCAGTTCAGTAGAGTTCTAGGGGCAGGGTTAGGGTTAGGGTTCAGTTCTCTAGGGGTTAGGGGTAGGGTTCAGTTCAGTAGTGTTCTAGGGGTAGGGTTAGGGGTAGGGTTCAGTTCAGTAGTGTTCTAGGGGCAGGGTTAGGGGTAGGGTTCAGTTCAGTAGTGTTCTAGGGGTAGGGTTAGGGGTAGGGTTCAGTTCAGTAGTGTTCTAGGGGCAGGGTTAGGGGTAGGGTTCAGTTCAGTAGTGTTCTAGGGGCAGGGTTAGGGGTAGGGTTCAGTTCAGTAGAGTTCTAGGGGCAGGGTTAGGGGTAGGGTTCAGTTCAGTAGTGTTCTAGGGGCAGGGTTAGGGGGGGTTCAGTTCAGTAGTGTTCTAGGGGCAGGGTTAGGGGTAGGGTACAGTTCAGTAGTGTTCTAGGGGCAGGGTTAGGGGTAGGGTTCAGTTCAGTAGTGTTCTAGGGGCAGGGTTAGGGGTAGGGTTCAGTTCAGTAGTGTTCTAGGGGCAGGGTTAGGGGTAGGGTTCAGTTCAGTAGTGTTCTAGGGGCAGGGTTAGGGGTAGGGTTCAGTTCAGTAGTGTTCTAGGGGCAGGGTTAGGGTTAGGGTTCAGTTCTCTAGGGGTTAGGGGTAGGGTTCAGTTCAGTAGTGTTCTAGGGGTAGGGTTAGGGGTAGGGTTCAGTTCAGTAGAGTTCTAGGGGCAGGGTTAGGGTTAGGGTTCAGTTCTCTAGGGGTTAGGGGTAGGGTTCAGTTCAGTAGAGTTCTAGGGGCAGGGTTAGGGTTAGGGTTCAGTTCTCTAGGGGTTAGGGGTAGGGTTCAGTTCAGTAGTGTTCTAGGGGTAGGGTTAGGGGTAGGGTTCAGTTCAGTAGTGTTCTAGGGGCAGGGTTAGGGGTAGGGTTCAGTTCAGTAGTGTTCTAGGGGTAGGGTTAGGGTAGGGTTCAGTTCAGTAGTGTTCTAGGGGCAGGGTTAGGGGTAGGGTTCAGTTCAGTAGTGTTCTAGGGGCAGGGTTGGGGGGTAGGGTTCAGTTCAGTAGAGTTCTAGGGGCAGGGTTAGGGGTAGGGTTCAGTTCAGTAGTGTTCTAGGGGCAGGGTTAGGGGTAGGGTTCAGTTCAGTAGTGTTCTAGGGGCAGGGGTTAGGGGTAGGGTACAGTTCAGTAGTGTTCTAGGGGCAGGGTTAGGGGTAGGGTTCAGTTCAGTAGTGTTCTAGGGGCAGGGTTAGGGGTAGGGTTCAGTTCAGTAGTGTTCTAGGGGCAGGGTTAGGGGTAGGGTTCAGTTCAGTAGTGTTCTAGGGGCAGGGTTAGGGGTAGGGTTCAGTTCAGTAGTGTTCTAGGGGCAGGGTTAGGGGTAGGGTTCAGTTCAGTAGAGTTCTAGGGGCAGGGGTTAGGGTTAGGGTTCAGTTCTCTAGGGGTTAGGGGTAGGGTTCAGTTCAGTAGTGTTCTAGGGGCAGGGTTAGGGGTAGGGTTCAGTTCAGTAGTGTTCTAGGGGCAGGGGTTAGGGTTAGGGTTCAGTTCTCTAGGGGTTAGGGGTAGGGTTCAGTTCAGTAGTGTTCTAGGGGCAGGGTTAGGGGTAGGGTTCAGTTCAGTAGTGTTCTAGGGGCAGGGGTTAGGGGTGGGGTTCAGTTCTCTAGGGGTTAGGGGTAGGGTTCAGTTCAGTAGTGTTCTAGGGGTAGGGTTAGGGTTCAGTTCTCTAGGGGTTAGGGGTAGGGTTTGGTTCAGTAGTGTTCTAGGGGTAGGGGTAGGGTTAGGGTTCAGTTCTCTAGGGGTTAGGGGTAGGGTTCAGTTCAGTAGTGTTCTAGGGGTAGGGTTAGGATTCAGTTCAGTTCTCTAGGGGTAGGGGTTAGGGGTTAGGGTTAGGGTTGCTTCAAACCATACAATTGGCTACATGAAATTCCACATGCTCTTAGGCAAGATGATTCTTCTTGCATAAAACTAAACAACCAACTAAGGTTGTGAACAATGGAACAGGCCAGATGATGAGTGGAATGATGGGTATTTCTTGTTCATGCAGTCTCTTTGTGTACCTGTGTAGGAGTGATGTGACTGATGTCCTCGGATGCCAGCTGTTTGAGGAGTGTTGTTTTTCCTGCATTGTCCAGCCCCAGGAGAAGGATCCGCACTTCCTGATCAGGAGCACTCTTCAGCTTGCGCAGGATCGATAGCAAACCCTGAAAACAAAACAACAAAAATCAGCTGTGCTCGATTACTGTTTCAGAATATTTCTGTGATTAAAGAAAAGGGGCAATTCACAAGCGTATGACTGGATGGCATAAATACCTGAGCTCAGCAGACAGTACAGGCCTGTATCTGGTTTATTAAAAGCAACCCTGTAACATACATTTTTGTGTAATGATGTTTGTTTTTTAATACCAGACTGGGTAAAACAAATTCAATGTGGACGTTTTGAAAGGAAATGAAAACAGGGCATAGTACCATGTAAAAAGTGGCTGCATCCTTTTCAGCTTGCACAGTATGTTGCATGCAGGCTCTTGTGCCCGACACAGAAAGGCATTAGCAGATTGTAGAAGCTAACAGATCTCCGTGTGTCACTGCCATATGGTGTGTGCAGCGTTGAATCTGTATTCTGTGATACACAGAGCAGCATTTATAACACTGTCCTGGGACTTACCCCAACTGCTACAACGTGTCTGTCAGTAATGCTGCTGTACAGTAAAGAAGCCCTGGGTTGTGATGTGCAATCTGTTACCTGCCTGCTGCACGATTGCAGCCTCTGGCTCTTTCATAAGAAAGATAAGCAAGTCATAAAATATACATAGCCAAGCCTGATTGGTGAATCAGCTGTGTTGCCGTCTAGCAGCGATAACAAGAGTTACCTTTCCTAGATCGCTATACCGTTAACAGTGTACTGTATAATCTACTGCTTGCTACATGAATATGTAAAGGGATCCTTCACACCTGAAGCTCTCTCAATCCCTTCCTGTATGCGTGTTGATTGGACCTCTATGTATTTACCTGTGTACAGAATGTATGGTATGTGAGGTGCATGCCACTATCATCCAGGGATCAGCTTCACAAGGCACTGCTGCCTTTATCATCCAGGGACCAGCTTCATAAGGCATTGCTGCCTCTATCATCCAGGGACCAGCTTCACAAGGCACTGCTTCCACTATCATCCAGGGACCAGCTGCACAAGGCACTGCTGCCTCTATCATCCAGGGACCAGCTTCACAAGGCACTGCTGCCTCTATCATCCAGGCTTCACAAGGCACCAGCCTCTATCATCCAGGGACCACACAAGGCACTGCCTCTATCATCCAGGGACCAGCTTCACAAGGCACTGCTGCCTCTATCATCCAGGGACCAGCTTCACAAGGCACTGCTTCCACTATCATCCAGGGACCAGCTTCACAAGGCACTGCTGCCTCTATCATCCAGGGACCAGCTTCACAAGGCACTGCTGCCTCTATCATCCAGGGACCAGCTTCACAAGGCACTGCTGCCTCTATCATCCAGGGACCAGCTTCACAAGGCACTGCTGCCTCTATCATCCAGGGACCAGCTTCACAAGGCACTACTGCCTCTATCATCCAGGGACCAGCTTCACAAGGCACTGCTGCCTCTTAGCACACTGAGTGCTAGCTAGCAACATACGTCATTGTTAACTGTTTCACAAAACAATATTTCAAGCTAGAATGATAAAGTTGAGCTGATATCCACTCAGCAGGTCTATATGATTAACGTATAAATGCCACGTTTGTTTTCGTATTATTATTATTATTATTATTATGGAAGTGAATGGGGTTTAGCAGACTGTTATCTGGAGCTGCTTTGTGAATCCAGCCCCAGGGGCCCCTGTGAAGGAGGTGCTGTCTCAGAGGGGTTCATTACAGAAAGACACATTTAAACAGAAGAATCCATCAACACTGGGATCCTCATTACAGATGGTTATTCCACACACACACACACCCTGGCAGCGAACAGAAGCGATGTGTGGCAGTGTTTACAGTCATGTATGTGTACAGCCATGCAGGCTTTGAGCAGCTAATGCAGGAGGAACATACAATGCACGTGCGCATCAGCAGTACACACGGGTTCTAGTAATATCGCTGGTGTCGTTTTATATTATATTGAGCACCAAAACAAATGCAAGATAAATACTGCACTGCAGTACAAGGCACAGTTTATTTGCTCATGAAATTAATCTGCTTGCTTGCTTGCTGGTGCACTCAGCCTAATAGCAGATATAACGCTCTATACTGCGTGCATAAACTACGAGAGAACCTGGAACAAAAACACAAAACAAAAAACCCGTGTGTAAAAACGTTTCAATGTATGCTTGCTCTATAGAGCTGTGATTATCTCTCGTAAAGTTATTATTATTAATGTTTACCCATCATGGCTTCCCCAGGCAACCAATTTTTTTTTTTTTTTAAATCAAGCTAGATACCGATTGAACGTGAGCTTCTGCTGTTGCAAAAAACTAAAGATAATGAATACATTCACTAACTAGGAGCCCTGGTTGCCGGTGGATTTAACACGGTGCATCGCTGTTCTTTACACTAGTGTGATGCATTGCGGCGCAAATGTTAAATTATTGCTGCACTCTTAATTAATAAACAAATGAACTCACCATCCTTTCGCTTTCCTCTCTCTGCGACGCAGCCAGGGGTTACTAAGCAAGGTGGTGACGTAGTGCACAAAGAGTTTTTTTTTTTTTTTTGCCGAGAGAAGGAAATCGAGTTGAAAAGCGCATGTTTCAGTGACGTTGTCAGCCCTCTGGTGATAGTTGTCATGTGACCTGCTTTTCGTTAGTTTAAAATGCCGGGGGCAGACAGGACCCAGAATCTGAAGTTGGTTTCGATTATATCAGTGCAATGGGGAAATGTGTAAATACATAGAAAACGCATCTTACCCATAATGCGTTTACAGAAACAGTCGCCTTAATCACTTTTAATGTCTTTTCAGGGGGAATACAGTACTTACAATGTTACAACAGTACATTAGATGGGAGATTAAACAAACTACCCTTTATTTAAAGTGTATCTCTGCAATATGCTATTTTTTTTAAAAAGGGGGTTATCTGCTTTGTTAGGTAATATGAAGTTCATAATAACATTATATCAATGGCGTTGATGTTTTGTTCTTGTTGTTTTGAGTAGGCGAATTATTACACATATATTTCTCACAAAACACCTCTGTCGTGTAACAACATGTTGCCAGTTCTTTCAAATGACATACAAAAGCACCAAACTAGGTCTGAAGATACATTTTTGGAATGAACACAGCAACTAAAACACGCTCAAAAAGCTAAAGAGTGCGTTCACGAGATCATTCTGCGCAGAATCCGACCAATTTAGCCAATGGGTTCGGAGATCTGAGTCTGCGCAGAACGATCTCGAGAATGCACCCAAACACAATGCCTGTTCTTGGTATTTCCGTCGCGTCATACAGCGAGGGGCGGGGCTACGATGCAAATTTGGGGAGCTGCCCCTTGCTTTCCATTGGTCAGGTGAGTGCCACGTGGGAACTGAAATCGATCTACTTTGTAACTGTGGCACTATTTTCTTTTCCTACAGACACAGAGAAAGCGATAGTGATTCTAATCAGTGGGCTACAGTACGGTATGTTGTTTATACATTATTGAAATTGCTGAAGGCTGCATTGAAGAGTTTAATAAAAACGAAACGCAATAATGGAAATTGAGGTGCCGTGAGCAGTGCCCCGCCACCAGGAGCAGGTTCTTGTAGGTGGTTGACTGCTTGCTGCCTGTGCTACTTAGAGACGATGCTGTATGTAGTTGTGTTAATCTCAGAGATTCTGAGATCCACAAGAAATGGTTATTGTTATAAATGGGGTACAAAAAGACCCCCAAATTCACCTTTCATAAAACCATGTAAATGCAAGTGAAATACAGGTTTCTGGCTCATAGATGAACGTGGTTTCTTTAAGGCTGCTCTTCAAGCCTGTTCTATTAATAATAGTTTGTTGAAATAAGAAAAAGTTGAGCCTCGCTCATGTACAGGTTTAACATATGCTGCTGTTTGATCTGCGTTGTTATCTGCACAGGGATTAATGTTTAACCTGGTTGGAGAAAATTAACCAGACATCAGCGGTGTGCTTGCAGCACAAAACCTTCGAATCCAGATATTCATCTCAAACTAGACACAGCTCTCTGTAATTAAAACAGCTTGAGTCTGACCAATTAGATTCAGGGCCACAATGCATATATATATATATATATATATATATATATATATATATATATATATATATATATATATATAGGGTTTTTTTCAGGCAGGTCAGGGATGGGAATAAGTCTCGCATTGCATAGCAGTTTGATCCATTCCTGGTTTTACTATGAGTTTAATAAGACACATCTGAGCTTCTCACCTATATACTGTGGCTGATCAAGATCATAGTAAAACCTGGAATGGGTGAAGATGCTGTGCAGTAGGAGTCTTATTGCCGTCCCTGGGGATGATGCAACAATTGCTGAGGGGTAAGCATGTTCCTTAGCTTATTATTATTTTTTATTATTATTTATTTCTTAGCAGACGCCCTTATCCAGGGCGACTTACAATCGCAAGCAAATACATTCAAGTGTTACAATATAAGTCATACAATAAAAGCAAGAAATACAATAATTCTCAAGTGTGACAAACCACAATTCAATAATACAGCAGATAATAGTGATAGTTACATCAGGATATGATTAAATAGTGATAGTTACATCAGGATATGATTAAGTACAAAATACTACAGGTTAAACACTTGGCAGATTACAATATTCTGAAGTACAGGATTAAATGCAGTAAAATAGGCGGCAGATAAGAGCAAAGTAAAGCATATTTAAATGAAGGGTGATAGTGTCCCAGGATACAACAGAGGAGTTCTACAGGTGCTAGATCCCAGTGCCAGATTCTGAACCTCTGTTTTCTCTGCCTAACCAGGACCGGCGGGATGGACGTGAGTAAGTTTGACATTGACGCCCCTCGCTGGGACCAGTCTACCTTCATGGGGCGTCTCAGACACTTCTTCAACATCACTGACCCACGCACTGCGCTGCTGTCGGATTCAGAGCTCGACCAGGCCAAGAGGCTTGTGGGAAGCTGCAGGTGTGCACTCTGTCTGTCTGTCTCTCCCTCTCTCTCTCTCTCTCTGTCTGTCTGTCTGTCTCTCTCTCACACTCTCTCTCAGTCTCTCTGTCTGTCTATCTCTCCTCTCTGTCTCTCTCTCTCTCTCTGTCTGTCTATCTCTCTCTCACTCTCTGTCTGTCTGTCTCTCCCTCTCTCTCTGTCTGTCTGTCTCTCTCTCTCTCTCTCTCTCACACACTCTCTCAGTCTCTCTGTCTGTCTATCTCTCCCTCTCTGTCTCTCTCTGTCTGTTTATCTCTCTCTCACACTCTGTCTCTCTGTCTGTCTCCCTCTCTCTCTCTGTCTGTCTGTCTCTCCCTCTCTCTCTCTCTCTCTCTCTCACACGCTCTCTCTCAGTCTCTCTCGCTGTCTGTCTGTCTCTCTGTCTCTCTCTGTCTCTCAGGATGAATTGAATTGTCCTGCACTGCATGTAGTTCCCTTCTTGGAGTGTGTCACTATTAAAATCGGCAGGTGCCAGCAATGCATCCCGATGTTAAAACTGCTCAGCGCTGAACCCCTTCCCAGGAGTGTCTGTATTTCTTTCAGCAGGTAACCAATGAAATAAAGACAGTAGCAGCACGTTCGGCAGTAATAAGGGTGAGCAGTTCAGAGCGGATTTAGCAGGGGTTTGATTGCTCATGTTACTGGCACCTGACCATGACAGTACCACATTTCAGCAAGACATGCACACCCCTGCTCTCCCTTTATAATATTACTTCCAGTGGTGTCTAGTAATGAGTTCTCAGGTTAGAGCAGCGCTTCTCAACCCTGGTCCTCGGGGACCCCGTGTCTTTTGGCTTTCATTCCAACTGAGCTCTCAATCACTTAACTAAACCCTTCATTGAACTAACAAGTAGCTTCATTTGGCCTTTTTAATTGTTCTCCTAAAAGGTTGCAGATTTCAAGTTAATTCTAACATGTCATAGTTAAGCTGAAATCGCCTAACTGTTTGAGAGCAGAAAACAATTAAAAAGACCTAATTAAGCTAATTATTTGTTCAATGAAGGGTTTAGTTAAAATTGAGAGCTCAGTTGGAATGAAAACAAAAAGACACAGGGGTCCCCGAGGACCAGGGTTGGGAAGCCCTGGGTTAGAGTGTAACTCAGCGCTAGTGTCTGCACAGAGTCCTACTGGCAAGAGCTAATACTGTCTCACTGTGCTGGAACTGGGCTAAAGGCAGATCTCTACTTCCCTGGAAGCTGACCGAGCCCCACTGTGTTGCTGTTGTGTTTCTGCCCCTCAGAGCAGGCAGTGTGCCTCCAGGCACCACTGAGGAGCAGCTGCACTACGCAAAGAAGCTGTACGACTCTGCCTTCCACCCGGATACCGGCGAGCGCATGAATCTCATCGGCAGAATGTCCTTCCAAGTCCCCGGGGGTATGGCCATCACCGGCTTCATGCTGCAGTTCTACAGGCGAGTCCCCCGGTGTTTCATTCATCTTCCAATGCAAAGAGACACACTAATCAAGGTCACGGCCAATTGAAAATCAACTCCTGCTTTTCAATTCCAGTTCCTTCGAAGGAATTGGAATTCTTTTTTTAGAGGCATAATAATTGTTGTGATTGTTTCACTGCGTTCATTTGAAGCCAGTTTAATTGACAGTCACTTCAATTTAAGTACGCCTCCATGCAAGCAGCTTTTCTGTGTATATTACCGTATGGCTGAAATAAATTAAAGACATGCCAGACTACGGAAGAGTGCTCCGCCCTCCTGTTTTGTCAGATACAGTAAGGGATCAGCAGACTCCGCCCCTCCTGTTTTGTCAGATACAGTAAGGGTTCAGCAGATTCCGCCCTCCTGTTTTGTCAGATACAGTAAGGGATCAGCAGACTCCGCCCCTCCTGTTTTGTCAGATACAGTAAGGGTTCAGCAGATTCCGCCCTCCTGTTTTGTCAGATACAGTAAGGGTTCAGCAGACTCTGCCCTCCTGTTTTGTCAGATACAGTAAGGGATCAGCAGACTCAGCCCGCCTGTTTTGTCAGATACAGTAAGGGTTCAGCAGATTCCGCCCTCCTGTTTTGTCAGATACAGTAAGGGTTCAGCAGACTCAGCCCTCCTGTTTTGTCAGATACAGTAAGGGTTCAGCAGACTCAGCCCTCCTGTTTTGTCAGATACAGTAAGGGTTCAGCAGACTCAGCCTCTCTCTCCTCCTATCTGTCTAGAACGGTGCCAGCAGTGGTTTTCTGGCAGTGGGTCAACCAGTCGTTTAATGCCTTGGTGAATTACACCAATAGAAACGCAGCGTCGCCCATCACACCAAAGTGAGTAGTAGACTCATCTTACCAAATGAACGATCTTCCTTTCTATGTGTCTGTGTAGACTAATGCCTCCCTGTGTCTCTCTCTTAGGCAGATTGGAGTGGCCTATGTGACTGCCACCACCACTGCCCTGGCTACAGCTGTGGGGCTGAACCTTTACACCAAGGCAAGCCAGTCCAGTCCAGTGCAGGCTGTCCCTGCACACAAATACACCCAATCGCTGGCCTGTCAGAGATGCCAGAGACCAAGGATGTCAACTAATGGGTTTCATTCCGAGTTACAGTGACTCCCAACAGGGTCTCCACTTAACCCAGGGGCAGCGCTCAAAGACTCCAGTTTCAGAGCAGTTTCAGCCAGCACGGTTTTTACTGCATGCTTAACCTGCACTTGAATGTATTGCAGATGTAACTCATTCCCCTTCTTATCTATACTGTGTTTGTGTCTCTGCAGAAAGCACCTCCTTTAGTAGCCCGCTGGGTTCCGTTCGCTGCCGTGGCAACGGCTAACTGTGTGAACATTCCCATGATGCGACAGCAGTAAGTAGGGTTGCTCTGGGCTTCCAGTGAAGGGCGTGGCAATCTAGAATCAGTGCAGCTGCAATCATTAAAGACGAGACTTTGAGGCCACTCTGTCTCTAGTGACTTGACTTTCAAAAACATTAAACTGCAGCGAGCAGCAATATGCACAATGTTTTAATAAGATGCCTGCAGCTTTAGGACTTCAATGTCCTTCAGTTAACCGTTCAGAATAACAAAATGATTAGAAATGACAAGCTGAGATGCACATTGATAAGAGGGCAGTGAAAAGGTAGTCCAGCAGCAGGGTTTTAAAAACTACTACACTAAGACAGGCCTTCCACATTCCCCTTTGAAGACAGTGATACAGAGTTCTCATCTGGAGATTATTCTCAGCCCTTCTGCATGTCTCCTTCTCTCCACCCAGAGAGATACTCAATGGCATCGCGGTTGTGGATGAAAACGACAACAAGTTAGGCTACTCCCGGGTAAGTATGAGAATGAATCTGCACAGGTGTCACTCCTGATTAAGAGAATGAATCTGCACAGGTGTCACTCCTGATTAAGAGAATGAATCTGCACAGGTGTCACTCCTGATTAAGAGAATGAATCTGCACAGGTGTCACTCCTGGGTATGAGAATGAATCTGCACAGGTGTCACTCCTGATTAAGAGAATGAATCTGCACAGGTGTCACTCCTGGGTATGAGAATGAATCTGCACAGGTGTAACTCCTGATTAAGAGAATGAATCTGCACAGGTGTCACTCCTGATTAAGAGAATGAATCTGCACAGGTGTCACTCCTGGGTATGAGAATGAATCTGCACAGGTGTCACTCCTGATTAAGAGAATGAATCTGCACAGGTGTCACTCCTGGGTATGAGAATGAATCTGCACAGGTGTAACTCCTGATTAAGAGAATGAATCTGCACAGGTGTCACTCCTGGGTATGAGAATGAATCTGCACAGGTGTAACTCCTGATTAAGAGAATGAATCTGCACAGGTGTCACTCCTGATTAAGAGAATGAATCTGCACAGGTGTCACTCCTGATTAAGAGAATGAATCTGCACAGGTGTAACTCCTGATTAAGAGAATGAATCTGCACAGGTGTCACTCCTGATTAAGAGAATGAATCTGCACAGGTGTCACTCCTGATTAAGAGAATGAATCTGCACAGGTGTCACTCCTGATTAAGAGAATGAATCTGCACAGGTGTCACTTCTGTCTCCTGAGCTCTTTCTGCTGTTAACTCTTTAAACTGCTAACAGCAAAATAACATCATTTGAGTTTGGGTTAGGTGTGCAGTTGTGCTTACAGGTTTATAGTATGCCCTGGTATTAATACACCCTGTACTGTTGTTCAACATGCCCTGGTATTAATACACCCTGTACTGTTTTTCAACATGCCCTGGTATTAATACACCCTGTACTGTTTTTCAACATGCCCTGGTATTAATACACCCCGTACTGTTTTTCAACATGCCCTGGTATTAATACAAGCTATATTGAGTACAGATTTCAACCCGTACTGTTTTTCAACATGCCCTGGTATTAATACACCCCGTACTGTTGTTCAACATGCCCTGGTATTAATACACCCTGTACTGTTTTTCAACATGCCCTGGTATTAATACACCCTGTACTGTTGTTCAACATGCCCTGGTATTAATACACCCTGTACTGTTGTTCAACATGCCCTGGTATTAATACACCCTGTACTGTTTTTCAACATGCCCTGGTATTAATACACCCTGTACTGTTTTTCAACATGCCCTGGTATTAATACACCCTGTACTGTTGTTCAACATGCCCTGGTATTAATACACCCTGTACTGTTGTTCAACATGCCCTGGTATTAATACACCCTGTACTGTTGTTCAACATGCCCTGGTATTAATACACCCTGTACTGTTTTTCAACATGCCCTGGTATTAATACACCCTGTACTGTTTTTCAACATGCCCTGGTATTAATACACCCTGTACTGTTTTTCAACATGCCCTGGTATTAATACACCCCCTGTACTGTTTTTCAACATGCCCTGGTATTAATACACCCTGTACTGTTGTTCAACATGCCCTGGTATTAATACACCCTGTACTGTTGTTCAACATGCCCTGGTATTAATACACCCTGTACTGTTTTTCAACATGCCCTGGTATTAATACACCCTGTACTGTTGTTCAACATGCCCTGGTATTAATACACCCTGTACTGTTGTTCAACATGCCCTGGTATTAATACACCCTGTACTGTTGTTCAACATGCCCTGGTATTAATACACCCTGTACTGTTTTTCAACATGCCCTGGTATTAATACACCCTGTACTGTTTTTCAACATGCCCTGGTATTAATACACCCTGTACTGTTTTTCAACATGCCCTGGTATTAATACACCCTGTACTGTTTTTCAACATGCCCTGGTATTAATACACCCTGTACTGTTTTTCAACATGCCCTGGTATTAATACACCCTGTACTGTTGTTCAACATGCCCTGGTATTAATACACCCTGTACTGTTTTTCAACATGCCCTGGTATTAATACACCCTGTACTGTTGTTCAACATGCCCTGGTATTAATACACCCTGTACTGTTGTTCAACATGCCCTGGTATTAATACACCCTGTACTGTTTTTCAACATGCCCTGGTATTAATACACCCTGTACTGTTTTTCAACATGCCCTGGTATTAATACACCCTGTACTGTTTTTCAACATGCCCTGGTATTAATACACCCCGTACTGTTGTTCTTGCTGTGCTCCCATTGTTTCTCTCTCTTCTTCTCCACTGTTTTGGTTAGAGAGCTGCAGTGAAGGGGATCACGCAGGTTGTAGTCTCTCGGATCACCATGGCAGCCCCAGGAATGAGTGAGTATCAAACAGAAGAGGATTAGGAGAAGGAGCTGGAGCAGGCAGGCAGGCAGGCAGAGCACAGTGCTCAGTAGTTCTGCTAACAGAATCCGTGACCCATGCCTGGTCTCCAGCAGGAAAGCTCAGAGATGTACAGTATGCCTAATTTCCTGCCTCATTTAGTACAGCAACATGATACCATCTTTAAGCAGTTTGTGTCCAAAAAACCTCCCAAGAAATTTTTGCTTCATTAATCAAAACAGAACAATACGTTTAAAATGCAGAAAAAAAACAAACCCCAAAGTAAAGCAGATTTATACTCTTGAAATGGATACAGCTGAATACATTTCTGGTGCTGTTCTCAAACTCCAAGCGATTTGTCTTTGCAGTTGTTTTGCCCATTTTAATGCAGAGGATTGAGAAATACCAATTTATGCAGGTAGGTGTCATTTCTTTTTTTTAAGCCCTACAGCCAGATGAAGAGCCCTGAGAATGAGGGTGGAGTGTGTTGCAGGCTTGCATCGCAGACAGCCGGAGGAAGCTGTGCAGTGGGCAGCAGCCTTTTATCCTAGACTGTGGGACTTCCAGTGAGGGTGGGGGTGTGCTGAACAGCAGAGCACATTAGAATGAGTGACAGGTGGAATCGCATGGAGTTGTTTATAGCAGACAGAAGGAGGTTGTTTGTGAAATATGATAGAATGTGTTGGAGCAGAGTACAGTTTGTGTGTCAACATCATTATTAAAATCATTGTGGATATGTTCAGTCCCATTATTGCTATACACTACCTGCTTTGGGGAATAAGAATGCTATTCCCTCTTTTTATAGAGAATTAAGTTTCTCCATGGACCCCTGCAAGTGATGATGGTGGGGGTTTTGTAAGTATAAGTTATTATACTATTTTATATAGAGTATTTATATAGATTATATTTATATACAGTTTAACCTTAAAGAATTTGACAAAGTGCAAAATGTGATGCATGTGACTATTACAGGAACCCAGTAATTACACATTAACATGTGTGCTGTTTGAAACCTCATGAACCCAGTAATTTCACATGTGTGCTGTTTGAAACCTCATGAACCCAGTAATTACACGTGTGCTGTTTGAAACCTCATGAACCCAGTAATTACACATTAACATGTGTGCTGTTTGAAACCTCATGAACCCAGTACATTAACATGTGTGCTGTTTGAAACCTCATGAACCCAGTAATTTCACGTGTGCTATTTGAAACCTCATGAACCCAGTAATTACACATTAACATGTGTGTTTGAAACCTCATGAACCCAGTAATTTCACGTTGTTTGAAACCTCATGAACCCAGTAAAATCTGTTTCCCTTAGATGTTTTTATATGCATTCTGAACGGTTCAGAGTTCTGTTGAACTGTAATAATTTCTCAGTCTCAGAATCCAGCTTGCATTACCTGTGTCTGTTTGAAATCCTAGTTACATTCTGGGTCCTTTCAATTCTTTCTCAGTCTGGCATTACCTGTGTCTGTAGAATCCTAGTTACCGGTCCTTTTCATACTAATGCTATTGCATCCATTTCTCCCTGTCGTTCACAGCTTGATCTACATGGTTCCTGCTGCCTGCTCTCTGTTCCCACAGAGATGGTAAGTAACAGGTTGCTTCTTATAGCATACAGCAGGCAGCTGTAGTTTAAACCTGTACCCTCAGAAATTAATCAACTTTCCTTATAGGTAAGGCTTGTATTTTTTTTTTTTTCATTGCTGTGTAATACGTAGTTCCCTGTGAAAATTCCCATCACTTTAAATACAGCAAGCGATTTCCTTATTGCCACTCTACCTGTTACAGGTTAACGCCACACTTGATTTTGAATGTATTTCTTTATCCCCAGCTCCATGGCTGTCTCGCACCTGGAGCCGGGACTGAGAGACTCCATCAGAGCCCGCTTTGGGGAGGGTGTCGGATATGTTTACTTCAATAAGGGGCTGTGACCAGGCTGTGCTCTGAGATCTGGGACCAGGCTGTGCTCTGAGACCTGGGACCAGGCTGTACCTGCTTTTTATTTTGTTTTAATGGCTCTGAAGAGACAGGTGGAGGTGCTGATTGAACAAGGACTGTTTTGGGAGGCTGGATTGCTCATTGAGATCTGCATTTTACCTCAAGCTCACTGTGCCTTGAAGAGTGAGGCCTCTGAATCTTCTCCATGCCTGGAGTTCGAAGTTCTCAGCTCTTCTGCCCTTGAGGTGTCTCGCCAGTTAAACCTGCAAAGACCACACGATGCCTAGTTGCCAATCAGCAACTCCACTGGGGCCTAGACTCCCACTGGAGTTCCTGTTTGGCAATCCAATGTTACAGTAAATCAGTATTCATACATTGCAAGATCGACCGACTTAACTATTTTGTTTGTTTGTTTGTTTGTTTGTTTTAAACAAAATGAATAATTGTTAAGTTGCTGAAAACAAATAAAATATAAAGGTTTGGAAAAATAAACAAATATTAGAATGAAAAATTGTTTATTTATACAGTGTGTGTATATATATATATATATATATATATATATATATATATATATATATATATATATATATATATATATATATGAAAAGGAGGTTGAGGTATTCAAATTGAAACAAGGGTGCACATATTGTACAGAAAACCTAGTGGCTTCAAAGTTACACTGTCTCGCCCCATCATCACAAACCACACTGATACACTCAGAAGTGATGATTGCTGTTTCAGAGGTTTAAGAAGCCATCTACAACTGAGAAAAGACTGAGGTTTGCTGGAACCATGCAAGCCTGCTTTTAGGCATTTCACAATTGAAAAAGCAAACAGGAGACAATCCTGATGCCTCTCAACGATCAGCGATCTCTTTCCCAGTTGGACAGCATTAATACACTCTGCTCAGCAGCACTTCAAATGTGAAGAGCATGGCACACGCAGACAAAAAAAATCAAATAATAATAAAGTTTAAATTTAAAGGCTGATCACGCCCTGTATTTACAGGGAGATTCTTACACAACGCACTGTATGAAAAGAACATGTTGGCATGGAGCTTCCCCATTGGTCTGGAACCTGGTAACCATGACAGCTGAAAAACAAAAGGATACAAGAATTAGGTGTGCGGTCTTCCTGGAAAACACAAACAGAAGACAGCCCTCGCCTGGCACTGTCATTCCATGTGTTTAAATGTGTTTGAATGCACATTTCCTTTCATTAGGAACAGTAAGAAACTAGCTGTAGACTAATGGCTCACCAAAAATCCAGAACAGTGTCACCTACATTCTTAAGGTATAGTGTATTTAATCCAGCTTGGTTTTATTTGTGATCTAGTGTCTGGACACAATGCTGTGAAGAAATCAATACAGCTGCATCTGCAGTGATGAATGCATGCCTATCAAGCCTGGCGGCAGTCGAAAGACTCATTTGTTCATAATCCTTATTTATATGTGAAGAACTCCTACAAAACAACATCAAGTACTCCAAAGCAGCAGCAGTCATTGTGGCGCAGGGACAGTCAGCTTCTCTAAATGAAGCAGAGTCACTGTAGCGCAGGGACAGTCAGCTTCTCTAAATGAAGCAGAGTCACTGTAGCGCAGGGACAGTCAGCTTCTCTAAATGAAGAAGAGTCATTGTGGCGCAGGGACAGTCAGCTTCTCTAAATGAAGCAGAGTCATTGTGGCGCAGGGACAGTCAGCTTCTCTAAATGAAGCGGAGTCACTGTGGCGCAGGGACAGTCAGCTTCTCTAAATGAAACAGAGTCATTGTGGCGCAGGGACAGTCAGCTTCTCTAAATGAAACAGAGTCACTGTGGTCCGCAGGGACAGTCAGCTTCTCTAAATGAAGCAGAGTCATTGTGGCGCAGGGACAGTCAGCTTCTCTAAATGAAGCAGAGTCATTGTAGCGCAGGGACAGTCAGCTTCTCTAAATGAAGCGGAGTCACTGTGGCGCAGGGACAGTCAGCTTCTCTAAATGAAGCAGAGTCACTGTAGCGCAGGGACAGTCAGCTTCTCTAAATGAAGCAGTCATTGTGGCGCAGGGACAGTCAGCTTCTCTAAATGAAACAGAGTCACTGTGGTCCGCAGGGACAGTCAGCTTCTCTAAATGAAGAAGAGTCATTGTGGCGCAGGGACAGTCAGCTTCTCTAAATGAAGCGGAGTCACTGTGGCGCAGGGACAGTCAGCTTCTCTAAATGAAGCAGTCTGTAGCGCAGGGACAGTCAGCTTCTCTAAATGAAGCAGAGTCATTGTGGCGCAGGGACAGTCAGCTTCTCTAAATGAAGCAGTCTGTAGCGCAGGGACAGTCAGCTTCTCTAAATGAAGCAGAGTCACTGTAGCGCAGGGACAGTCAGCTTCTCTAAATGAAGCAGTCACTGTAGCGCAGGGACAGTCAGCTTCTCTAAATGAAGCAGAGTCATTGTGGCGCAGGGACAGTCAGCTTCTCTAAATGAAGCAGAGTCACTGTAGCGCAGGGACAGTCAGCTTCTCTAAATGAAGCAGAGTCACTGTAGCGCAGGGACAGTCAGCTTCTCTAAATGAAGAAGAGTCATTGTGGCGCAGGGACAGTCAGCTTCTCTAAATGAAGCAGAGTCATTGTAGCGCAGGGACAGTCAGCTTCTCTAAATGAAGCGGAGTCACTGTGGCGCAGGGACAGTCAGCTTCTCTAAATGAAACAGTCATTGTGGCGCAGGGACAGTCAGCTTCTCTAAATGAAACAGAGTCACTGTGGTCCGCAGGGACAGTCAGCTTCTCTAAATGAAGCAGAGTCATTGTGGCGCAGGGACAGTCAGCTTCTCTAAATGAAGCAGAGTCATTGTAGCGCAGGGACAGTCAGCTTCTCTAAATGAAGTCACTGTGGCGCAGGGACAGTCAGCTTCTCTAAATGAAGCAGTCACTGTAGCGCAGGGACAGTCAGCTTCTCTAAATGAAGCAGTCATTGTAGGCGCAGGGACAGTCAGCTTCTCTAAATGAAACAGAGTCACTGTGGTCCGCAGGGACAGTCAGCTTCTCTAAATGAAGAAGTCATTGTCATTGTGGGCGCAGGGACAGTCAGCTTCTCTAAATGAGGCGGAGTCACTGTGGCGCAGGGACAGTCAGCTTCTCTAAATGAAGCAGTCTGTAGCGCAGGGACAGTCAGCTTCTCTAAATGAAGCAGAGTCATTGTGGCGCAGGGACAGTCAGCTTCTCTAAATGAAGCAGTCACTGTAGGCGCAGGGACAGTCAGCTTCTCTAAATGAAGCAGGGAGTCACTGTAAGCGCGGGGACAGTCAGCTTCTCTAAATGAAGCAGAGTCACTGTAGGCGCGGGGACAGTCCAGCTTCTCTAAATGAAGCAGAGTCATTGTGGCGCAGGGACAGTCAGCTTCTCTAAATGAAGCAGTCACTGTAGCGCGGGACAGTCAGCTTCTCTAAATGAAGCAGAGTCATTGTAGGACAGGGACAGTCAGCTTCTCTAAATGAAGCAGTCACTGTGGCGCAGGGACAGTCAGCTTCTCTAAATGAAGTGGAGTCACTGTGGTGCAGGGACAGTCAGCTTCTCTAAATGAAGCAGAGTCATTGTGGCGCAGGGACAGTCAGCTTCTCTAAATGAAGCAGTCATTGTGGCGCAGGGACAGTCAGCTTCTCTAAATGAAGCAGAGTCATTGTAGCGCAGGGACAGTCAGCTTCTCTAAATGAAGCGGAGTCACTAGCGCAGGGACAGTCAGCTTCATTGTAGCGCGGGGACAGTCAGCTTCTCTAAATGAAGCGGAGTCACTAGCGCAGGGACAGTCAGCTTCTCTAAATGAAGCAGAGTCACTGTGGCGTAGGGACAGTCAGCTTCTCTAAATGAAGCAGAGTCACTGTAACGCAGGGACAGTCAGCTTCTCTAAATGAAGCAGAGTCACTGTGGTCCGCAGGGACAGTCAGCTTCTCTAAATGCAGGAGCCGGCCGACCGAGATGAGGACGGGATTGTTTTGTTGCCAGCTGGTCTAAAATAAGGATCACAGAGACGACAGCACCTCCCCAAAGACAGGGCAATTTATGGTATACAGATTTGTATCCTCAGAACCAGCACCAGGGTACAATAGTACAACAAAACTCAAAGAAGACACATAAGTTTTGCTTTTTAGTCAAATTTGACCGATCGTACATCGGGAACAGAACTGACAGGCGTACCCGCAACAAAAGAACAGGGAACAGAACTGACAGACGTACCCACAAGAAAAGAACAGGGAACAGAACTGACAGGCGCATAAGTTTTGCAAAACAAAAAGAACAGGGAACAGAACTGACAGGCGACCCGCAATAAAAAAGAACAGGGAACAGAACTGACAGACGTACCCACAAGAAAAGAACAGGGAACAGAACTGACAGACGCGTACCCGCAACAAAAGAACAGGGAACAGAACTGACAGACGTACCCACAAGAAAAGAACAGGGAACAGAACTGACAGGCGTACCCGCAACAAAAGAACAGGGAACAGAACTGACAGACGTACCCGCAACAAAAGAACAGGGAACAGAACTGACAGACGTACCCACAAGAAAAGAACAGGGAACAGAACTGACAGGCCGCAACAAAACAAAAGAACAGGGAACAGAACTGACAGGCGTACCCGCAACAAAAGAACAGGGAACAGAACTGACAGACGTACCCACAAGAAAAGAACAGGGAACAGAACTGACAGACGTACCCACAAGAAAAGAACAGGGAACAGAACTGACAGATTTACCCACAAGAAAAGAACAGGGAACAGAACTGACAGACATACCCACAAGAAAAGAACAGGGAACAGAACTGACAGACGTACCCACAAGAAAAGAACAGGGAACAGAACTGACAGACGTACCCACAAGAAAAGAACAGGGAACAGAACTGACAGACGTACCCACAAGAAAAGAACAGGGAACAGAACTGACAGACGTACCCACAAGAAAAGAACAGGGAACAGAACTGACAGGCGTACCCAAGAACAAAAAAAGAACAGGGAACAGAACTGACAGACGTACCCGCAACAAAAGAACAGGGAACAGAACTGACAGACGTACCCACAAGAAAAGAACAGGGAACAGAACTGACAGACGTACCCACAAGAAAAGAACAGGGAACAGAACTGACAGATTTACCCACAAGAAAAGAACAGGGAACAGAACTGACAGACATACCCACAAGAAAAGAACAGGGAACAGAACTGACAGACGTACCCACAAGAAAAGAACAGGGAACAGAACTGACAGACGTACCCACAAGAAAAGAACAGGGAACAGAACTGACAGACGTACCCACAAGAAAAGAACAGGGAACAGAACTGACAGACATACCCACAAGAAAAGAACAGGGAACAGAACTGACAGACGTACCCACAAGAAAAGTCTCCAGGTCCGTCAACTATTCTTTCCCCAGTTTCTTTTTCGCTGGCTTGATAGGAACGATCTCCTCTTCACAATCATCTTCATGCTCTTCATCCGAGAGGTCTGATTCAGCAGGATCACTGTAGGCTGATAATCAAATAAACAAATACCAATACAGATCCCTGCCATCATATTTGATGAGCACACACCCTCACAGGATCCCACTATACCTCTGCAGATAAGTCCAACACAATCAATGACGACAATGTTTTTAAACACAATTCAGGAGGTGAGAATTTTTTTTTTTTTTTAATAAAAGCACAATAAAGTGCATTAGATATAAATATATACACAGTGAGAAGTATCTGTCAATGTCTTCTGGTTATTAATAATGACAAAGTCAATTCTTAAGTAGATTCCTTAACTGCATCTTCCAGATCAGTTCAACTCGGCCTCATTCCCTCACATTGAAACACAGTCACAACCTGAAACACTCTGTACAGCCTTACCAATCAGATCACTGAAACAGTCACAACCTGAAACACTCTGTACAGCCTTACCAATCAGATCACTGAAACACAGTCACAACCTGAAACACTCTGTACAGCCTTACCAATCAGATCACTGAAACAGTCACAACCTGAAACACTCTGTACAGCCTTACCAATCAGATCACTGAAACACAGTCACAACCTGAAACACTCTGTACAGCCTTACCAATCAGATCACTGAAACACAGTCACAACCTGAAACACTCTGTACAGCCTTACCAATCAGATCACTGAAACACAGTCACAACCTGAAACACTCTGTACAGCCTTACCAATCAGATGCAGCCCGCTGATGCAGACTGGTCCGGAGCCAGACTTCAGCCGGAATGTGACAGGGGCCCTCAATTCAAAGTCACCCAAACTGACCTAGAAAAAATATTTTATATATAGGGGTGTGTGTTTGACAGCCTTAAAAAAAAAAAAAAACACACACACACACACAATGTCCCTAACTTTCATTAGCTTTAATACCACGTTTAAGTTATACTCCATGTCTTTTACTGCAGACCTTGTGGGAAAAATCTGAGTAAGGTACAGTTAACTTGCTAAACTTTCCTGACAAGTGTATGTAGAATATTTTGGAGCTGATTCCAAGATGGGCAGGGTATGTCCTGGTATTACTTCAATTTGAGTTCAGCCTCCTGAATTAAGAACATAACATAAGAACATCTTGCTCGTTTGGTTGTTAGTAGCTGATTGATCCCAGAATCTCATCAAGCAGCTTCTTGAAGGATCCCAGGGTGTCAGCTTCAACAACATTACTGGGAAGTTGGTTCTCCTCGACTCAAGTTAATTGCACGTGGGGTCAAGCCAGACGATGCATGTGTCGGGAGACTGGGCAATAAAAAGCAAGCACGCAAATATCCAAGTTTGAAATGAGGACATTCACAGCACATCAAACCCCCTGATCTGTGTGTGCCATTCTGCATGTGGACACTTCAAGGGGCGGGCACACTGCTCACCATAGGCATGCAGGAGAGATGCAGGTTGGCGACGGGTACAGACACTTTCTTCCCCTGATGGTTCAAAGCTGTCACTTCCACCACATTGTTTTCATCCTTCACCCCGTCACCCAGGCACACCTGCAGAACAGAGATGAGCAGAGATGTGGCCAGCGGCATTACTAACAAACATGATTACAAATGAAAACCTAAATGGAACAACAATCTGCCATGCACCCTGCTGTTAAAGGGTCCAAATGAGCTAGTACGCTCCCTGCAAAACACAAACATACTGTTCGGAGCTCCAGAAAGTGTTCTACGTTCTCCTCCTCTTCCCCCTCCTCCTCGTCCACCTGGAAAGTGTAAAACGGGACTTTGGAAGACAGCTCACAACCTGTTGAAATAAAAATGTCATTTATGAATCCAGGCCAGACCATGAGTTCCCGTAACACAGACAGCACACCTCTCAAACTGGGGGTGGCTGCAGTCTGGCAGGGAATTGGAATGGGTCAGTGCAATGTTCTAGGTATGTAGAACTCACCCCAGTACAAGCTGATGCACAAACACATTTTGACAAACTGGTTTACCAATAGTAACCAGAACAGTAACTTCTGAAAGAAAGGGGAGATGACTGCTGTCTATTTAGGTATACCAAGATATGAGGGAGTCTAAGTCTATTGCATTTTGCAGTATTACTGTTCCAGTGAAACAGCTTAGTATTTTTTTCAGCTATTTAAAGAGCAGACTATTGTATTTTAGTGGTATTACTTGCACTTACTATAAACTGTATTATATTAAGCTTGCATTTAACACTGTAATACCTGTAACTCGCCTTGGATAAAGGCGTCTGCCAAATTAATAAATAATAATAATAATAATTCTCTGTTCTGGGATGCCAAAATATTAAGGAAGTAAGCGTTCCGAGAAGATACAACGAATCCTTAACAAGGAAATCACCTTACAAAACTGGGAAAAGTAAAATAATTTGCGGGAAACTGAAATTAATATAAAACAATTGTTCGATTACATAGTGATTAATCAGACTAGATCCACGTGCACAACGTTTATTACATCCATTCTTATCGTCTTAAATAAGAATCTAGCTAAACTTCCAACTTCCAACTCGCACATGATCTAAATAAATACTATTGAGAGAATACTGAAAGCAGGCTGGAGTTGTGACGCACCAATACATTTCTCTCGGCATACTGTACAGGAAAGTAAATCATTATTATCTCGTCTTGACACTCTGCCACCACGTGTGCGCCTCTACCCAGCAAAACACCTTTTACACCATCCATCAAACTACAAGCATAACACTCACCAAAGCAAAAGCTTTCTAGTCGCGTAGGGCCGCTAACACCGCATTCACTATCAGCACATCCTTCTGCCAAACACGCCATTTTATACGCGTTGTTAATAAATTATTAGAACGAAACAGGTTTTTCAAAACGTTTTACAGTTCAGCTGAACGCTTGAACAGAACCCGGCGCAGACTATTGATGTCATCAGAAAGGGAGTGTTGCCAAATTACACTACTCGAATGACGCGCGATACGGTAAGGGACCTTCGCTAAATTCAGTTTAAAAATGAAAATGCAATTGTTAATCTGTTTATACTTGTAACTATAGGCCCAGGATTGCACGAGCACTAAATCAATACCAATGTTTTGAGATTATGACTGATTAGACATTACAGATACTGTTGGCAATGGAGCACCTTTTCAACTCACATGTCAGAGATACAGTACCAGTGCTCGTGTCCATGGCTTGCTGGTTGAAATTGCTTTTTTTTTTGTTTTGTTTTGTTTTATTGTGTTTATTGTAATGAATTTGCTTGATTAGACTCAAAGATGAGTTTGATTTTTGTATTTAAAGATGTTGTGCCCCATATGATGTTAATCAGTGCTGTAGTCCTAAATCTGAAAGTACCGGAACGCCAACCAAATCTAGATTTCTTAAACAAAAATGATACAAATTCGCGTTTTATTTGTCCATTGAGCTTGAGGTAACATTTAATAGGTAATGCATGCGTCTCCCATGTGACTTTTAGGCTACTCCCCTAGTCAGTGCTGCCAGATTGGGAGTTTTCCAACCAAAGGTGTCGTGTTTTGAAAGCATCTTGCCGGTAAATACTGTCTTTGGTGGTTTAGTTATTTTTAGCGTGCATGTTCTTTTTCTATTCTTTTCTATTATGAGGTCATCACCACAACGTCCTGTATAGTATATCATGTCCTCCCCCGTCTTTTTTCTGGAGCTCTGCATTCAATAAAAATGTGCATTCTAAGTATCATACGGGAGATACTGAAATTGAAGAAGGAATCTATGAAAAATACCTAGGAGTTTATGTTGACTCATCTAGACAACGTGGGGAAGCTATAAAAAGGCCAACAAAATGCTCGGATATATAGTGAAAAGTGTTGAATTTAAATCAAGGGAAGCAATGTTAAAACTTTACAATGCATTAGTAAGACCTCATCTAGAATATTGTGCTCAGTTCTGGTCACCACGATACAAAAAGGATATTGCTGCTCTAGAAAGAGTGCAAAGCAGAGCGACTAGAATTATTTCGGGTTTAAAAGGCATGTCGTATGTAGACAGGCTAAAATAATTGAATCTATTCAGTCTTGAACAAAGAAGACTACGCGGTGATCTGATTCAAGCATTCAAAATTCTAAAAGGTATAGACAATGTCGACCCAGGGGACTTTTTCGACCTGAAAAAAAGAAACAAGGACCAGGGGTCACAAACGGATATTAGATAAAGGAGCATTCAGAACAGAAAATAGGAGGCACTTTTTTTACACAGAGAATTGTGAGAGTATGGAACCAACTCCCCCGTAATGTTGTTGAAGCCGACACCCTGGGATCCTTCAAGAAGCTGCTTGATGAGATTCTGGGATCAATAAGCTACTAACAACCAAACAAGCAAGCAAGATGGGCTGAATGGCCTCCTCTCGATTGTAAACTTTCTTATGTTCTTATGACTCTGCAAACATTTAAAATACGTGCCGGTTATGGGAGACAGAGACTCCGATTCGTGTACCATCAGTAGTGACACGCAGGGAATCCGATTCCTAATGCCTATTCAATGGCATGGTACAGAAAGACTATTTCGATTGCTTCATCGGTGTGCATGCATCGGTATTATTCTTAAGTTAACTCTTAAGTCAAGGTTCTGCCTGCTGGCTCGACTACACCACTGATGTTAATGGTATTTTTTAATGTCCCAGTAGCGCATACAGACCTGAAGAAATTGTATTGATTAAAGACACTGTCGGACACAGTATTTATTAACTGATTTCATTTATAATACAAAATGATTTAAAAGCTGTACTTTGAACAATGAATGTTGAATATCTATTATGCATTATACAAAATTAATCAGATTTTATTTTAAACTCATAAACACTTATGAACGTAAAACAGGATTCATATCTGGTGACATACATCCATCTCTCTCTCTCTCTCTGTATATTCCTTTTAATAGGTCTAACATTTAGCCCACAGATCTGTACAGTGTGACAGCCTGAATACCACCAGCCTATTGTTTCATCAGCCCTAAACTCTCCCCGTTCCCCGTCCAAGAGAGACCCTCTCCCAATTAACTTACACACTGCAGGGGCTCCCGGGAAAGAATAAACCAGTTATGTTCCTGTACTTTTAGCACCATTTAGAGTTTTCAAAGTACCGACAGGACTTTAAAAGACACATTTACCAAAATATACGTAAAACATGTTTGTTTGTTGGGTTCCTTTCCTTTTACATAACTCCATTATTTCACATTCTTCAGCTCAAGAAAAAAATCCAGGACTGAAAGGGTTAACTCAAATGTAATTGCATTTTATATCCGTTACGAGTGCACATTTTCACCACATTGCAGGACTGTTGTAAAGTGCAGTGCATCTTGCTTTCACTCTGCAGGGTTAAACAGAATATCTACACGCTCACAGCACAAGCATCTTCTATATAAATTACAGACACATTTGTTTATTGTTGTCATTTTAATGGTTTTATTTGTATCCAACCATCTCAGTTACACACACGTATTACATAACTTGTCTCTGTCCTAAAACAAACAGAACATCCCAAATAACATGTAATAAAATGTTGTAGGTATAAACACCATATTTCCTGTGCAGCGACATCTGCTCACTGAAATGATATTCTGAATCAGTTTCTAAAAATCGAAAGAAACGGCATTTCCCATTTCTACAAAGAAAAAAAAAAAAAGAAGCCACAGAGAATGTAAACAGATGAATCAACAATCATTGTGAATGCAGATTAGAGGGTGAAGTGACACTGCCTGCATAGACGCGGCTGCTGAACATGGAGCTGGATTTACAGATCTTAAATGTTAGCAGCGTGAACCCTCTGAGCTCTTAAATGTGTATGCTTTACTTATCCAAAAAACAAAATGACATGAAGCTGGAAACTGCAACTCTGTAAAACAATTGATAACCACGGTTTAGGACTACAAGAGCAGTCTTCAGGAAATACAAGAGGACAGGTAGATGTGTTTCTAAATATAGTTTAGCTGTATGTACACTCCAATCGGTTTTAGGGTTAATGCCCCAGGGGACGTTCTTGAACAAATGAACATTGCTTGTGACTTCCGTTTCCTGCATGTATCAGTTTATCACAATACTGAACTTTTCTTTCATACCATAAAACATGGATGGTTAGAGAAATTGTGTTAAACTAGATTGTCTTTGTTTTTCTTACATTTTTTAAATTCAAAACACTATTTCTGGTTGACCAAAACCATTTACAACTCCCTCACAGACTATGGGCAATGTCCTTCCATATTAAAATGCCTCTTGTACAGATTCTGCTTCACCAAGGATTGTTCTGAATAGATTTCACAGCAATTCATTCCACCAGGTTAATGAGTTATGAATGACAAGGCAACCAATATTACATAACATCTGTTCCTTACATACTTTGAATTCTTCAGAAATGCAAATACCTCTATTTACAATTTTACAATAAGTTTCCAAGCACTTAAATAAAATAATAACAACAATAATAAATGAAAAACACAGTCAGTCAGACCCAGTTCTGAAGACAACTGTACTCTGTAATCTAAGTGCTTTCCTGGATCTATTAATCTTACCTGTTGAAAACAACAAGAAGATTAAGTAAAACAAGATACACTTAAATAGAAAACCTTAAACCCTAATAAGATGTGTAAGCAGAAAGCTACAAATCCCTTTAATAATTACATTTCTATAGAGTGGCTTTCATTACTAGTGCCTGAGCCCCTCCTGCCTGCTTTACTGGGGCTCTTGGCGACACTGCATGGCACTACTGATCAAGAAGAAAAAAAGGTAAACAAATAAAAAACATTTAAAAAGGACTGTCAAATTATATTTTACTGCCATCACAAAAAAAGCATTATTATAAGCAGCATGCTGTCCATGTACATTCCATTAACACAAGCATATGCACATTTGTTGGCTTCCTTGAGGCTGACCATAAATCAAGTCAACCCCCACCACATTCTGGATCTTCATGAAGCAAGAGTCGGATTCCAAAATCAGACAAGTGTAGAATGAAACCTTGCTTACCTGGTGCTTAACAGAAACAGACTGGTCAAGTGGCTAAAGCTGGAGGCTGGAAGCCAGTGAATTCAAATCCAAACTTGAGACGAGTGGTCGCTGCCGAGCCTTTGAGGAAAAAATCCCTTCAACAGCAAAGGCTGATTATTCAACTCTGTCCAGCTTTCAAACTTGGCACAAGCAGAAAGAACATCTGGAAGGCAGTTGTGACCCTGAACACCTGACCTCCCTGTGCTATTCCAGGAAGGACAACAGGACAAGACTACTGAAGAATGAATGGCTGAAAATCATCCCACGTCTATGAAGCTAACCTTCTGTATGTCTACCTTTTTCTGCTGCAGGAAGTACTAACTTTAAGAACTTGTCCATTCAGCCATCACCCCCCTCCCACCTCTTGTCAAGGGGCTTCATGGCTCAAATTGTTTTCATGCTTTAACAGTATGACGCTAGTAATATCATCTTACTATCAAACCAGGCTACTTAGACAAGAAAGCCAAGGCAGCAGGAGCTAGTCTTAATTTACCATCTATTTTCTAGGATTGTTGGGCATGATTAAAAA
Organism: Huso huso; assembly: GCA_036884735.1. NCBI lineage: Eukaryota > Metazoa > Chordata > Actinopteri > Acipenseriformes > Acipenseridae > Huso > Huso huso. The sequence continues at coordinate 353,650 of CM072668.1, read as the reverse complement.
AGGCTACCTTGGCATCTCCTGACTCTGGGGGTTACATTTTCTTTTTGTTAAGGTAGCACAAACGTCAGATGTATTTTTATACCACTTCATTTGCATTCAGAATAGTTCACAGACTCCTTCCCATGAGGATCACACCCTTTGGGAATCCTTCCATCTTTGCCACTTCAAAGCAGCCCAGCTTGCTGTAAAAGTCCAGCATTCTCTTATCATTCTGCCTCACTTCACAAAAGGCACCATGGGACCCTGAACAGAGGAAAAGAATTGAAAACAGCATGAAGTAAACTACCGAGTGTTCGGTGCAGCTACAGACTGGAAACCCTGTGCCTGGACTTGTAGCGACACACTTACAACTAGGCTAGCAGTCCAAGATTAGTACTATACAGGGTCTGTGAAACACATAAAAACTGGAACCCTTCCCCTTCTGGTATACTGACTGAGAAAGAGGCAACAATAGAGCCAGTGAATTCATACAGTCTTATCAGTCACTGTAGAATACCCCAAAGACAATGAAGTACTGACTCGATGTTCAAACAAGACAACATGCTTTAAGCTATGGGCCGCAGAACATTAATATGGATTCAATGAGGCACCTACCGTTGGCTTTAATGGAGGAAAGGAGGCAACCCATCATGCTCTTGGCGACACTAGGGTCTGTAACCTTCCCATGAATGTCCACTTTAATCAGGGAGGGGAAATTACTAAGAAATGACTCGGGAAGGCCCTCCTCTTCCTCATGGAAACTCAACATCATTTTCTACAAAAAAAGGGGAAGATAATCAGGAAGCCATTGACGGGGGGCCTGGTTTTGTGAATACATTTTATTTGTATTGGGGATGCATGGAGAAGGCATCTTTCTCAAAGTCTGAATTGAAACTATTTTAACGTGAAAAAATAATTCAAAATGTTGTGTGTGAGGGAGAAACAAAAACAAGACCAGGTCCAGAATTGCTGCTGACCTCTGCCTCAGACAAGTCCTTCTCAGAGTCGGGCTTGTTGTACTTCTCCTGCATGCTGGGGATCCAGCTCATCTTGCACTTCTTCACAAACGGCTTGACGTCCACTGTGCCGAGAGCATACCCACAGATGCCCTCATTATCCTCTAGAACAAACCCATAGTCTGGGCTGAGCGTCAGAAATCCTCCCACTAACCTGTGATGGGAACCACAATCACAACTTTGAAAAGGTCTAAAGAGATCTTCGTTAACATTGACCAATCAATGTATCGATCTATCAGGGCAAACAGTAAAACTATCTATAAAATGAAAACTCAGAATTCTATAGAAATGATGTAAAGTTTTTCAAAAATAATAAAAGAAAAACAACATTATTACCGACTGTGGTTTTTTGGGACGATTCCGATTTCCGATATTCTATATCATACTATAAACCATCACTTGAAATTGTAATTTAACACTTTCACTGGAATCTATTGTTTCAATGCATCGCCGTACAGCAGCTTGGCTACAGCGTTTAGTGCATCATTAAGAAGGGCAGATATCATTATAATTATTAATTATTATTATTATTATTATTATTATTTATTTCTTAGCAGACGCCCTTATCCAGGGCGACTTACAATCGCAAGCAAATACAAATACATTCAAGTGTTACAATACAAGTCATACAATAAGAGCAAGAAATACAATAATTTTTTTTTTTTCAAGTGTGACAAACCACAATTCAATAATACAGCAGATAATAGTGAAAGTTACATCAGGATATGATTAAAGTGATAAACACAATGAAACAGCGACTACAGATTATGATATGTTAATAATTGGTGCTGACTCCAATTCGATTTCTATTCTCTCTCAATGGCTTACCTATCTCCAATTAAATCAGGCTGTTCAGGGAAAGGAACCCCCTCTATGTCTTCATTGTACATCTCTCTGCAGATCTTGTAAACAGCAGGCTATAATCAAGTACAAAATAAGCAATGTTATGGGGCAGGCACATTAACAACCCAGGCAGAGGACTGTGTTTAAAGGCAAGTATGTGTACATGTTTTTATGAAAGGACTACAACACTGACCTCATCTTCTGGAAAATATGGTCTTATGGAATAGATTTTGGAGGTTGGCATTGCAGGGGGTGGCTGGTAAAAAAGATCATTTGCCCCATCAATTGGCAACAATCGCTGTGAAGATGAAATAAAAATTATTGAGTGAGTCACAAACTCAAAGAACCATCACCAACCTCTGCAGCAAAGTTGGATTTCACAATTCAATTGATTTGCTACAGAGCTACACACCGAATGCCCAAAAGACAGCTTCCATTGTCTACAACAAGAGCTGCCCAAACTAACCAGTTTCTACACATAGAAATAATGAGAACTGATTTGATTGTGTGCGTTTCAGCGTGTATCGTCAATAGCAAATTTGAACACTTGTATTTTACTTCCTTGAAACTATACATACAAAAGCAGATAACAAGTCTAATATGAAAGTGACAGGAGAGGCTTGGTCTGAAAAGGGGCTAACTGGCTAAAGGAGATGTGTGTTCCCGAAAGCTGGGCATCGCAATTCGCACGCGCCAGCATTCCTGTGAAGAGAAGTGTCGGTGCAGGGAGGGGTGAAGAAAAACTCCATGGGCAAACTTCAGCAACACAAAACAACGCAAGCTCATTCTCACACATTCATTTTACAGGCTCATAATCTCAACACTATGGCTTTGACTTTGCAAGTAGACAAAGGTTTTTAGAACACTGGATACTACACAGTCGTCCTGTACTACAAGCACGCTATTAAGCCAGAATTCTTTTGGTGTGTTTTAATATTTAGGATCTTTAGGAGAGAAAGAGGTTGCATTTTTTTTTTGTTGTTTAAATTTTGATCATGGAGCTTTTTTTTTTTTTTTTTTAATGTATTATTTATTAAATATTTGTGTAAGTAGGCGAAGTTGCAGGCGAGCACGCATTTGCATCAGGTTGAACGCTAGCGCGTGAAGGGAGAGGGTGTACCGAGCGCTGTGCTACCTGCAAAGAAATGAGATGTCATGTGAAAAACACCGAAACACGCTGCGCTTTTGCTGGCGCATGGGAAATGTAGCATCTCCTTTGGGCAGTCGCTGAAAGAAATAAACCTTCACATTAGTTTTGCTGATAAAAACAGGCCCAAACTAGGGGTGGGAATTTCGAATAATAAGATATTCGAATATACCAAGAATAAAAGTTTTGAATACCCGAATACTCGACCTCTAATTACTCATAACAGTGACAGGTCCTTAGAACGTATTAGCAACAACCACACATAGGGACGCATAGATAAATACATCTACAGTAACAGCGAAGAAACATTGAAGTCACCTAATGTATGATTTAAACTAGAAGTAAGAAATAAGAATACACAGCAGAGGGGTTTTAACTATAATACGCAGAACTTGCGTATTAAAAAGGGCCTTCAACTGCATATTTAACACACTTTGACTCGTATAAAACACACAACACGACTGCTTACTAACAAAGCACAACAATATAGGTTTGCTCAATAACATCTATGCTAGAATACGGAACATAAAAACGAGATGTACTGTCCCCGTACTTGCCGATTCCATAACAGAATGATCATTTTAAAAAGTCTGATTCCGGAATCAAGCCGATATCAGCAGGAGGCCGGTAACAGCAGAACTCAAACAAAGGCTTAACACAGCCCGGGGAGCTTGCAGTCAAAATCCAAATTAAAAAGTTAACTTTTAACATACAAAAAACCAAAAAAACACCTTTTTTTTCAGCCCAAGATGCATCACATCGCCTCCACTGTGCAAGTAAAAGATGCAATGCTTGTTTGTTTTTTGCTATATTCTGTGTTTTCTTCTAAAGTAGCAGACGGGTGATTGCATTTTAGATTCGTTGACTTAAGCTGCAGAGATTACATTGCATGGTGGTCTTGTTTTTCAAAATACTTTAAGATGCCAGTTTCACTGCTCATGTACTCACTTAGCCAACAGCAGAGCTAGGTACTGAAGTGCATCTGCCTCCTGTCACTTATAAGTGAGGGGAGAATTGTAGTGGCTGATCATTTTTAACTTCCTCCTCTCAAATACTGTGCCAAGTTTTCTCGGGTGTAGTTAGCGCATTTTTCTATTGGTTTTTGAAATGAATGAGTATTCAAAACTTGATCAAAGTATTCAAGTAGTAATTTTATTAAGAATACTCGATCACTCGAATATTTGGACTCGCCCCTAGCCCAAACGCAAGTGGTTTAAAAATAAATAAATAAATATTATAATTTATTTAACCCTTTCCCCCTAATTGACCTTTTAGCAAAGTTGGAATCGTTAGGGTTTCGAACCAAAACTGAATTTTAAAGCATCTCCTGAATTACAAAAAAAGGTCTGTGTGCCACTCACCATACATCAGCTTTAAGGGAAACAAGCCTATTTGCTATATAGGTGAAGAGGGAAAAGGTTAAAACATATAGTTCTGTTTGTAAACAAGCACACCTATAACAGACCAACCCTTTCATATCTACACCAATGTAGAGGTGTTTTTGTTGCAACAATCAGTTGTGAATTGGATATATTGATACCTGGAACTCTCCCGCTAGACCGCCTCTAAAGGCCCAAGGCTCTTGGTCTCCACTTAAGAACTGTGCTGACGACTGACTACGACACCCTGTTGAGATCAGATTCAAGCGGAGAACATTACATGAGGGGGGCTTTCTGAAGGAACAAGGGGTACGGCAGTGGTGGTGGGGGAGGGCTCTCTATATTCAAGCACTCCAACATAAAAGAATACAAAAAGAGACAAGGAAATAAAACACACTAATCTAACTTTGTGAAAGCAGAAACTCCTGGGGTTGTAACAACTAAACAAAGGTACCTTTTTAAAATGCAAACAGATTGTGACTGGGCCTGCAATGGACAGCGCTACATTCATTCATCGCAGACTGGATTGTACAGACACATGTTAAACACACTGGTACTGCCATTGTTACAGCCCCAGGCAGAAACATGCTTTTTTTGAAGTCACATTTTATTTATTTATTGTTGTCTTGTCAGATGACTTAAGTTTTAACAACCCACATACCTCTACTGTACCTTAAAAAGGTACAAGTCATTTCCAATACATAGCTTCAATTTAGCTTTGTTTTAAATGGGGCCGGGTCTCTTATTAAACTCATGTGACAGGACATGTGCAGCGAGCGCAGAGAGGACAGCGTGTGCTTCAGTGAGATCTTTCTTTCACCAGCACTTGAGCAGCAGATCCTCCATTTAGCTTGTAAGGCACAGTCCTAAGATGCACACGTTTCAGGAATTCAAAAACAGATTTTCATTTCTTCATTTAATACTCAATATTTGCAGTATATACTTTAAAATGTAAAGTTTTGCACTGCTGTTTTTATTTTTTTATTTTGTTAAATCTAGTAATTAAAATTAGAAAAGCCATTACTTTCAAGAAGTAAAAGCTAAAGCCATATTCATGAATTCCTTTTATCAATTGCATTAGGGGGTGTAGCCAAACTAGCTCACTAAGCCTACCAATAGAATAAAAGTTAGAGAAGCTGGATCAATGGAAAAACATGTTAATAATCCTTATCACTTTAGATTTCGCTGCGCAAATGTGACTTCATTCACAACGCATACACTTATTAAGCTCCCTGAAATATCTTGTACGAGTGTACCGGGCGGTGTTGTGATACACTGTCATTATGTCATTACGGATTCTGTCCTATCGGTGAGATGAGACGAGGGTAAAAGCTCTAACCACGAATGCAGATGAGCCTGGCTGTTCTGCACTGTGGTTAAGATGCCCGCTTGCAGTGTGCGGGTCGCTGGTTCCCACCCAGCCTTCACACCTTTTACATTTGTTGTTTTAGAGCTTTTAACCTCATCTCACCTCACTGAAAGGGGGCAGAATCTGTGATGCAGTGCATCACACAACACTGTCCGTTACACTTACAAATTCATTTCTAAAAACGCTATTATTTTAAATTAAAAAAATTAAACAGATAACAGCAGCAGCACGCTGCATACATCAGCCACTGTCGATCCAATGGCAGTAGAAACTTGTGCAGAGCATCCTTCCATCTGGACATAATGAAGGGAGAAGACAATAGAAGAGGTCATTAGTAATGGTTCATATTACAAAGCCAGACCAGACTGCTGACTGCACTGTTTAAAGGTTATCATTGCATAGGAGAGCCTAACCCCTTTTAAATGGCAGAGGTGAACAACTATGCAGAACCTGAAGATGCAGTGTGTAGGCTGACAACAAAACAACCTTGGTTATCACAGTTAGTTAACTGTTGTGGTGCATGCCACCTGTCTGCAAATAAAACAGGTCCATACATTCTCTTTAATGATTGGGTGGAATTTCCTCAAAACGTCAGCAGGAATCAACATATGGTTAAGCAACTTGGAAGTCACCCTACGGCATTAACCAATCCCATGACCAACAGCTTCCTTATGAAAAGATTCCTCAAGTGAGGTCAAAAAGGCGCACAATTGGCTGAGCGCTGCCCGGGTAGGGAGGGCTTAGGTCGGCAGGGGAATCCACGGCTCACCGCGCATCAGCGACCCCTGTGGTCGATAGGGCGCCTGTGCTTCTGCAGTGGAGCTGCCACATCTGTGTTGTCCTCCAGCACTATAGGTCTAGTGGCATCGCTGTGGATCCGCAGTGCGAAAAATGACGGCTTGGCAGGAGCACGTTTCGGAGGACGTGTGCTCCAGCCGCCGTTTCCCGAGTCGGCGGAGGGGTTGCAAGCGGTGAGCCGAGGATACAGATAATAATTTGGCATACTAAATTGGGGAGAAAACGGGGGGAGTTCCCAGGGGGTGGCGCACAATTGGCTGAGCGCCGCCCGGGGGGAGGGCTTAGGTCGGCCAGGGTGTCCTTGGCTCACAATGCACCAGCGACCCCTGTAGCTGCCCAGAGCTGCGTTGTCCTCCGACGCTGTAGCTCTGGGTTGGTTGCATGGCGGGCTTGCAGAGTGAAAAGAAGCGGTCGGCTGATGGCACAAGTTTTGGAGGACAGCGTGTGTTCGTCTTCGCCGCTCTTGAGTCAGCGCGGGGGTGGTAGCGGTGAGCTGAGCCTAAAATACAATTCACCGGGGTATGCCGACTCATATTTAATGACAAAGTCATGCTGCCTCTCAGACCTGGGTATGGGTAACAAGGCAGGTTTGTATTCATGCAGGGAATGAACAGTAAAGCGCATCATGTCCTGGGATATCTCCTGTATGTTTGTGCTTTCCGTTTTCATTTTCTTATCAAGGATCTGCCAGTTGCCCACCTCAAGCCCCCATTCCTCTTTTAAATATATACAGTTCAGTTTTTAGCAGTGCTCCCACCAGTTGTTTGTTGCTGCCTGCTGTGCAAGTAAAAGAATGTGGACAGCTTTCCTTACAGCTGGAGAGACACCTGCAAATGAAATGAGCTTACTGGTGTAACCCAGGCCATGCTGGTGCCGTCATCATCAAACAGTGAAAATACTTTTATAATACCCACTGACTTACTAGAAACACAGCAGTGACCAGTCAGTTGATTAAATTTCTCACGTGCTCAACCACTGCTGTAATTATACCACCAATGGTTTCTCTTTGTATGAGAAAACAGACTGATTAAGATCAATAAAAGCCCACCCTCAATATATACTATATTGTTTGCACCAGAATAGCCTTACAGAGCCTTCTATTTGAAGCTCGCATGCGCGCTGGACTACAACGGATCGACTTTCCTTTATGACCAGGGCCCTTAAAGAGGTGGCAGCAGATGCTACTGTATAAAATCAGCAATGATGTCACAAGACACACAGCAAGCAGCAGGACCACTGGAGCGTCACTCACTGGAGTCCAAACGATATAGAGATGTGTTTATATGTAGAATAGCATGGCTGAGTTGGGGAACTAATAAAGAATAGGGTAAGCTAACACTGCAGTCTGCATCCAGTCAGGCGCAAAACAAAGACACACATCGAGACATACAGTCCAAACAAGAGCATTCTGTATTTATGTGTTTCTGAACGTATTAGCCCAAGAAATGCTAAAATCGGGTCTATTGCGTGTATAGATGTGTGTAGATGCCCAGTCAACACACCAGTGGAAGTTAATCTGCCGTGTGTACATGAAAATGCAGCGTTATATATGACTGGTTAAATGTCACTTAGAAGAACATGTAATAAGTCTGTGTGTTCTAGTGAAGCTAAAATGAAAGTTGAATCCCCAAAACCGGGCTTTTTTTTTATTTTTTGGGCTAATCAATTAAAAGAAAGGCCAACTTTTACCAGTGGGGTGCTATCCTTCATTGTACCTACCTAACCACTGAACAAAGGACTTCACCATTGAGATGATACTCTTAATATCCCAAATGTAGGGATACAAATCATAGAGAATGGTCCTGTTGGCAGAGTTGGAGAGGCGTGTGAACATCTGGATCACTGAGCAGCACATCTCCTCAAACTTCTCTGCTCGGGCACGCCATTCATTGACCTGCAAAGGAACAGGGTTGTAAATTAAAACTTTGTAAGATTATTTTATTATGACTTATTATAAAAACATATTTTCATTTGGTTTCTATTTTTACAATATTAATAATAATAATAATAATAATAATAATAATAATAATATCATGCGTATCATTTTTGTTAATATATATGTGTTTACTTTCTGAGGCTCCTTCCCTTTGGAATTGACACTGACCACACTGCTGTTGGCTCTCAGCCAGTTGAATTCTTTGAGCATCTGCACAGCTTTGGGCCCGTGTTCATAGGGCAGGTAGAAGAGTTCTGCCAGCAGGGTCAGATCCTCGAGGGTCAGCGCCTCTGCGCTGTACAGAGGCTTCTCATTGGGGCCTGGCACAAACGGCTCTTTGTTCAGCTGCTCGTCTGTTTGCATTGGTGCAATGTCACTCCCCGAGTCCTCCTGAATAGACATCTCGGGGGACTTGGACTCTGCACTGCTCTCCTTGTCTGTGTCCATGGGCTTCAGCTCCTCTGTCATCTTGGCCTTGACAATCTCAGTCAGGATCTGGTTGACATTCTTGGTATCTGGCTCATCCTGTTTCTCTAGCACCATCTCCATGGGTTCTTCGTCGGACTGAAGAAGCAGCTGCTCCTTCTTCTCTTCCTCATCCTCCTCCTCCACCTTGCTCAGGGGGAGGGGCTCTTCACTCAGAGCTGTTGATTGGCTCATGATTGGCTGGTGGTAAATGGTGCTAACCGTTGTTGAGGACCCCAGGTTTGGCGTTACCAGAGATGCCACATCAATAGCAGTGCTCTTTGCTCCACTATGAGGGACCTGCCGACCTGATTATCAAAACAAATGCAAGCAACATTTAACTGACATGGAATACAAAAATAAACTACACAAGTGGTTACTGTGCTAATTATTTTTTAATTGTATATTGTAGCTCTTGAAAGGTGTGGTATGAAATAGTATGTACTGATGTCTTGCAGCTCCTTAGTAAAAAAAATTAGATGTGTCATTTTCAATACTTACAATGTTTTTTACATTGAGCAAACACGTGACAAACTGGATTATATTTAAATAAATAAAATGAATGGATTTAGTATTATTTTGAATATGAAATTAAAAAGCAAACAGATTCCACCAGTCTGCCACTTGACTTACTGTTGTACAGATGAGGCACTCCAAACTCCCCCAGCCACTCTTGCAGGGCAAGCTTCAGCGCCAGCTGTGGACTGTACAGCATATCCGTTTCGATTTCTTCATCGCTGCCTTCATTCTCCAGCTTAATCTGAATAGATACTGTACTGTCCTCACTGTCACCTGAAAGATGAGCAGATGGCAGGGATTTATTCTAAGATATTCAGAGCCAATGAAATAGTAAAGTCTTCAAACAAACGACTTACTCATGACAACGTCTTTTCGGACACCGTTCATGTTGGATTTGTACCAGGTTGCCAGTGTATGGATGGCCACAAAGTTGGTCTCAAATTCACAGTTGGGGTTGGTTAGCACACCCTTCAGCCTGGGGATGAGCTCTGTTGACCGGCCCTTAAAGGGACCAAGGAACAACCTCTTTTGGTCATAGTCATTGGCATGGATGTTGTCCCATATAACTGGAGCTCGCTTTAAAATTCTGGATACCTCTTCAATGGACTCCACTGTGATATCTTTAGATACAACCTTGGGACCTGAGAACAGAAAGTAGTTCACCAGTTACATAAATGCACAGCTCTTTCACTACTGCAATCCACAAATAACTAAACATATAGAAAAATCACTTAAGACTTAACTCTTTGAGCACCAAGTAACTTTAGAGAACTCTAGGGTAACTAATTTAATAGTGTGTCTTAAACTAAATAAATATTGGAATGGCATTAGTACTGACACTTGTGATGCTACAGTGCCCACACACTTGATTACTGTACAAGGCACTATTTTACATGTCATTCTTAAAGATAATCCCACCTGTCCATAGCACATCGATTCCAGGTAACAACTTCTCACCAACTGTTAGCAAATACGGTGACTGGGAAACATTTGGATAGCAGAAAGTTCCACAGTATTCTGCAAAAAAAAAAAAAAATAAACGGTTTATACAGACTCTAGTTGTTGCAATTATATAATGCTATACAGAAAGAAAGAAAGAAAGAAAGAAAGAAAGAAAGAAAGAAAGAAAAAAAAATAAATAATTATTGGTTACCTGTAGGGCAGAACAAGAAAGTTTCAGGTTCACCCAAGTACTGGAAGATCTCATTAGTCAGGGAGACCTGGGCATGTGCAAATGAGCTGAACACTTCCTTGTCTGCTGGGCATATATTGTGCTCAATATCATCAAACAGTAAGGCAAAAGACTTGCAGCCAAACTGGGAAATCTGGTTAGAGAAGGATAAAAAATACTTAATCTTAAAACAGCAATTTATCAATAGGAATTACCAAAGAAATTCTACCCACAGTATATATATATATATATATATATATATATATATATATATATATATATATATATATATATATATATATATATATATATATATATATATATATATATATATATATATATATATATATATATATATATATATATATATATATATATATATATATATATATATATATATATATATATATATATATATATATATATATATATATATATATATATATATATATATATATCTATATATATATATATCTATCTATATTATATACACACAAACAAACAAACTAGAATGAATGAATAATATATATATATATATATATTCTAGTTTGTTTCTTGCACACAACATGAAAACACAGCACATACATAATGACCAGCAAAAGCAAACATGGTATACTTTATTTTGGTGTATGACATTCATTCTAGGTCTTCATTACAAATTATTCTTATCCAGAATACTTTAAAAGCAACAATATACAGAGAATAATGCATGTGGTGGTGTGTGATATGAGAATGTATTGGCATGCTACATAAACCCAGAGGAGTTAATCCATGCAACAGAAAAAAAATGACACACAGACGTGCTCAAATTTGTTGGTACCCCTCCACAAAAAACGAAGAATGCACAATTTTCTCTGAAATAACTTGAAACTGACAAAAGTAATTGGCATCCACCATTGTTTATTCCATATTTAATAGAAATCAGACTTTGCTTTTGATTTTTTATTCAACATAATATTGTAAATAATAAAACAAATGAAAATGGCATGGACAAAAATGATGGGACCGCTAACCTAATATTTTGTTGCACAACCTTTAGAGGCAATCACTGCAATCAAACGTTTTCTGTAGCTCTCAATGAGACTTCTGCACCTGTTAACAGGTAGTTTGGCCCACTCTTCCTGAGCAAACTGCTCCAGCTGTCTCAGGTTTGATGGGTGCCTTCTCCAGACTGCAAGTTGCAGCTCTTTCCATAGATGTTCGATAGGGATTCAGATCAGGACTCATAGAAGGCCACTTCAGAATAGTCCAATGTTTTGTTCTTATCCATTCTTGGGTGCTTTTAGCTGTGTGTTTTGGGTCATTATCCTGTTGGAGGACCCATGACCTGCGACTGAGACAGAGCTTTCTGACACTGGGCAGTACGTTTAGCTCCAGAATGCCTTGATAGTCTTGAGATTTCATTGTGCCCTGCACAGATTCAAGGCACCCTGTGCCAGGCGCAGCAAAGCAGCCCCAAAACATAACCGAGCCTCCTCCATGTTTCACTGTAGGTATGGTGTTCTTTTCTTTGAAAGCTTCATTTTTTCGTCTGTGAACATAGAGCTGATGTGACTTGCCAAAAAAGCTCCAGTTTTGACTCATCTGTCCAAAGGACATTCTCCCAGAAGGATTGTGGCTTGTCAATATGCATTTTAGCAAATTCCAGTCTGGCTTTGTTATGTTTTTTTTTCTTTCAAAAGTGGAGTCCTCCTGGGTCTTCTTCCATGGAGCCCACTTTTGCTCAAAAAGCGACGGATGGTGCGATCAGAAACTGACGTACCTTCACCTTGGAGTTCAGCTTGTATCTCTTTGGCAGTTATCCTTGGTTCTTTTTTTTTCTACCATTCGCACTATCCTTCTGTTCACTCTGGGGTCGATTTTCCTCTTCTTGCCGCGCCCAGGAGGTTGGCTACAGTTCCATGGACCTTAAACTTCTTAATAATATTTGCAACTGTTGTCACAGGAACATGAAGCTGCTTGGAGATGGTCTTGTAGCCTTTACCTTTACCATGCTTGTCTTATTTTCTTTCTGATCTCCTCAGACAACTCTCTCCTTTGCTTTCTCTGGTCCATGTTCAGTGTGGTGCACACAATGATACCAAACAGCACAGTGACTACTTTTCTCCATTTAAATAGGCTGAATGACTGATTACAAGATTGGAGACATGTGTGATACTAATTAAAGAAACTAATTAGTTTGAAATATCACTATAATCCAATTATTTATTATCTTTTCTAAGGGGTACCAACAAATGTGTCCAGGCCATTTTAGAATATCTTTGTAGAATAAGCAATAATTCATCTCTTTTCACAGCTTCTTTGCTTTATTCTATGACATACCAAAGGCATGCAAGTATACCTGATAAAATAGCTTTTAATTTCATAACTTTTCAGGAGGAATGAAGCATTATTTCAATGAGCTGTAAGGGTACCAACAAATTTGAGCACGTCTGTACTAAAAGCAGAGAATTACTAACCTGATCTAACTTCCTTTTCAAAGTCACAACTTCTTTCTGGTTGGAAAATGTGATATCGAGCCCTGGCGAGATGGCATAGATGAACTCAATTCCATATTCTTTTGCCGCAGAGATAAGAGTGATGAGTTGCTCTTAAATATAAACAAACACAAGTACAGGGATTTAAACACTGCATTACAGCGGTCTGCCAGTACAACGAAGAAGCAGGACATGGTCACCTATACCACAGCATGTCCCATGCACACATTACCACAGGAGCACTATGTGGATGCCATTTCACTGGAGTTTGCAACACATTTCAGATTGCACAGTAACCTTCCAGTATAAATACAACACCAATAAATGCACAGAGCATGTATATATGGTAGAGCTGCACAAACAGATTATTCAATTATTTGGACTGTGCTTCCTATAGGTCAGGGTCATTGGTGCCAAATGGGCTAATTAACCATACCAAGTGAAACAAGTGAAGAAACAGCTGCTTGGGTTTGTGTGGGCTGCTGCTCTCCACAGAGTCAAAGAAAAGCAGCAATCACCACAAATCCAAGCAGCTGTTTCTTCATGTGGTAAGTTAAACCAATCAACACCAATGACACCCACCTGATTGTCAGCACCTGAGTCTATTCAATCCCAATCATCCATTCATACAGCACTAACATACAGAACTGAATTGTTCTGGTTATCAATGCACTTACCTGCTTCTTCAACAGAGTACATTTCTCTCCAAAACATTCTGTGTTTGTAGTCATCCTTTGGAGCATAAAGGTAAGTATTTAACCCCCACTTCTGTAGCCTGTGTAAAAACAAATAACTAAATATAGAATTTGGAAACCAAAGCAAATTTGAAACTTCTGCAAGAAATGTAAAATGGTTTGTCCTTGCAAGAGGTGTACCAGTTCAATACTTTATAACACCATTAGAATGCACGATTGTGACAAGGATATATCTGTAAGCCTTTTCTTTTAGAAACGAACACAAAAAAGGAATGCCATTACCTCCTGAAAAGCTCTTTCCTTTGCTCCATAGTCCACGGTCGACCATAGAATCCTATGCAAAAAATAAGATTATGGTCAACATGCAATTCCTCAGAATAGCCACATTCCCACATTGAACACACTGGTACAGGTAACGCAGCCCCTTCAGTTTCTGTGGCTTTGGCATAAAGTACTGCCGGCCCAGGCACCGATTAATCCACAGGTAGACCATTCTAATGAACAGGGGAAATTGCATAAACTGCATTACTTCATTTTTTTGTGATTTCTATATACGCTCATTAATTTTTTGGTGGAATACATCCACTGACTGGAGAATACAATGGCCAGACAATCCTAGTAAAATGTGAGAATCCCACACTGTAGTTTGCAATGCACGCAAATGTACAATCAAAATGCGCAAGAGTATAACAATTACATACCTGAGCTGCTTTTCTTACGCTCCCTTCACAGCTTAAGTACTTGCACAGTTTTTCTTTCTCTAATCAAACAGACTGAGACAGGTACGATTGCATAACCCTTACAGCAGGAAAACGCACATCTGCTTTAAAGTATTATACAAATGGATCTATAAACACACAGTATTTATCTATATGCATTGTGGGTTAAAGTCCATGGATACTGAAGCACCTCCCAACAAACGAGCTGCTTCAAGATATTGTACTGGCGAAGTCAAACATGTAAACCTGGTATTACAAGAGAAGAGAATACAAAGGCACTTCCTTTAACACTAGATTACAATGACAGTGAGTGTACATTTATTCAGGGAAAAAACACCTGCAACAAAATGGCTGAACAGGATGCTAGCTGAAGACGTTGAGCCAGTGAACACAAGCACTTTTGAGAGGAAACTCAACAATGCATTTCTCTTAGAAACCCTATGAATGTATGGAATTACTTCACATATATGAAACCTGGATAAACCAACTGAAACTAGTCATCTTGTTTCGAGGTAGTTTATCCAGGACATAACACAACCTACCACACGTGTATAAGGAACACACGCACATTGCATATTACACATTGACTAACAGATCGCACACAAATAAAGACACAAAATAAGCCAGTCCACTTGTAACTAGTACATTCACACGTTTTGCAATGAGATATACTTAGCTAACCATACATACCACCCCAATGTTGCTAGCATCAATACACACTACACATGCACACGTGTTACTGAACCGTTGTGTTGTGTTGATTTTAAAAGGTTATCAAACCGTGTGATAAATGCACCCCGATCTACACAGCTGTCGTATCAACACTGTACGTATCCTGTGTTAGGGTTTACAGTAAACTGTCACCACACGCATTCCTGCTTACCCTCCACCACCCCGCTGACAAATTTCCTGCGGCCTGTGGTCTCAGCTTGGGGCGCTGCTGCCACCGAGTCTGGCAGGATTGCGGTCCCGTCCACCGGTACCGGGCCTGGGCTGTGGCTGGGCTCCCCTTCCGCCGTCTTCTCATCGACATGCTTCTGCTTTTGAACCATTTTGGTATACACACTAATCGATGTATGCAAATATAAATTATTTAATAGGTAACCCTAAATCAGTCCAAAACGAATCTTTACCGCTTAACACGCATAAGTCATATTGACATGAAATGTAATGTAAGGTGTATATTACTGAGGGAATTAGCTCGGTTAAACTAGTGAGATATATAACACAGCTTATATTTTGCGGTCTTTCTTCGCTTTCCAATGAAATAGTTAATTCGTTTTTTCTCTAAATGTTCAGTTGTATGACGCTTGAATTTATTAATATAATTATATAATGCAGATGTTTTAAAAATAAATAAATAAATAAAATAATCTCCAAATGCAAAGTCGAATCTTCTCAGTAACCAGTATGCTTTTCGGTTGCTATTTCAGGTGCTGAAATGGCGGTTTTTCGATCTTTTCGGTTATATTTCTATGTTTTCTAATCTTTCCCTGTGCACCCTCTTCGCTCGCACTGCTTCTTCCTGTTTACACCGACTGCGCAGACGCAACAAGCCAGATCAGACTGGTTACAACCGGCCAACCCCAAGAAAATGAACGGAACTGTGCCATTTAATTTCGCCCAAAACGCCTTATTTTAAAACCGCAGCGTCGAAAAAAGTAGTTTCTTCACTGAAAGGCGGATACAAAAATAACAAAAAACATTTTCCTCACGTTTCTTGCAAATTTCAACTACTTCGGTCTTTGTTTTGTTTTTTGTTGACAGGGAAACTGCGCACGCGCACTTCCACACCGGCAGTCCGGCGAGGATTTCTTAAAGGTATAGCACATAATGGCTTTTTAAATTACTGCACACACGAGCGCAGAGAAAGCAACATCCTGTATATAGACAATACGCTCTTGGCTGCCCCTAAATATACAGGGATTGGACAACTATCACCCATCAAGGTCTCCTTGATCTCACTGTAGATATAACGTGTTGTAATCCTAACTTGTTGCATCTTAGTTCATATTGTACTGTAATATTATTTGCATTTACTTTAGACTGCACTGTATTTAAATATTAAGCTTGCAATGTAACCCTGTACTGTCCTGTAACACCTGTCAGCCACCTTGGATAAAGGCGCCTGCCAAATAAATAAATAAATAAATAAGGCGCTCTGGAAGCTGATTGTAAACAATCATCAATTAATATCATATCTTAAACTGAGGGAACACAAAGCCACTTCATGGCTTGGAACTTGTTCAGGAGACTAGGTTCCACTGCATGGCACACCTGGGGAGACTTGGGGTTTGATACAGCAAAGTTGCCTCAAAACTAGGTCTCCCAGTCTCCTGGAATCAGGTTTCAAGCCACTGTTCCTGAAAAAGTGGCTTTGTGTTCCCTCAGCTATACCTCTTGAATACCAGCACAGAGACCGTGTGATACCCCTTGAATACCAGGACAGAGACAGTGCGATACCCCTTGAATACCAGCACAGAGACAGTGCGATACCCCTTGAATACCAGCACAGAGACAGTGCGATACCCCTTGAATACCAGGACAGTCCGACAGAATACCAGCACAGAGACAGTGCGATACCCCTTGAATACCAGGACAGAGACAGTGCGATACCCCTTGAATACCAGCAGAGACAGTGTGATACCCCTTGAATACCAGCAGACAGTGCGATACCCCTTGAATACCAGCAGACAGTGCGGTACCCCTTGAATACCAGCACAGAGACAGTGCGATACCCCTTGAATACCAGCACAGAGACAGTGCGATACCCCTTGAATACCAGCACAGAGACAGTGCGATACCCCTTGAATACCAGCACAGAGACAGTGCGATACCCCTTGAATACCAGCAGACAGTGCGATACCCCTTGAATACCAGCAGACAGTGCGATACCCCTTGAATACCAGCAGACAGTGCGTGCCCTTGAATACCAGCACAGAGACAGTGCGATACCCCTTGAATACCAGCACAGAGACAGTGCGATACCCCTTGAATACCAGCACAGAGACATATAAATCACTTCATGTGTTCTGTAGTGTGGAGGGGGCTCAGAAACTACTAATAAATATAAAAAGTGGTGGTGCAAGACTCTGCAGCTCCAATCTTAAACTGCAGTCCTCTTTAGATGCCCTGCAGGATTCAAAGATGTCACAATGTCAAATCCAAGTGTTCTTGCTCTTTATCACTCTTCACCCCCAAAAGCACATTTGCAGTGGAATCCATAACCCGGTTTCATATCGTGTTAAATCACAAGAGAATCTGCTGGTATTCATGTTCACAAAGACACGACGCTTCATTCCAGGAAACGAGTTTCACCGGAAGTCCTGTACCAGGGAGTGCTCTGCTGGGGTTGTCTTGCAGTAACTCAGGCCAGGAGGAAGCTGAACAGAGGCAACTCCATTAAAGAAGTTTGAACAGCGCTTTGTCCAGGTAGCAGGACATTACATTGGGGACAGGGGGACGCAAGTTACACCAAATTTGGTATTTACTAAGTACTGCTTGTTTTAAAGAGTGCAGAGAAGACATTTTCACTTCTACAGTTAAACGATGCGTGTGGCCAGGCTGACTCAGATGATTCTCTGTGGAACGCCTGGGCTCTACTGCACTGCTGTGTAAAAAACAAACCTTGACGTGCTTTTAAACACAAAACCACACCAGAGACGCCAACCTCTTGGTCTTAAACACCACTTAGCCAAATTCAATGAAACTACGCATTGCCATTCCTTATTAAACTACGCATTGCCATTCCTTATTAAACTACGCATTGCCATTCCTTATTATATACCCCTCTATACATAATGTTGATGTGTTGAATTGTCATTAGATCGCTCTGATTCTGAAAGGTGGATGTTTGTTACCCCCCCCCCCAAAAAAAAAAAAAAAAAAAAAAAAAAACACAACTGTACAAGATTTTTATTTAGGTTTTGCCAGAATTTATTAAATACTTTTTATTACAATTTTTCCCTCCCAAAACATTTCAAAGGAAAAACATTACATTTCATTTTTGAGTTTACTTTTTTTTTGTCATGTTTGTTTTTAAACAGTTGCAAATGTTCAAATACTTTAAATACTGCTTCTTTAAAAAAACACTCAGATTTCATATTTATACATTTTACCACATTCCATTTTTTTATTTTTTTATTAGTTTTACAAAACCACACTTCCATAGAAGGAGCCGGCTTGTAAAATGGAAAGAAAAAGAAAACAAAAAAAAGCAGCTGTAGGTGTCAGGCAGTCAGCAGCTCTGAGGTAATTCTCTCTCGCTCTCTCTCCACACTCGATGGGCTCAATGTTGGGGTTACCTCCGCAAACTCTTCTGGGCCTGTTTCAGTAAAGTGTCGAAGTCTAGTGCATCAAACTTGCTTCTTGCAGGAGTGGATTCATAGTCACGATTGGAATCTGAGAGAGACAGAGAGAGAGAGAGAGAGAGAGAGAGATTAGAAGAAAAACACAGACAGAATCTTTTGGCACGAGCATGGAAGGAAAAGGAATATGAAAGCGTATTCAGTGGACTGGGGCAGGTTTATTTAGCATCACGGAAACAAGGAAGGGTGCACTGAATGAAGTGAACACAGACTGGGTGCTGTCCTCACTCTCAACAGGATCATGAAACTCAAAGTGCAACACATATCCAGCCAGCCTCCCCCCAGATCTGCATGCTCGCACACACACACACATCCATTCAGCCAGCCTCCTTCAGATCAGCATAGCTCACACAGCCAGACTCCTCCAGATCTGCATGCTCACACATCCAGCCAGCCTCCTCCAGATCTGCATAGCTCACACACAGCCAGCCTCCTCCAGATCTGCATGCTCACACACAGCCAGCCTCCTCCAGATCTGCATGCTCACACACACAGCCAGCCTCCTCCAGATCTGCATGCTCACACACACATCCATTCAGCCAGCCTCCTTCAGATCAGCATAGCTCACACAGCCAGCCTCCTCCAGATCTGCATGCTCACACAGCCAGACTCCACCAGATCTGCATGCTCACACATCCAGCCAGCCTCCTCCAGATCTGCATAGCTCACACAGCCAGCCTCCTCCAGATCTGCATGATCACACACAGCCAGCCTCCTCCAGATCTGCATGCTCACACACACACATCCATTCAGCCAGCCTCCTTCAGATCAGCATAGCTCACACAGCCAGACTCCTCCAGATCTGCATGCTCACACATCCAGCCAGCCTCCTCCAGATCTGCATGATCACACACAGCCAGACTCCTCCAGATCTGCATGCTCACACACAGCCAGCCTCCTCCAGATCTGCATGCTCACACACACATCCATTCAGCCAGCCTCCTTCAGATCAGCATAGCTCACACAGCCAGACTCCTCCAGATCTGCATAGCTCACACAGCCAGACTCCTCCAGATCTGCATGCTCACACACATCCATTCAGCCAGACTCCTCCAGATCTGCATAGCTCACACAGCCAGACTCCTCCAGATCTGCATAGCTCACAGCCAGACTCCTCCAGATCTGCATGCTCACACATCCAGCCAGCCTCCTCCAGATCTGCATGCTCACACATCCAGCCACCCTCCTCCAGATCTGCATGCTCGCACACACACATCCATTCAGCCAGCCTCCTCCAGATCTGCATAGCTCACACACAGCCAGCCTCCTCCAGATCTGCATAGCTCACACACAGCCAGCCTCCTCCAGATCTGCATGCTCACACACAGCCAGCCTCCTCCAGATCTGCATAGCTCACACAGCCAGCCTCCTCCAGATCTGCATGCTCACACACACACATCCATTCAGCCAGCCTCCTTCAGATCAGCATAGCTCACACAGCCAGACTCCTCCAGATCTGCATAGCTCACACAGCCAGACTCCTCCAGATCTGCATGCTCACACACATCCATTCAGCCAGACTCCTCCAGATCTGCATAGCTCACACAGCCAGACTCCTCCAGATCTGCATAGCTCACAGCCAGACTCCTCCAGATCTGCATGCTCACACATCCAGCCAGCCTCCTCCAGATCTGCATGCTCACACATCCAGCCACCCTCCTCCAGATCTGCATGCTCGCACACACACATCCATTCAGCCAGCCTCCTCCAGATCTGCATAGCTCACACACAGCCAGCCTCCTCCAGATCTGCATAGCTCACACACAGCCAGCCTCCTCCAGATCTGCATGCTCACACACAGCCAGCCTCCTCCAGATCTGCATAGCTCACACAGCCAGCCTCCTCCAGATCTGCATGCTCACACACACACATCCATTCAGCCAGCCTCCTTCAGATCAGCATAGCTCACACAGCCAGCCTCCTCCAGATCTGCATGCTCACACAGCCAGACTCCACCAGATCTGCATGCTCACACATCCAGCCAGCCTCCTCCAGATCTGCATAGCTCACACAGCCAGCCTCCTCCAGATCTGCATGATCACACACAGCCAGCCTCCTCCAGATCTGCATGCTCACACACACACATCCATTCAGCCAGCCTCCTTCAGATCAGCATAGCTCACACAGCCAGACTCCTCCAGATCTGCATGCTCACACATCCAGCCAGCCTCCTCCAGATCTGCATGATCACACAGCCAGACTCCTCCAGATCTGCATGCTCACACACAGCCAGCCTCCTCCAGATCTGCATGCTCACACACAGATCCATTCAGCCAGCCTCCTTCAGATCAGCATAGCTCACACAGCCAGACTCCTCCAGATCTGCATAGCTCACACAGCCAGACTCCTCCAGATCTGCATGCTCACACACATCCATTCAGCCAGACTCCTCCAGATCTGCATAGCTCACACAGCCAGACTCCTCCAGATCTGCATAGCTCACAGCCAGACTCCTCCAGATCTGCATGCTCACACATCCAGCCAGCCTCCTCCAGATCTGCATGCTCACACATCCAGCCACCCTCCTCCAGATCTGCATGCTCGCACACACACATCCATTCAGCCAGCCTCCTCCAGATCTGCATAGCTCACACAGCCAGCCTCCTCCAGATCTGCATAGCTCACACACAGCCAGCCTCCTCCAGATCTGCATAGCTCACACACAGCCAGCCTCCTCCAGATCTGCATAGCTCACACACAGCCAGCCTCCTCCAGATCTGCATAGCTCACACAGCCAGACTCCTCCAGATCTGCATAGCTCACACAGCCAGACTCCTCCAGATCTGCATGCTCGCACACACACATCCATTCAGCCAGCCTCCTCCAGATCTGCATAGCTCACACACAGCCAGCCTCCTCCAGATATGCATGCTCACACACATCCAGCCAGCCTCCTCCAGATCTGCATAGCTCACACAGCCAGCCTCCTCCAGATCTGCATGCTCACACACATCCAGCCAGCCTCCAGATCTGCATGTTCACACATCCAGCCAGACTCCTCCAGATCTGCATGCTCACACAGCCAGCCTCCTCCAGATCTGCATAGCTCACACACAGCCAGCCTCCTCCAGATCTGCATGCTCACACACATCCAGCCAGCCTCCTCCAGATCTGCATGTTCACACATCCAGCCAGACTTCTCCAGATCTGCATGCTCACACACAGCCAGCCTCCTCCAGATCTGCATAGCTCACACACAGCCAGCCTCCTCCAGATCTGCATAGCACACACACAGCCAGCCTCCTCCAGATCTGCATGCTCACACACAGAGCCAGCCTCCTCGAGATCTGCATGCTCACACACAGCCAGCCTCCTCCAGATCTGCATAGCTCACACACACATCCAGCCAGCCTCCTCCAGATCTGCATAGCTCACACACAGCCAGCCTCCTCCAGATCTGCATGTTCACACATCCAGCCAGACTCCTCCAGATCTGCATGCTCACACACAGCCAGCCTCCTCCAGATCTGCATAGCTCACACACAGCCAGCCTCCTCCAGATCTGCATAGCACACACAGCCAGCCTCCTCCAGATCTGCATAGCTCACACACAGCCAGCCTCCTCCAGATCTGCATAGCTCACACACACATCCAGCCAGCCTCCTCCAGATCTGCATAGCTCACACAGCCAGCCTCCTCCAGATCTGCATGCTCACACACAGCCAGACTCCTCCAGAACTGCATAGCTCACACATCCAGCCAGACTCACCCAGATCTGCGTAGCTCATTTTGCAGAACTGCCGGCGACCCCCGAAGCAGAGGTCAAAGGGCAGTTCATCCGGCTGGCGGAGTTTCTGCCCGTTTTCAATAGCAGCAAACGCATTGTCCGTGTGTCGGTACGTAACAAAGCCGTAATTATCCCTGGAGAGGAAAAATAAATAAATACAAACAAAAAAACAAATGTTCTGTTCATGGGGATAACCTTGGCAGATGCAGGCAATCAGCTTACTTGACAGACAGCACTAATGGCTTGCTAAAGGACTAGAACTGGGTAAAGGAAGGTGTAACCATCCCTTCAGCATGCAGAGGACCTGACTGGCAGGACTGTTTGAGATCAGGGATAGACTGACCCAGCTAAAGAGACTGCAGGGCAAGGTGCAGCATGATAATCCACCCACTCACCCCTCCTCTCTGAAGTGCAGGGCGCACTCCTCGATCTCCCCGTACGCAGAGAAGCGCTCCCTCAGCTCCTTCCTCGTCATGCCACTGCGGATCTTTCCCACGTAGACAACCCGCCTCTCCTCCTGACAGGAGCAAAGAGAAGACCCTGGGTGAGCATGTTGCTGAGCTCAGATAATTACACAGGATCCATTAGAATGCAAATCACGCTCATTCCCTCTCAAGACAGTCAATAGATTAGAAGGCAGCCCCTAGCAGAGCCCTCGAGATCCCCAGACAGACCCAGCCCTCGAGATCCCCAGACAGACCTTGCAGACAGAGCCCTTGAGATCTCCAGACAGACCTAGCCCGCCCACGGGACTGAGCCCTTGCTATAGGTGCTTCAGAAGCACTTGGCAGTGCCAGGACCTGCTTGCTAGGAAGCTCCGAGCAGGCTACTCACAATGGCCTTCTCCTTGCGCTGATTCCTCAACTCCTGCCTGTGGACGCGATCTCTTGAATTATCATAACTGTAACAGTCATAGCCGGATCTGCAGGGAGAAACAGCGGCACTATAAAAACCAGCAAGAGTTCTTACAGGATACAGGAACAACCTACATACATCTATCACTGCTGTAACCCACAGAGCACCTCTCCATCCCCACTAAACATCCCTTTAAAACGAGGTGCTGTATTTCAGAGTCCAGATAAGCGAGCCCCAGCTGCAGACTGCTTACCTGCTGCGGCCGTCCCTCCTCCTGCTGCAGGGAGAGGGGGAGCGGCTCCAGGATCCAGAGCGGGAGCGTGCCGAGGAGCTGGAGCGGCTCCAGGATCCAGAGCGGGAGCTGCAGTACGAGTGTGGTCTCCTCCGCTGCCTGGAGTGAGAGGGGGAGCTGGAGCTGGAGCTGCTTCGGGAACGCCGGGATCTGTACCTGCAGAAACACAGACTGGATTAGGAGAGCACAGGAATGTCTTCAGAGTCAGGCTGGACTCTTAACTGGAAATAAACGACATCACGTTTCCACTGGTCACAACTGACACAGGGATTCACAGGTCAGTGCTGGTCTACACAATCTGTTTTTACTTCAAAATCAGGGGTGGGGGGTTAATAACTGTTCAATTCTAGGGCTGCAGCGAAGGGTATATTTTGACCTTCGAAGGTTCAGAACACATTACCGAAGGAAGGTTCCAACCTTCCATGGGACTCATTTGCATAATTTACTGGTGACATCACCATAGCTACTTGTTTATATTTGATTGAAATACCTATTTTACAGGTAATACATATAAATGGAATAAAACCCACATGTAGCTTAAATATATTACAGTAAGCTTGCATTGCAGCAGCAAAGCTTTATTTAACATCACCGTTCCAAGCAGGTTATCACATTTTACTACTACTAAAAACAAGGGGTGCAACAATTAAATCGATGCATTGATTACTGATCATCTGTCCTTAAATGTTACCGAGCTTCGACTACATTTTGGTGAATCGATGCATCGAATTAGTACCCAGTTTGAAGTCTCCTTGAGTGCGAGTGCGCTGCTTCTAGTGCTAGTACGGTAGATTACCGCGTTGCTAGGATACACACTTCAGGACTACATCACACGTTTAAGACAAAATCAGAAGCAGGCCAAGTATTCACTTTTTTTTTTTTTTTTTTTTTTTTTTTTTTTTTTAAATTACACCGTTTTGTTTTTATCTATTAAATCTACCAATTCCCTTTTGTTTCAAAGCATGTTGTGTTTGGATTATATGGCAATGTTCTAAAAAAAGCTGAATTTAGTACGATAGTTACATTAGTCAGGGTTTGTGAGATTCATTCAAATGCTTTGCTTTTGGACATAAAATGTAAACAGTATTGAACAACCATAATTCAGAAATTCTGTTTATAGTATTTATTATTATTATAATGTTAATCTGATTTAAATAGAAGTCATGCCTTTCTGTTTAATTATTAGGCACAGTGGTGTTTTTAGTTATGAGATCTGTTAAAAATAACTAACGTTTATTTTGAAAAATAAAACATTAATACATCAATTATTGATAAATGTCTCTGATAATCGAATAAGAAATTAGGATGCCAATTGCACCTCTAATAAAAATAATCCTAATAATAATAATAATATGAAGTTACGCATGTCAAGTGACCCCGTGATACATCAATCACTTTTAACAAAAAGATCCCGAACAGAGGGGTTGAGAGACATTTCTTTCAACACAGCTTACGAGCTGGAGGGAACACGACGGTGCTCAGTTTTCTAATTAAACGTGTGCTAGCGTTTATTAACCCTTTGCGGTCCATTTATTAATCGCGTGTCAGGCACGTCAGGTCTAATTAATTTTCACACGCGCAGTTAATTTTAGACGCGCTGTTTAAAAGTATTTTTTTCCCCACAGTCAAACGGGTTTAAAAGGCCCTGCATATCAACAAAGCACTCACTAGGCATCTCCAGCCCCGCCACACCCTTTCGCTCGCTATAGCTTTCACCTATGTAAGAAATAAATAATAATAATAATAATAATAATAATAGTCGTACATACCGATCAATCATCTCCTGATCACTCGTTTTATCACCAAACTCCTCAATAATGTGATCCAAGTCATTATTTTATTGCTATAACATCTCAAAAAAGCTCTGCAAATGTCCGTGTTCTCTGTGCGCTGATTCACAGGCAGCCAGCTTGTTTACTTACGACCGCCCCGTTATCTGATACCAGGGCCATATATGACTATTCATGAGATAAGCCTTTTTTTTTTTTTTTTTTTTTTTCGACTTGTCTCGGCTCCTGTCGCTCCCACTCGGCAATTGAATGGTTTTCTCGGCTTTTTCCTTAGAAAAAACGACTAGAAACCCGTTTTTTGCGTTGCTATAATGATGTTGGACCCAGTCTGACAAAGGACCTGAGAGGAATAATTGCAATGTCGGACCCAGTCCGACAATGGACCGCAAAGGGTTAAATGTGTTAGTGTTGGCGTGGATTCAGCGTGTTGGCGTGGATTCAGCGTGTTGGCGTGGATTCAGCGTGTTGGCGTGGATTCAGCGTGTTTGTTTATTTTGTATGTTTCAAACATATTCTACCAGAGTACTTCTCTTCCACGGTCACTAGGTATTCAGGACATCTTTTACTGAAGCACTACAACCGCTATAGGTACCCCCCAGTGCTTTGGATACTATACCCTGCTCCATACACAGCAGCAGCGCCATATACAGTTGTATACGTATGACGATTTGGTAGTGGATTTTAATACAACTTTTGTTTACGTAATCTGCATTATATAAATCAAAAAATCGAATTTTGCATGCGAGTGACATTTAATGTGCGATTTATAGTATACAGAGTCAAAACGGTTTCTGTTGAGAAGAAAAAAAGTGAGTGAATGCCACCTGACAAACCTTTGAAGGTTTAAAACTACCTTCGAATTCCTGGCCAGCGAACGAACCTTCAAAGGTTTAAAACTACCTTCGAATTCCTGGCCAGCGAACAAACCTTTGAAGGTTTAAAACTACCTTCGAATTCCTGGCCAGCGAACGAACCTTCAAAGGTTTAAAACTACCTTCGAATTCCTGGCCAGCGAACAAACCTTTGAAGGTTTAAAACTACCTTCGAATTCCTGGCCAGCGAACGAACCTTCGTGCACAGCCTTGTACAATTCCAATTTTAAAATCAATTCCTTCGAAGAAACTGGAATTTATATTTTACAGACAATTGTTGTGGTCGTTCAACAGCTTTCATTGGAAGCCAATTTAGAATTGACTAACAGTGGCTTCAATTGACGTAATCTGTCTCCACTGTGAGAAGCTCATTTTAACAGAACACTGCCAATTGCGATTTTGATGAATGATGCTTTGGAATTGATTAAAAGGGAATTGAAGAGGAATTGACCCCAACCCTGACTTCAATCTCATGTACAATCAGGTCAGGTGATGCTGAAGCTCAGACACACACACACTAAGCCAGGGGCCTCTTACCTTCTCCGTCTCTTGGTCAGTGGCGAGCTGGACCTGGACCCAGACGAATCAGACTCGGAGGAGCTGGATGAGCGTGTGCGGGATCTTCTCCTCGCCCTTCCCCTCTCGCTCTTCTCTGGGCTGTAGTAACGAAAGCGCCTGCTGCTAGAGAACTCTGTGCTGTCCCGGGATGCAGTGTCAGCCTCCAGCCTGCAGGGGGAGGAATCTGGGGACAGCAGGACTGAGCCTGACAGAGTCCTGTGATCCAGCGGCTGGACGGCACATTTCCTAGGGCAGCCTGCAGGAGCACGCTGCTCTATAGGCTTGATGGTAATGCTGCTCTGCTGCTTCACATTCCAGCGCCTTCCCTTCTCCGCGCAGGCGGGCTCCGTCCCAGGCAGGCAGTAATCGTGATCTGCGAAGGAAGGGTTCTCACTGTGCAGGCTGGGAGCCGGGCTGCTGGGGAGCTTGGTGCGAGTCTTGCTGTGGGGCAGAGGCTTTGGGTCGATGATCTGGATGGCCTTGGCAGGGGACAGCTTGGGTCCCTCGGGCAGTTTGGGTTTCCTCAGCAGGGAAACAGGAGCCAGGGGCTTCCACATGTGATGGGGAGGTGTGGCAGGAGGGGTCAGACCTGGCGTGAAATGAATCAATCAATAGAGAGAAAAGTTCAGCCTTTCAAACCCTGCTCAGGGAGACAGAGGAGGTCTTATAATGAGCTTTACATGTGGGAATCGAGTGCTCCCTCACGGTTAGGACGTGACCCGATCGCTAACATTTACACAGAACCAACCCAACAGCAACGATACAGAGTCCAGCAGTGTGGCAATTCTGAAACAGACTGCTGCAGTGGCACAGGAGTACGTTTTTAAAAAACTGGGGTGAACAGCACAGAAGTCTAGTATACAGTATCAGCAGAACATGCATTCCTAACGAAGTGACAGGCGGACTGACCGCCCCTTACTCACCGGCAGTGCTGGCCAGGTCCGGTCCGCGCACGCGATCCAACATCTTCCTGTCCACCTGGGGCTCAGAGCTGGAAACAAGCACCAGCCTTGTTATATCAGCCACTGCAGCAGAAGCCGCTAGTGGAGCACACAGCACCACATTCTCTCTAGCACATGCACAGTACTGCTGGTAGGGAGTGACTAATTGAGGCTTTTAACCACACTCTTGCACAGAAGCAGAAACATCTTCTATTTGAACCAGGACAGCGGAAGGCTACGTTTAACACTGAACTGTGGCATTTCCTTTTTGCTGCAAGTCCACTATTAAAAGGATGGAGACTACACTGGGATCCACAGTCCAGTGCTTTTCAGCTGTCAGACGAGAAGTTTACAGCTAACCACCGAACTGCTTCCCAAACGTGAGCTGCCAGTACATTCGTACCACCTTGGGTCAGGGTTACTGGATTTGTTTTCACAAACCCCACCACAACCCAGTCCTACACACTGCACACCTCAACACTAACAGCAGACCCAAGTCAGATTTAGCTGTGCTGGCTACGGTAGGTCCTGGCCACCCCGGTACTAGACCAGCCCGTGCTGTAGGGTAACTCCTGCTTTCATCTCTCCCTCATTACTCACCCCGAGTTTCCTACAGCTGCTGCTCTGCCAGAGACCTCCGGCACACAGTGCTGCTCTTTGGCTGGAAAGAAAGGGAAGGAGTTAAACTCACTGTGGTGTGGGGGGATGGAAGGGCAACAGACTTCCTTGACATGCTTAAAGAAGCATTTAGCAAAAGAGGGTTTGGGCAAGCGGGCCGACATATTTGCATGTAAATGCCCACTGACACTTATTCATACAACGCTACAGATCGGCTCAGACAGCCGTCTGTGCAGTCGCACACACAGCTATTTCCACACAGACATTTAAACAACACCGACCCAAACTAGTGTGGCCAGACTTCACTATGCCAGCAAATGAAGAGTTAAAAGGAATTTGCCGACGGGACAGAATTCCAACAGTTTAGCCACCGTAAGCACATCAACAGCTGCTGGGACCCACACAGCAGCTTCTCTTAAAGGGACAGCACAAGTTAGGGGCCGAGCAGAATTACATGCCAAGCTTCAACCAACCCAGCAGAGCCAGGCTCAGATCACCAGCTGCCTCCGCACACTACAGAAGAGCACGATGAGCTCCTGCGAATGCAGCCGGCTTAGAGCCCACAATTCCAGTTCGCTTTTCTCTTCCGTCGGTATAATTCGGGGAAAACCCAAACCACTGTACCCCTATTACAGATAACTCCTGTGTTTAAAAACTCGAAAATGCACCAACACTTACCTTGAGTCTCTTCAAACTGTTCCAGCAAGCTTGTCAGGTCAGAGGCCTGAATACCTTTAAAAAAACAAAAGCAATCCATGTGTCAGCACCAAACAGAGCTTTACTGAAAGCCATGTGAAGAGCTGCCGATGCAATGGAGGTGAGGGAGCAAGTCCAGGATAATATCCTGAAATATCCATGGACCATGCAAGACTGAGTGGACGGGTCAGACCCAGGGTTTCTCTCATAGAGAAAGTAACAGAAGTGGTTTAGATTACCACTTACCTCACACACCAGAAAGATGTGCAGATCACTCACCTATTTCACTAGTAAAGGCTTGAATGAGATCTTCAGTGGGACTCTTCACCACTGCAGTAAGTGGCTGGGCTATAGCTGGTCTCAGTGGAGCAGAATCCACACTGGCAGTTTTCCTCTGGGCTGGGGGGCATGGCGTAGGAAGCCTTGATCCCTGGGCTGGGGGGCATGGCGTAGGAAGCCTTGATCCCTGGGCTGGGGGGGGCATGGCGTGGGAAGCCTGATCCCTGGGCTGGGGGCATGGCGTAGGAAGCCTTGATCCCTGGGCTGGGGGGCATGGCGTAGGAAGCCTTGATCCCTGGGCTGGGGGGCATGGCGTAGGAAGCCTTGATCCCTGGGCTGGGGGCATGGCGTAGGAAGCCTTGATCCCTGGTCTGGGGGGCATGGCGTAGGAAGCCTTGATCCCTGGTCTGGGGGGCATGGCGTAGGAAGCCTTGAGCCCGGCTGCCTGTGTTCCACAGTGTTAAGGGATGTCAGTGCGGCTCTTCCCCCAGGTGCTCTGGCTGCAGGGACTCCAGTCTCAGGTTGCTGAACTGAAGCCTTCGGTAAACTGGGTCTGGGTCGTGGCTGATTGACTCCCGCAGCAGTCTGGGTCGCTGGTTCGCAGTGAACTTGAATGCTGTTCGGACGAGCCATTGCCTTAGGGAGCTGCTGGGGACTCATGATTGACTGGCTGTCAGACGTAATTTGTGGTTTATGGAAAGACGCTACGGAGGTGGCATTCAGGAGTAGTGGTGTCCTCCCATCACACTGCACATCCCGTTCAATAGGAGGCAACGTGGAGTTCTGGGGGGCATAAAACAGCAGGCTTTGGCCATTGGCTGTAGTGGGATTCTGTAAAGCATCACTGGCAGCAGCAACATTCTGCACACGAGGAGCTTTCAAAGCAGCGGCAGACGCAACAGGCAGGGCTGTTCCAGCTCGGGGGCGGCAGCTCCGAGGATCTACAGGGGAAGGTCCAAAGCCTGGCACAGCATGTTTTGTCAGGTGGATGGCAGGCCTGCTCGGGGCCACTCTCATGCCTGGCGGAACCAGCAGGGCCTCCGGTGTTGGAGGAGCCCCGGGCCCCATTGGGTGCCAGGCAGACCCCGTCTTTGTGGGCGGCTGGTCTGTTTTTCTCTGGGCGGTTGGCGCAGGCTCTGGTAAGCAGGGGATGGGCGGCAGCTCCCTGGGGAGCTCCGGCAGGGTGGGCCACTTCATGCTCTGGTCCTGGACCTTCTCCACAGGCGCAGGCTTCTTCTTCTGCCGGAGGAGCCGGTACTGCTCCAGGCTGAGCATTCTCGGTTTAGGATACTTCTGTTCCTGGATTGAGGATCCTCCTGTCAGGGTTGCCTCCGATTCTGGGGGGCTGCTTTCCCCCTGTGGGGGGGTAGATGAGCTTGGACCCTCTGGCTCCTGTACTGCTGCGCTGGTCACAGCAGAGCTGGGTGCTGTCACAAGCCCTGGGCTGGGCTGCGGCGCCGCAGGTAACCCTTGCTGTCTGTGGGTTTTGACCTCGGTCAGTGTCTGTGAAACAGCACAACTTTTTTTGGTGCTCCTTGGCTTTGCTGCCACACACGCAGTGTTAACTTTTAATGCCATCTCTCCGGTTTTAGCTCGGCACCGGGTCTGGACACACCTTTCCCGGGTGGACTGCAATCCGGAACTCTCAAGTTGGCGAGCCAGAAAATGTGATTCTTTGAGGGCAGCGGCACCAGAAGTAACAGATTGTGTAGGAGGAGGCTGGCAAACATCGATGACCTCTTCCTCCTCCCCCACCTCCTCTCTCAGGCGGCTCTTCGGTTTGTCCTCCCGAACCCCTCCCCCTGGACCTGCTCTGCTCTTCCGTTTCTTCCTCCGACTGGATGCTCGTCTTTCCGGGCTCTGGCCCTTTGATCTTTCCTCGGCAACCTTCTCTTCAACTTCGACGCCAGCGCCAACGTCTGGCTGTGTGTCCTGCTTGGGATGAGCCTCTATCCCAGGAGCCTCTGAGCTCCGACATTCCTCTTCTGGGTGAGCCGATTGTTCCATCGATTCTGCCAAACCGTCTCCTGAATCCTCCACCAGAATTCCAAGCTCTGGAAAGCCAGCAATGAGACCTCCCTGCTGCTCTCCCTCCACGATCTCCAACACCAGCCCTCCGTTGGCAATTATTTGCTCACTCTCTTCGTCTCCTGGCTCCAGGCATACAGTCAGGCAGTAGGGGTGCATGTACTTGACCAGGTCGTTGATGGTGAAGCTCTGTGGATTCACCACGCACTCTGAGCTGGCCTCAAAGGTCAAGGGGATCCCCAGCTGTGCTCCAGCAGGCGAGGAGGGGTCCCCGTCACTCTCTGAAGACCCCTGGGCAGGGCTGCTGGCCTCTCCCTCCTCCTCCTCTCCGTCGCTCCTCTGCAGGGCTGTGTTCTTGGTTTCCACACTGAAGTGGCCCCTAGTCACAGCTCCGCGGGGTGCAGTCCTTGCTTTCCCACGTGGACCATCAGCCCGGGGCTTCCCAAATCCTTCCAGGAAGGACTCCCATTGTCTGTCAGGAGCTCCACTCTCCACCTGGGAAAAAACAAAGTGGAAGAACAAATATCCCTCGACATTGCAGATGTCAGGAGCAAACCTAAACTCCCAGGACGTGGAGTAACTTCTTGCACTACATGTTAATGCAAGGTTTCCTCATTAAACCACAGGACAGAACGAATCACAGTGAGATGACTGTCTTCAGCAATCTCTTCTACATTTACATTTGCAGGAAATCTGCATGATTAACTGGAATCATTAAATGCTGTTAGCTAA
The DNA here is from genome assembly GCA_036884735.1 of Huso huso. Lineage (NCBI taxonomy): Eukaryota > Metazoa > Chordata > Actinopteri > Acipenseriformes > Acipenseridae > Huso > Huso huso. The sequence continues at coordinate 321,382 of CM072668.1, read as the reverse complement.
GAGTAAAAGGGGTAATGTCAGCTCTGATTTTACAGAGCCAGTGTCTTTCCAGGATTCCTCCTGGTCCTTCACGCCCAGTACTTTCTATAGCACAGTGCTTGCGGCTCACAAACCCAGGCTTGCTGTTTGCTGCTCACAAACCCAGGCTTGCGGCTCACAAACCCAGGCGGTCCGGTCCGGTACAGATATTTGGATCTCCTCACCTGCACAGTGCTGCTGGAGGAGACAGGTTTGGGTCTCCGCAGGTCCTCAAGGTTGAGAGTCTCATGCTCAGGGGGAGACCTGGCCAGGCTCAGGAGTCGTCTCAGCTGAAAGACGGAAGAGAAAGGAGATTTAGATCAGCCTTCAGTCTGGACCCTTCACTGCATATTTACTGTGTTCTCCAGCCTCACCAAGCAGTACAGTGGTGGAAACATTAGCACCTTCTGATAGATGGGCTGGGAGTGCTAGGGGTCCCCACAGATCTGCAGCTGGGAAAGTGAACAAACAGGAGCTGACAATGCAGGTCTCTTCAGCATTCCTACCCCAGTGCTGTTCATTAAGACAGAGCTTCTGAAATGCACCGGGCACCTGCATCAACTCAGAAGTGCCCTTACCGGGGAGCTGTCCCTTTCTTTATTGGAAGTGAAGAGCTCCGAATCGGGGAGAGTATCGAACGGTGATAAATTCTCATCGTCCACACTGTCTAGAATCTCAGTGAGAGCAGTCAGCAGTGTAGCTTCGCCTTCCTCATCCAGGCGGCTTTTAGTCTGAGGAAAAAAACAAAAATGAACAATTCCCATTCAATATTGATATATACAGTCTACACTGCTTTATTGGGACGCCTCGGGATGAACAGCTGTTTATTTCTACAGAACACGAAACAGAATGAAATCACAGGTTATCCTAAAGCGATGTTTATGCGCCACCTTTCTGAGAAACCACAAGAGACTCCAGCAGCTCCTTCAAGAGTTCAACCTGGTTTACGCAAGTCACAGCATAATCACGTACTCACTGCACTGTGCTGCTCTGAAAAGCAATCTCAATTCATCATTTAAAAATAATGTATTGCAATTAAACAAACCACTTGGTGGCTCGGCTCTGAAGTTCTAGGTACCAGGGAGGGTTGCTTACTGACCTACAGCAACAAAGCCAGCTCTTAACAAGCAGCTACATCAAGGTAACAAATGTGCATTTGCAATTATTATTTACTATTTATTTATTTTACATTAAAAAAAGATTATATATATATATATATATATATATATAACATATTGATGCTCTCCTTGTGGGTGGCTGGTTATCAGGGGTTAAGTACTGTGTTTTTAAACACATCGGCTTCAACGTTTTCCAGACAACAATTGCTTCTTAATTGCTATTTCAAGGGGCCAGCGAAAAACAAA
>CM072668.1:0-317500 GCA_036884735.1 Huso huso | reverse complement strand
CATGACCAGAGCAAAACAAGCTCATGAGAATGAGATCCTCCCAACATGACCAGAGCAAAACAAGCTCATGAGAATGAGATCCCTCCCAACATGACCAGAGCAAAACAAGCTCATGAGAATGAGATCCCTCCCAACATGACCAGAGCAAAACAAGCTCATGAGAATGAGATCCTCCCAACATGACCAGAGCAAAACAAGCTCATGAGAATGAGATCCCTCCCAACATGACCAGAGCAAAACAAGCTCATGAGAATGAGATCCCTCCCAACATGACCAGAGCAAAACAAGCTCATGAGAATGAGATCCCTCCCAACATGACCAGAGCAAAACAAGCTCATGAGAATGAGATCCCTCCCAACATGACCAGAGCAAAACAAGCTCATGAGAATGAGATCCCTCCCAACATGACCAGAGCAAAACAAGCTCATGAGAATGAGATCCTCCCAACATGACCAGAGCAAAACAAGCTCATGAGAATGAGATCCCTCCCAACATGACCAGAGCAAAACAAGCTCATGAGAATGAGATCCCTCCCAACATGACCAGAGCAAAACAAGCTCATGAGAATGAGATCCCTCCCAACATGACCAGAGCAAAACAAGCTCATGAGAATGAGATCCCTCCCAACATGACCACAGCAAAACATGCTCATGAGAATGAGATCCCTCCCAACATGACCAGAGCAAAACATGTTGGGGCATGTACAGGACTGTCTGCTGTGGTTGAATATAAGGCCTTCCAATAGGCAGCGATATGTTCCCTCTGTGTGTGTGTGTGTGCTGCTGTCAGGGACACTTGTAAATAGTTACATTTCATTTATACATTTAAATCACTTGTCATCCAGTGTAATCCTGCTTTTTATACACATGTGGGAAAAAATAATATATATTTTACTTCCTGTTCAAAAAGTTCAAGGCTGCAAATGACTACTCCTATTGCATAGCCCTTTCACCCATTCCAGGTTCCACCCAGTCCAAGTCAGGCTTGATTAGTTCCAGTGTAGAGGTAACACGCTCAGAGGAGTCTTTATTAAACTCAGTAAAACCACGGCATGGTTCAAGCCCCTATGGATGTACATTTCAATGAATCGACAGTTGCTTTTGAAAACATTATGAAAAATAAATCAAAACGATCAATGACTATGGTGCGCTGCTATGACCCTGAAACATATGCAGCCCTGGGAAGAGATGCCTCAACTCACCACTAACCAACCACGTGGAAACCATGCTGACCTAAACGAAACAACGTACTTCATCCGATAAAACACTGAACTTCCAGCACCAGCACAGAAACATTCAGCTTACAACATTAATACAACCCCCTCCAAAAAAAACACACTATATATATTTTTTTATATATAAAAAATAAAAAGCCACAAAGTGCTTCTAAAAATAAAAATAAAAAATACATTTTAAAGCCAGCTGTTAACATACATATCAAACCGTCAAGCCTTACAGAAATAAATAGAAAACCCGATAAAGAGTAATAAACATGAACACATGTGAATGTATTCTGCGGTTCCCGTGCCAGGAATGGAGAGAAACGTGGACACACCCTGGATGAACTCAGCGACAATTCGACAGCAATGAAACAAACCACTTGTAAAACCTGAGCCATTCCTTCCTGCTGTAAAACACCGAAAAACAAAACTTCCTGTGCAGTGTGCAGGTATGCGAGCGATTATCTGCCCTGGCGAAAGAAAAACAGTGCGGCTAAGTGGGTTAGATTTAAGATCAAGACACCACATTCTAAAACACCGCGATCGATACGCAGGGTGACTAAATAAAATCATTATACAGCAATTAGAAAAGCTAGTCATCACTGTACAGGCATGTCCGCCTGCTATCCCGAAATCCAGCACATTCCCACGTGTTTGTACTTCAGCAAACCCGGGCATCAGAACGGACGGGCTCGAAATAGCTGCTGTGGGGAATATATATATTAGTTGAAAACTATGACATTTGCATTAAGAGTTTAGTGTAAAAGTCCCCGTTGATGGAGTGTATGTTTATTTAGTGATGCAAACCGCAATCCTGTGTCCATTGTTTCATCAAACGGGCCTGCCTGTCTTACAGAACACGTCAGCGTCCCACGTGCTTACACTGCAAAGCAAGTCCCTGTGTTTGCAAGACGAGTGGGAATACGATCGAAATATTGAGTTAGTCCGAACTGCCGGGTATATGTCTGTACAGATATAACTGCGCAATCTGCCATTGCACATCATTTAAGAACGTGCTAGAGCATGAGATCTTACAAGGCTGCGTATTGGGATCCTCACTACACTACTGTAAACAGAAAATAAAAATACATCCATCCACGTGTATTTAAGAAGAGATTCAAACAGCCACTCGGACCCTCTACATTTCCCTTTCTATGCCGCAACAAACCACGTGGTACTGACTCAAATATAAAAAAAACCTCAAGCACTTTATGGTTAGGACCACAGAGAAATGACGTGAAGAACGAAGCTTTCAATCACTTTAAAAACACAAACAAACACACGGGACATTCAAACGGCTTCAGGGAGTACCATGTATGCACATGATTGAAATAGTTAGTTCTTGCGATTTAAATCACAAGTACAGTAATGACAAGGCCTTAACATGGACACGGAATAACTAGCATAAACGCGCCCTGCGATACAAACACAAGACATCTAAAACAGCGTGACGTCTTTTTTTTGACATTTGATAAACTGGAGCAAAAGCAAAAAAAATAATAATAATAATGTCATTACAAAAATAACAACTTTCACTTTCTTTCACTGACGTACGCTGGTTTTGCTCTCCACACAAAAAAACCTTCCAAGACGTTTCCTGACAGTCTGGTTAACTCAACTAAAGCGTCTCTTATTACCACGTGCATACTCCTTGCAACACATTCCAACAGACTACAGATTCAAACACAAAAAGCGGCACGTTGATATTTCTTTCTTCCATTTTACCCTGCCTAGGCTAGCCAGCAGTACATCCACGTGTCACTCGCCAGCTAGCTATCCCCAGATACAAACCCTGGAGCGCTGTCTTCAAACATGCCTGCAAGCCGCCTGCTACTGGTTTATACAGATCTAGCATCCCGTTACCTCGTCCAGGCTGTATGTAGTGAAAAATTCCATCGTGCCGGTGCTCAACATCTCCTCTCCTGCTCCCCACCGCGCCGCCATCTTACTGCCTGCTCTCTGACTGATCAGACAGCGCGGAGCCGCGAACACGTGGTGCTGCCGGCGAGATACTCACAGAGGTCAGGGGTTACACCCGCCCACACCATGTGAGCAAGGAGAGGCGGGCGCCATCTTTTTTATTTAGTGTCAGTCAAAAAAAGAAAGTGTTTTTCGCAATAATACAATATACAAACGATACACGTTAAAATGATGAGTAAAATATTGTGTGTGTTTTTTTATGCTAGATGTTCTCAATGTATTTGTACTACAAATACATTAAAGGTAGTGTTACACAGGCTTTTCTGAGTGCTATTAAAAACTCCGAGGGATACTAGTTTCACAGACCCCGGTTACCACTAATCTAATACCCATTGTAACATTGGGTGTGACACTGTGATCCTCGACCCCGCCCCCTCTGTGAAGCAATCTCTTTCTTTATTTGTTTATTTAGCAGACAGTTTATTTTCTGACACTTTATTTCATCCATTAACCCTGTGCCAGATGTTCAGTACAGTATCTTCTTAAGACCTCTGCACAGGCTCCCTGTGAGCATTCAACCAATAGTGAGCAAATTAAACTCGAAGCTCTTCTGCTACCCGGCACAGTATAAAAGATGCGCATTCATTAAGTCGCAGATTTAAACACGACAGCAAAGCGGTTGTCGTTGTCTTGCTGCACTGCAGCACAGCACATATTGAAACAGCTTCCTGTTTAGAAGCCTAGCTCACGAGCTTTGCTGAACTCCCTAAGAACGATCTCTAAATAGGATTCTAAATCGAATTTCTTCAGCATTTCACTTTTCAGCATTTGATTTTGTGGGATGTTGCAAATACAGCATTCAAGTAAGAGTCGCACGAACTCGCTGCAAGGATAGCAAGAAGACTAGGACCAGCAATCGTGCTTGCCCATGATTCAGTGCATTGAGGAGCATCATGGCTGTGGGGAGAAATAAGAAAGATACTGAAAGAAAAAGTCCATTTGTGTTACCACTGCTTGTCTATGTCTGCATATTTCACTTACCATTCTTGTTTGAAAATGTTTAATTAAACAAACAGCAGAGGTGAGATCTGAACACGTGGTGCCACAAGAACGTGTATAACCTGTTCACAGTATCAGCCCAGGAAAGGCACTGTTTGGCGGGGCCAGTTGCACGCATTACAAAATGACCAATAAATAAATAAATGATACACTACAACCCCGCTGGAACGAAGATGCGATTTAACGAGTCTGTATAACAACCCATTTTCGATACCTGTTTTTAGAACCGATTATTGAAGAACGTATATGAATTAATTTTGCAGGTATTTTGCATTGACTATCAAGTCACAGCAGTGTTACTCCAGACTTTCTTCAAACTTGACTGTTCTCTAGTAGTCATTGCAAAATACCTGCAAAATGTATTTTACGGCGATATGCAATCTAAACAAGAATATCTTTTATGGGCTCCAGGCACTCGACCCTGTCTTAGCTCCGCCCATCTATGACATCTTTGTCCTAGTTCTGCTGGCTGACGTGTCTACAGAAAGTGAGGACGCCCAAGTTTTATAGTCTTAGCTCCGCCCATCTATGACATCTTTGTCCTAGTTCTGCTGGCCTGACGTGTCTACAGAGGTCAGGCCATCTTTACTCTCTGTGTAAATGTGAGGACGCAGTCGACCCTTATTCATTCAAACCACAGTAAATTAAATATGTCAAGTTTTATAGCAGGTTTGCCAAAGGAATTATACAATACATACATGTATATATACAATGCATCATAAATACATACTTTTATAATTCATATATATATATATATATATATTTATTTAAATATTTAATATAAAAATGTTTTTAACTAACAAAAATAAATAATAAAAAATAATTAAAATAAATAATTATATATATATACGTGGCAAATAAACATTTTGTAACTTAAAGTAACATATTTATATAACATAAAATACATTATACATTATACATATATATAAATTCCCATGCCTTGAATTTCTTTAAACAAATCTTGTGCAACCATCCCTCTTTCTATATTAAACAGAATTCCTCCCTCCCTCTCTTTTTCCCTCTCTAGTGTGCAGCATCACGTGTTCACGGTCATCCTGTTCTTCTTACCTGTGTTTTGTCTGGACTTCAACATATATCAATGCAAAATAAAGGTCAGCCGCCATCTTTACTGTGGGACTATCTTTTTGCCGGCCTTTTTCAACAAATGAGGGTGGTCAGTCGACACTGCTTTGTGTTTCTGACAGTTACCAGGTCTCTCTCTCTAGTTTGTTTTGTGTTTTAGTGTTTGTATCCCAATGGTCCAATAGGAGTCAATTTGGTTGACACTAATTGGAATGAAGCTCAATCTTGGTATTGCAGGGTTTTATGATGGAGTGAGTTTGGGTCACTATTTTAGATGGTGCTCTTTTTGGATGTTAATTACAATGGATAAAGGTTTACATTGTTTGGTGTTTTCTTTGTAATCTCATATGTTTTTATACAATGCATTTCATAAATACATACATTATATATATATATATATATATATATATATATATATATATATATACATACAAAATGATTTATAAAGGACATTGCAAAAAGTGATAAAATTGATATAGATGTTGAACAGTGTTGGGACTGCAGCCCTGTCTCACCCCACGCCCTAATGTTAATGATAAAATAAATAAATAATAATCAAAAAAAAATCCTTATGCCAAATTGAAAATAAATAATTATATTATATAAACACAGTGGCAATCTGACAACACTGTGTTCGGTAAGGAATATCAATTCCCCCAGATTACTCCTCCCAATTGTTGTCTCCTTGGGTGTTATGCAGTGTCTCTGCCCCCTCTCAGTTTGTGAGGAGTTTGATATTGGGCCTCCTGCAGCTTGGGGCTCTGTGTTTGAGCTCTGTCTCCACTCTTTTTTTTTTTTGAGGGCCTTGAGTTTATCTCTCTTCTCTCTTCTCTCTTTGTTTTGTATTTCTTTGTAAAGGTTTTCTCTCTTCTTTTTTTTGTTGAATTTAGGTTGTTCTTTCTCTCTGGTCTTGTTTTTTTATTTCTTAGAGTGTGTTTGTATTGATTCAAAGTATCTGGGGCGTGACAAAAACCCTTTTCTTTGAATTTATTCTTTTGGTTGTTTTTCCATTTTGACTCCAAATATGTTATTCAAATCTTTTACAAAGAGTTACTCCTGTTTTTGTGTGTTGATACTGTGAAAATGTGTATTAGGGTTTCATTTCATTGGTGCCAATTGCTTCTGATATTTCTGTGCTGTTTGGAGCCCATCTGTGGAATGGTTTAGACAGCTTACAGGGCTGTGTCTGTGTGTTGCATCTGCTCTGTTCTTTTTTATGAACACAGGATTTGTTGGGGGTTTTGTGGTCTGACAGTTGCATTAGGGTTGTGATGGCAAGTTCCGAGTTGAGCTAATAAACTGGCCCCTCTGATCCTGCCAACATCTTGGATGCCTTGAGAGAAACTAAACCACCAGAGGTCAATTAAATATGTGGCTGATTCGAACGATCCCTGGGCCTGGAGTGGCAGATCTCTGAATAAAGGTGTGTAAGGGGAGTGTTTAGGCTAATATAAATATCTGTTTGGCAGGTGACAATGCTATAATAAGGTGGGTCTCTCCTGTTCTTATATAAATATTGATCCCCTGAGTTATTTCGTAACCCTATAATCTTGTAACATGTATTTATTAATTATATCTATGTTATTTATATTTCTGTGAATTCAGGGTCTGTGCCTTCTGGATAATATTCCAGGGCGTTTGCTATATTTATAATTTAAATTTAAATTAATCTAAATAAAATATAATGTCAAATCATAAATCATCATGTTTTACAGTGGTTGTCTTTTCCATTTAGAGTGGGGTGTACTTAGCTCATGATTTTGAAAATTAAGTTCCCTCCCCCATCTCAGAGCTGGCTAGGTCCTTCAGCTGCTCAGAATGTGTTGCAGCTGCTCCCCTGAGCTGTGCTGGAGCCTCTTTCTGTTCTAAAGGATCCCTTTGGGCCTTATTTGCCCATTGAACTGCCATGGCGTTCAGGGGCAGTGCTTCTACCTTTAGGTATTATTCTGCATGTTCAAATGGTCTGTTAGTTCAAATGGTCTGTCAGTTCACCCTCCCCAGGGTGGGGTGGTGTGCAACCCTGCTAAATGGGGGATCCTCTGAATAGTGTGCATCTTTGGGCAATAGGTGCTCTGGTGTGAAGACCTTTGTTCCTGCTCTCCACTGCTCATCTTCCCCTGAGAATTATTAAAACATGATGTTTCTCACAAGATGTTGTATTTATGTCTTATTTGAATCCTGCTGTGTAAGTGTGTCCTGTATCAGCAGTGTGGAAAAAAATGTTTTTGCTTCCTGAGCTATAAGGTAAAACCTACAAGATAATTCTGGTGGGCAGATGTGATGGCTTCTCAGGCTCAAACTCCTCTCTTGCTCTCATTAGCCAGCTGCCTCAGGGCTCCCTGAATGGCCCATCTCAGCTCCCACCCAGGGCCCTCCCAGAATGGCATTAGTGTGCCCAGGGCTCCCAGAATGGTGAGAGGCATTCTTCAGCATGCCCAGGGCTCCCAGAATGGGGGATTAGTGTGTCTGCAGGGCTCCCAGAATGGCATTTTTTTCCTTCTCAGCATGCCCAGGGCTCCCTCAGAATGGCCATTATAAAACACATTGATGCCCAGCCTTGGCTCCTCATAATTGCCTTCCTTTGCAAAAGCATATTACTATGTGCTGTGCAGAGGGCCCAGGCAGTGGGGTGCTGTGTATGGCAGGTTGGTTTTGGTCCTCTTGCCCCCAGCCAGGCTGCAGTCTGCTATCCCTGGGGACTCCCAGAATGGCATTAGCCTCATCAGTGGATTACCCAGGGCTCCCCACTCTGAATGGCATTTATCCATTCCGACCAGGGCTCCCAGTGAGAATGGCATTAGGTTTTAGTTAATTTGTTATATTAAAAGCCCATTTTCCTCTTCAGGGCTTTCCCATTTCTCTTTTTCTGAATTTTCCTGGCTTATTTCTTTTCTTTTCCTCTTCAGTTCAGTTCTTTTCTTTTGCTTTCAATTGTTTAATTTTTCCTGGATGTCTTATTTCTGTAGTAAAAGTTTTCCATTTGTTTTTTATTTGTTCTTACTGATTTATATTCTTAATTCCACAATTTACTCAGATTAACATTTTTTAGCCCAGGGCTCCCTCTCTCTCTCTCTCTCTCGCAAAAGGGGCGTGACAAAAACCCGAAGCTTTTGACTCCATCTTTATCGCTGAGCAAAACAAGCTGACGGAAGCGGACGTCACATGTGGTGACCCTAGAAGGTTGGCGTTGTATGCAAGTTCCGAGTTGCCCAGGGCTAAAGCCCAATTAAGAATCGAACGATCAAGAATGCCCAATAGCTATATAACCCTATAATAACCCTATATAACCCTATTGATTATTGGCAACACTTGAAATGTATTTGCTTGCCCAGGCCCTGGATAAGGGCTCCCAGAATGGGTTGTCCCCGAGCCCTGTAGCCCTGTTAAGCCTCTTTCAATAAAGGAATTTGCCTTATTTGCCCATTGAACCCAGGGGGGCAGTGCTCCCAGATTATGGCATGTTCAAATGGTCTGTTAGTTCAAATGGTCTGTCAGTTCACCCTCCCCAGCAACCCTGCTAAATGGGGCGCAGCATCTTTGGAAATAGGTGCTCCCAGAATTATTAAAACATGATGCACAAGATGTTGTGTGTCTTATTTGAATCCTGGTGTAAGTGTGTCCTGTAGAAGCAGTGTGGAAAAAAAATGTTTTTGCTTCCTGAGCTATAAGGTAAAACCTACAAGAAATTCTGGTGGGCATGTGATGGCTTCCATGAAACTCTCGCCCCCAGGGCTCCCAGAATGGCATTATGGGCCCCAGGGCATTAGTGTGCCCAGAATGAATGGCATTAGCATGCCCAGGGCTCCCAGAATGGCATTAGCGTGCCCAGGGCTCCCAGAATGGCATTAATGCCCAGAATGGCATTAGCATGCCCAGGGCTCCCAGAATGGCATTAGCGTGCCCAGGGCTCCCAGAATGGCATAAGCATACCCAGGGCTCCCAGAATGGCATTAGTGTGCCCAGGGCTCCCAGAATGGCATTAGCATGCCCAGGGCTCCCAGAATGGCATTAGCGTGCCCAGGGCGAATGCCCCAGGGCTCCCAGAATGGCATTAGTATGCCCAGGGCTCCCAGAATGGCATTAGTGCCCAGGGCTCCCAGAATGGCATTGGCATTAGTGTGCCCAGGGCTCCCAGAATGGCATTAGGGGGCTCCCAGAATGGCATTAGTGTGCCCAGGGCTCCCAGAATGGCATTAGTGTGCCCAGGGCTCCCAGAATGGCATTAGCATGCCCAGGGCTCCCAGAATGGCATTAGCGTGCCCAGGGCTCCCAGAATGGCATTAGCATGCCCAGGGTGCCCAGGGGGCTCCCAGAATGGCATTAGTGTGCCCAGGGCTCCCAGAATGGCATTAGCGTGCCCAGGGCTCCCAGAATGGCATTAGTGTGCCCAGGGCTCCCAGAATGGCATTAGCATGCCCAGGGCCCCAGGGCTCCCCAGGGCTCCCAGAATGGCATTAGCATGCCCAGGGCTCCCAGAATGGCATTAGGGCTCCCAGAATGCCCAGGGGGCTCCCAGAATGGCATTAGCGTGCCCAGGGCTCCCAGAATGGCATTAGTGTGCCCAGGGCTCCCAGAATGGCATTAGCCATGCCCCAGAATGGCATTAGGCCCAGGGCTCCCAGAATGGCATTAGCATGCCCAGGGCTCCCAGAAATGCATTAGCGTGCCCAGGGCTCCCAGAATGGCATTAGCATGCCCAGTGCCCAGGGCTCCCAGAATGGCATTAGCGTGCCCAGGGCTCCCAGAATGGCATTAAGGGGGCTCCCAGAATGGCATTAGCGTGCCCAGGGCTCCCAGAATGGCATTAGTGTGCCCAGGGCTCCCAGAATGGCATAGCAGGTATTGTTTTGTACAAGAAAAGGAATCCAGTTATATAAATAAAGAAGCTTTCGTCAAAAACGCCTGGGCATTACAGGGTTAATATAATGTGGGCAATGCATCTTTAAAGGGACTGGAAACGGTGCTTCCCATGTTCAGCGTTGCAAGCTTGCGTTTTGTAAGCTTGCCTAGGACATACCTGAAACACGCAGGTCCCTTCGAGTTCACTGAATTGTAGATGCGCGGAGCTGCATGTTTTCACTCAGAATAATGCCTCTCCTTGTGCCCTGCACGAGCACTGCTCCAGTGTTGCCATGGCGACAGTGCCCGCAGGGTGCGCCTGTCTGCTGAAGAAGTTTTCAGACTGCATCCTGTTCATTCTGCTGGATTGGAAACCCGTGTTGCGCAATCTATGTGCACAAGGTGAGGCTGGTCGAGCACCAGCACAGATATCAGGGCTGAGGGTTTAATACAGACCAGCTCACTGCCTCTGGAAACAGCGCAACTGCTCACAGCGCCTCAACAGCGTATACAACACAGGAAATCTAGTGCGAATATCACTGGTGCAAAGAAATTAAGTGTTTCTAAATCCTGCTCTTTAGAACGATGCTTCGCTGCTCCTGGGTTTAAACGAGGATTGTTTAGAAACATGTGGCACCCGAAGGGTTAAACCAGCGCTCCAGCCCAGCCAGTAACTGGGATTAAAGTGTAGGAGGGTGATGGTGTTGCTGGGATCTTGCACCACATTTACCATGCAAAAACGTGCCATCAGTTTGGGGTGACAGTCACCTTTGCCCTCCAGCACCGCGTTGGTGCCCCGACTGTAGAGAGAGAAAGAGAGGGAGAGAGAGAGAGAGATTAAAATAGAATGAGAAAAAAAGTCATAACCTTCATGCAAGAGCTAGAACGTGTCTCACTCTCAGAGGAGTGACATGCGGCATGTGTGGTCAGCTGCACTCGTGCGTAACGGTACAGCGGAACACGGGCTTCTTCCTGAGGATCCCGCAGCACTGTGTGTATTTATTATTGAGAGCCAGACAAAAAATAGCGAGTACATCTTTAAAAAAAAAAAAAACCTTCATCACATGGTTGTTATTCTCTGAAATGTGTCTCAGGTCTCTCCGACAGCCTCCTCTCTCTGTCTGTCTCTCAGTCTCCCATTCTCTCCTCCCACCAGCGGTGCAATTTGCATATTAATGACTCACAGCGCAGCTAGCTGTACAGGAATATAATTCCTTTTCCTGCTTCTCAGAACGCCCATATTTTTTCATTTCATTTCTTCCCTGCTCAGAACAAACCCCTGCTAGCACCGTGCGAAGCTGGTACAACCATTCCGTTCCGAGCAGGGCCAAGCATGTGAGAAGATGTCGGTAGGCTGCGCGTGCCCCGGTAAGAGGTGCTTTTCTCTTAGTCCATGTGAAGTTAATTAGCTGCAGCATTGAGTGTTGCAGGGCAGCGAGGCCTGCGGTTTGTGGCAGACTGCGCAGAAGAAGAACGCGGCTTTAGCTTATCTTTCAAAAGTATTTGTGTTTGTTGTATTTAAATTGTAAAGAAGAGAAACGGAAGATCAAACAGATATAGCAGCGTGTGGTTGTATTTGTTGCAAGGGAAGTGATTGTTTTGAAGCCTGTGTCCCGCCTGTCGTTTCCTCAGTGTGTGGCCCCTCCGCTGCTCTGACAGCCAGCGCTGCTCACGGGAAACTTGGCTGTTTGGTTGTTGTTCCAAGTTTCTTCTCAGCTGAGTAAGAAACACCATTTAGAATGAGGCCCGAGATGGTAACATACAGAGGAAGAAACTAAAGGTTCCGTTCTTCAAACCAGAGGCGCTGCCGCTGGGATAATAAAGGGGTGCCGAGGTCTGGCATTCCGATAAGAACACGGGTTCGACAGCCTGGCTCCCCGGGTGCACAGCAGCTTGCTGGAACGGGTTGTTTATCCGCTTGTTTTTCACAAACTCAACTGCGTGCCGTTTTAAAATGCATTGCCTTTCTTCTACTGTGTAGCTTTGTGGTCGGGGTTTGATGCCACAGAAAGAACTACACGGTGCTTGAGTTAGCAGAACTGTCCGTTTTGTTAACGGGGGGCGGGGCTTGTTGTTGTTGTTGTTGTTATTAGTAGCAGTATTATTTGGCTCCTTTCAGAGAATTGTTTCACAGCATCGCTTCTTTTTGTTTTTGCAAAGAGTGATATGGGGCTAACGATACTGGTATGGGGTTTAAAATAAAGGTGAACAGCTTGAGCTCGCTGGACATGGCTTTTGTGTTATGTGAGGTGGTGACCAGCAGGGGGCTGCAGTGGTGAGCTGCCACAATAGCCCTGCTTAGGTTTTCGAATGCTTTTTTTTAAGATATAACATGCATCTACTGTGCCACATAGAATCCCATTGCTTGTGTGTACTGCAAACCTTACACAAAACAAGCAGTCTGGCTGGTGTTTGTGTTTATTCTGAAAATGTTACTTTATCACCAACATATAAAGTACTTTGTTTTTTTTTAATGTTTTTTTTAATGCAAGGATTTGGGCAGGAGCCCGCCTTGGACAAGACACAGCAGGCTTGAAAGTGTCAGCCGGGTTTCTGTTGTTTTAATTGAGAGCAGCAATCTGCTTTGCCAAACTCATACTTACCTTCTTAACCCTTCACTCTCCTATTTCTTGCATGCAGGGTTTGTAATCGTTGGATATAAAACATGACACTGAGAGCCCAGTACTGGGGATCTGAGGACCAGTGAATTCAGACAGGGTGTGTGGAACGGGCAGTGCTGTGTGATGCAGTGCTGTTCTGTCCTGTCCCGTCTGAGATCAGATGAGGTTAAAAACTCAATAGAAGCAGTGCCTGCTATTACACCCAGTCTCTGTGTGTGTGCTGGATGCCACCCAGTCTCTCTGTGTGTGCTGGATAGTGGCTGCTATTACACCCAGTCTCTGTGTGTGCTGGATAGTGCCTGCTATTACACCCAGTCTCTCTGTGTGTGCTGGATAGTGCCTGCTATTACACCCAGTCTCTCTGTGTGTGTGCTGGATAGTGCCTGCTATTACACCCAGTCTCTGTGTGTGTGCTGGATAGTGCCTGCTATTACACCCAGTCTCTGTGTGTGCTGGATAGTGGCTGCTATTACACCCAGTCTCTCTCTGTGTGCTGGATAGTGGCTGCTATTACACCCAGTCTCTCTGTGTGTGCTGGATAGTGGCTGCTATTACACCCAGTCTCTGTGTGTGTGCTGGATAGTGCCTGCTATTACACCCAGTCTCTCTGTGTGTGCTGGATAGCTGGCTGCTATTACACCCAGTCTCTCTGTGTGTGCTGGATAGCTGGCTGGTGTGCTGGACCCAGTCTCTCTGTGTGTGTGCTGGATGCTGGCTGGTATTACACCCAGTCTCTCTGTGTGTGCTGGATAGTGCCTGCTATTACACCCAGTCTCTCTGTGTGTGCTGGATAGTGCCTGCTATTACACCCAGTCTCTCTGTGTGTGCTGGATAGCTGGCTGGTATTACACCCAGTCTCTCTGTGTGTGCTGGATAGCTGTCTGGTATTACACCCAGTCTCTCTCTGTGTGCTGGATAGCTAGCTGTGGCAATAGGGCAGTGCTGCGTTTGTCTAATGAACACATGCACAGTGCAGTACGAAAGCTGCAGGTTTGCACTGCTTTTAAAAATGCTGCACGCATGGCTCAAGTATAAAAAATGTTCCCTCCATTTGATTTTTGTCTGTTGAAAGCGTTTCTGGCAGCTCAGCTGGTAAACAGGCCAATGTTTGGTGCGTAACATTTGTTTGAAATCAACCCGATTATTTTCACAAGAGTACATTTTTTGTGAGTGTGGTCATGGAATTTTCCAGAGACGTCTGTCTAGTTTGATTATTCGTTTGTAGTAAACGAGGCACTGGAGAAAGGCAGCAATAGATAGTATTGACTCTGTGTTAATCATGTTCCCTGAACATACATGAACTACAGTAATACTACAACAAACCCCACTGTCATGTTCTGTGTGCGGAAATGTCATGTTCTGTGTGGGGAAATGTCATGTTCTGTGTGGGGAAATGTCATGTTCTGTGTGGGGAAATGTCATGCTTGAACATTTTAGTAAACCGCACTATAAAGCTGTTGGATGCAGTAACAATTTTTGAAAACAGTAAACAATCTCTCTCTCTCTCTCTCTCTCTCTCTCTCTCTCTCTCTCTCTCTCTCTCTCTCTCTCTCTCTCTCTCTCTCTCTCTCTCTCTCTCTGTCTCGCATTTCTGAAGGAGCTGTGCTTCTTCAAGCAGAAAGTCACATGTTTCCCTTGATTAGAGGAAAATTACTTCAAGCACTAAAATGGAAACCAAACAAGAGGCAGGCTGTTTAATTGTGCGCAGTTGCAATAGCTGTAGAGGGGCTCACAGGAGCAGAGGCACCGATTCAGGCTTCCCCTGTTCCGGACAAAGACCTGCGTGTTATTCAGAGCAGGAACCAAACAACTTCCTGTAGATAATTATAGGGCTAGTAGATGACTGTACAGCTTGACTGAAGTCTAAACAGAGGTGTGTCTTCCTTTTTAAAATAAAATACAAATCTGTTTTTGAGTCTAGGTAGTGCTTTGGGCTAATGTACTGCTAACCTCTGACCTCTTCAAATAATTCAAGTAGCTGACAAAGTCATTTGATAAGTCTTACCTGTCATGCACTTTATCACTCTGCATGAGCAGTGTTGGCTGTGCTGTTGTGAAGGAAGCACATGCCAGAGCTAACTTGTATTCTCATTTGATGGCAGTACAGGTGTCAGTGTGCTTGCCTTGGCTTCCAGGAAACTGGTTTGTGCTTCCCTTCCTATAACATTAACCACAACACTGTCTTGGGGCTCAAATAATCTTACTGGCTACAAAACACGTCAGTCATTAGGGGAAGCAGCTGATATTAGCATTGCATTCTCAAAGTCATGTGATTAACATTTCAAATATTAGCATTGCATTCTCAAAGTCATGTGATTTCAAATGGCAACAGGGTCTCAATAGGCATCATGCTGCTTGAAAGGAACTCCACTGAGAAGCAAAATGATCTGCACAAGCCTGCATCCTGGGTACACCAGTGAACAGAAGTGCAACCCCCCCACAAACAGAAATTCAAACCCGTGTTGCTGAGGCTTGAAATAGACTACATAACAAAGTGATCTGATTTATATTTCTCATGAGACACAGAGCAGAGCAAACCTGACTCTACAGACGCGCTGCATCATGTTTACAGTCTGTTGAACATGTGCTATATTTTGTTGTATAAGGGCCTTTCACTAATTCATTGTTTTTAATGTGGAGACAGACTTTCTGAAGGTTGACTCCATGTACCCTTTCTTCCCACTAGATGGTGCCAAAATCCTTAAACTGTGGCTTAATATTTGTTCACAGCTCTCCAGAACCATCTGTGCCTCAGTCTGTGCTTGTACGAACACGTACATTTTAGCACAGTGAACTGGTGGAGAGATGGATAAAGTGTGCTGTGCTGTGCTGTGGTGATTTCTGTATTCGGTGCGGTTTGTAACACTGATTAGAGATGCAGCACACGGAATGCACCTCCAGCTTACAGCACGCTCGTTTTTAGCAATGCAAATACGATAATAAACAGCATCCCATGTCTGCCAAGGCCCTCTGTACTGCATACACATTGTACAGCACGACTGCAGCAGCAATCAAAGGAAAGCAGTCTCACAGGAGTGAGGGGAGTGTGCAGCAGTCTCACAGGAGTGAGGGGAGTGTGCAGCAGTCTCACAGGAGTGAGGGGAGTGTGCAGCAGTCTCACAGGAGTGAGGGGAGTGTGCAGCAGTCTCACAGGAGTGTGGGGAGTGTGCAGCAGTCTCACAGGAGTGTGGGGAGTGTGTCTCACAGGAGTGAGGGGGTGTGCAGCAGTCTCACAGGAGTGAGGGGTGTGCAGCAGTCTCACAGGGTGTGGGGAGTGTGCAGTCTCACAGGAGGGGGGGGTGTGCAGCAGTCTCACAGGAGTGAGGGGAGTGTGCAGCAGTCTCACAGGAGTGTGGGGAGTGTGCAGCAGTCTCACAGGAGTGAGGAGTGAGGGGAGTGTGCAGCAGTCTCACAGGAGTGAGGGGAGTGTGCAGCAGTCTCACAGGAGACAGGAGTGAGGGGAGTGTGCAGCAGTCTCACAGGAGTGAGGGGAGTGTGCAGCAGTCTCACAGGAGAGAGGAGTGAGGGGAGTGTGCAGCAGTCTCACAGGAGTGAGGGGAGTGTGCAGCAGTCTCACAGGAGTGTGCAGCAGTCTCACAGGAGACAGGAGTGAGGGGAGTGTGCAGCAGTCTCACAGGAGACAGGAGTGAGGGGAGTGTGCAGCAGTCTCACAGGAGTGAGGGGAGTGTGCAGCTGTGAGGGTCAGGTATGGCTCACCTAGTGAAGTCAAGTGCCACGGCTGGCTGGAATCGGTATGAATGTACCTTTATGTTAAAGTTTACATTTGTATGGCTGTGTGGCTTGTGAAGACTCAGACTGTGATGGTGGGGGTTGTTCTGCTGTTACGGGCCACACATACTGTATACTCTGAGATTTGTATTCATATAAAACAGCTCTGAGTAAACTGGCTGCAGCGCCCTGTGCTCTCAGTGGCCAGTGAGTTCCGTCTCTCGTGTCGCTGCGCGGCAGTGCTGTCAGTCTCTCGTGTCGCTGTGCTGTCAGTCTCTCGTGTCGCTGTGCTGTCAGTCTCTCGTGTCACTGCGCGGCAGTGCTGTCAGTCTCTCATGTCGCCGCGCGGCAGTGCTGTCAGTCTCTCCTGTCGCTGTGCTGTCAGTCTCTCGTGTCGCTGTGCTGTCAGTCTCTCGTGTCGCTGTGTTGTTAGTCTCTCGTGTCACTGCGCGGCAGTGCTGTCAGTCTCTCGTGTCGCTGTGCTGTCAGTCTCTCGTGTCGCTGCGTGGCTGTGCTGTCAGTCTCTCGTGTCGCTGTGCTGTCAGTCTCTCGTGTCGCTGCGCGGCTGTGCTGTCAGTCTCTCATGTCGCTGTGCGGCAGTACTGTCAGTCTCTCGTGTAGCTGCGTCGCTGTGCTGTCAGTCTCTCGTGTCGCTGTGCTGTCAGTCTCTCGTGTCGCTGCGTGGCTGTGCTGTCAGTCTCTCGTGTCGCTGTGCTGTCAGTCTCTCGTGTCACTGCGCGGCTGTGCTGTCAGTCTCTCGTGTCGCTGTGCTGTCAGTCTCTCATGTCGCTGCGCGGCTGTGTTGTCAGTCTCTCGTGTCGCTGCGTTGCTATGTTATCAGGACACTCACAGATCCCGCTGGTGGTTTCCTGTTGGGTGAGGGAGGCTTGGAGCGGGGAAGGGGGTGGGGTGGTACTTGACACTTCTGTCTGTATCATTTCTCCCCCACCCTCTCTACAGAGCAGTTAGAAGGAGATAACTCCCCTAGTCACTGGAGGTCACAAGGTTCTTGACACAGCACAAGCAAGGCAACGCTCTGGAGTTAGAATACTGACGCAGCATATGAGCCATGAGCGACCAGCTTGATCTTGCAGGTATGAGGATTTTTCTACATAACATAAAAAACCACAATGCTATTATACTTTCTGTATTAAAAAAAGGAACTGTATTGGTCTGGCTACATTGCAGTCTATAGCCCTCTCTGCCCATCCTTAATTAGTGCATGAATGTAAATGAGAGACTTGGAAAGTGAAGTATAGCCAGCTTACCCAGGACTGAGTCAGTGGCAGAGGCACTTTGAATAACCAAACATCCAGTCCGTGGCATGACTGTTAAGTTCAGGTTTCACTGTGTTTTGGAGATAAAAAACAAACAAATCAGCACGTGAGTAAACATTTTATCACATCCTGCTTGACTTGTGGTGTTCACAGTTTGTGTATGTGCTGTATTTACAGACACAGAACACTGTCTTACACACAAGCGCTTCTGATTTCAACCGTGTGCTTTCCTGCATGTGTGTGTTCAAAAGGGCAAACGTTAGTATTGCCTTGTCCTAGTAATAACACATCTGTGGGCTTGACAGCATGTGCTATAGTCTCTGTTACCTGCTCCAGCATCCAGATTTAAACACAATATACATTACTGTTGGGTGTAATAAGGATAATAATATGTACTAGTAATCCCTAATGCAGAGTTCAATTCAGTGCTAAAAGTGGTTTGAAGTAGGCTAGTGTTGCTGCTTGTGGAAGAGAGCGTGGCTTTGTTTTGTAAGAATCGGTGGCTGCTTTTCTTTTGTCAGGTAGTGTGGAATCAGTACAGTGTGTAATAATATTGCACATGTGGGGTCTGTGTTGAGCAGTGTATTGTATAACACCAGCCAGGGATAGGCATTGCTCAGTAAAAAGAAGCTACAGTTATAATGTGACTCTAATCAATGTGAAGATCCTGAGACACACCCTCTCCTCTCCCAAACAAAAAGCTGTAGCTTAATCCTGAGGAATCCCTCAACAGAGTGACACACCCACTGCACTGTGTGCAGTATTTATCATAGGACTTGCACCCTTGTGCTATTTAAGCTGGCTCTCAGATCCCCAGGACAGAGTTCCCATTCTCTTATTAGATACACAGACTTGTTTGTGATGAATTTGCAGATTCTGAGGTCCGCAAGACTCACTTTTGCATTGATCTTGCTGTCTGTCAGTTCCCCTGAGAGAGAACAAAATAATAAACTCTGAATAAAATAATAACCTCTTTTAAAACGTTGAATGAAAAACCCTATTCAATTTAACAAAACATGCTTTAAAAATACATACAAGTGTGGATTCAAGTTTTGTGAATATCTATGTAGATTTTACATGTTTTTTCTTTGTTGGTTACTGTATGCGTTTTTAATTAGCAGTGAGCACGTTTGCAAAGTGTTTATAACAGTGGGGGCACTGCATTTATAGTGAAGTATATATGTGTGTGTGTGTGTGTGTGTGTGTGTGTGTGTGTGTGTGTGTGTGTGTGTGTGTGTGTGTGTGTGTGTGTATTACACACGCGAGGAATCAGAGGGGGAGGGGGGGAGGAAGGGCCGTTTGCGTCTGTATTCTGTGGGCCTCTGAGAGAAGGGACTTGGAATAGGTTTGTGCGGCTGAGAGAGAGAGAGAGAGAAAGCAAGCAAGCAAGCAAGCAAGCACAGTGAGTGAGTGAGTGAGCAGGGGAGAGAAAGAGGAGGGCCTAGGGCTATTGTTCATGTCTATCCAGGAACAAAGGGCTGTTCGGGCTCCTTACCTCCGTTTACACCAGGCTTTTGCTAGCACACTAGGCCTGCGCTATTGCCACAGCACCAGACACGACCAAACGCGTTCAGTTTCGCGTTCCTTTATTGATTAAATAGGTCCGTTTTACAAATAATTACATTAAGAAATAATACATAAATACAGCGAGCAAAATAAACAAACACAAAAAAACAAGAGAACGAGATTTTACTGTGGATTTCTACAAACATCAATTTCAGACCAGGACTTCTGTGCAGGTACGGTGCTGAATATATATATATATATATATATATATATATATATATATATATATATATATATATATATATATATTGGTGCTCCGTTTTGTGTATGGAATGTTTGGTATGGTTTTTATTTATTTATTTATTTTTAAAGAATAAATTGAATTGAAATAATATAACACAACGAATGCCTTCCTAAGGCCTAAAGATTGCTTGTAACATACATGTGTGTTTTTGTTATGTTTTGTTTGGTTTCTCGCTCTCAGTTTCACAAAACGAGCGCTTTAAATGTGATTTGCAAATTAAAACAAAGATATATTTTCACTTTTTTGTAAACGGATTTTTGACAATTTATTATTTAATACATTACAGAATACACAAAGCTTGTAAATGGCTAAGACCAACTCCAAACGCTAGTTCGTGGGGGAGAAGAATAAGGCTTAATAAAGTGCATTTGTCGACCATTGATTTGAAACAATTCTAGTTTTTTTTAGGTAATTATACACCACTAAGCATTTAAATACAGATATATAAAACTACTAATTTCGTGGGTTTAATGTACACTTAATAATAATTATTAATAAAATGTGTAGACTATCTGAACTACTAAAGCTGTATTTCGGCAACCAAAAAGGCATTTTTGTCAAAATAATGTTTGTGGCCTGAAGTAAGAGGTCAAAGGGACTATCACAAACAATTAAAGATTGTTTACCGTGGATGAGAGATACTTAAAATAAAAAAGATATATTTTAATTTCAGGAGGCAGTGGTGATTTTACGGTGTAGATAGAAATTACAAAGCGTATGATTGTTAAAACGCGGCACATTGCATTTCTTTTATTATTCGATAAACAGTAAAACGAGAGTGGTGATAAACATGCTCACACTGCACGTAATGGAAACGGGATGTGGCCAGTGCAGTGGCACCAGCTGAGAAGTGTCCTCCTCTTACAGGCTTGTTGGTAAAAAGCTCTCTTGTATAATACTGTGAAAAAATACAAATATATAGCCGTGGAAGATGACATGTTTTTAGCGAGTGTTGTATTCTGATGTGTTTGCTGTATATCCCCCTTGCATACGTGTACCATATAATTATCCTTGTGTGGCTGTTTAATACATCATGTATGTTTTTTTGGCAGGGCCAACCTACAGAGTTCAGAGTGTTTTAAAACATTTCTAAAAATGAAATGATTAAAATGGTGATGGAAGGAGATATAGGATACCCTGGTGCCCGTCTTGTCCTACATGTCTTTGGATGCCAGTGCTGTCAAGTGGGCAGTCTGTGGCCCAGATCATACCTTTCCCCGTAACCACTTCCGAAACTCCATACGGTGGTTCTGTACTAGTTAAAGCATCGCAAAGCGATGGGCTAGGTGGCACAGTGGTTAATGCTGAAGACCTTGTTCAGAACCAGTTAGTCCACATCACAAGCCACCACTGAGAAGGCATTTTTATTGGGCACCTTTGCAGAAAACTGTGTCCATTTGAGGTCTGGCCTGATATCCATGTTGTGTGGTAGAAGAACATCATTTAGCTGACGTTGACTGGATAGCTGGTCACTACACCTGCATGTAAAGTCAGTATCATCTTACTGCATCTTCTGAGGAGTATTGGGTGTCCTATCACAGCGTATGGTAAAATATCTGTTGTCTGAAAGACAGCTTTGGATCGGCAGGTCTACAAACATGCTGGACAGGAGGACATGCACACAGTTGCTGTCATCAGTCTGTAATTGTGAGCTGTGATTCACTAGTAGGAGTGGGTGATTTAGTATTGTCAGTGTCCAGACCTCAGACCTAGAGTACCCTCAAGCAGTGAAGAGTTTTAACTGCAAGTACACTTTCTATTCTGTGGAAAAGATGCTCTCAGAAAATGAAAACGTGCCACATTGGATTTTGATGTCTTAAGTACTGGGCTATGCATTAAAACGTCTCTTACTCTCTGATATAGAATATCGGTTTGCCTCGAATTACTAAACCATTTCAATAATCTGTTTCAGAAGATGGTGACCCTTTCTTGGCTTTGATTCATTACAACAGCAATGGTTTAAACTTTTTACCTTTTGCATTTCAGCAAGGATTTGGGTCAAGAGTTGGTCTTTTCCATCAAGAGAAATTGTTCATGCTCCGATTTTGGAATTGATATGGAAGGAGCTCATTCATATTCTTGCTAGAGTGTACATTGACAGGAAGCTCCTTGTGAAGTTTGATGGCTGCCATCAGTGAATCAGGAAAAGTGCGTTAGTTTCTCTTTCTACTGAGGATCCCTTGCTGGAATTGAGCTGGAGTCCTCTTCAGTCTAGCAATCCCAGTTGATTCTAATCCATCAAAGCTTGCTAAAGGACATGGCAGGATGTATATACTGGCATTTACCATAATTGGGGTTATAAATGGCTGGTTTATGGGCTGGTGGGCAGTCCCATGACGCTGACCCTCATCCCAGTCCTGGAGCCCTTAATGGATATAGGCTACAGCGTTTCTTTCCCTTTTAGGTAACCATGTTATTAATTAATGAGGGAGTTGGTCTTTGTTCCCCTTGAACAGCATTACTGTCAAGTCATTCACCTTCTGGTTTTACATTCTGGAGAGAATATGTACCTTTTCTAAGCAGAGTGTTAGTTTCGTTATGAACTCATCCCTCACTGGTGATGCCCATTAACATCGGTGTGTGTGTGCAGCTAGACCACAAAGAGGACAGTCTAGACCTGTGCAATTCCAGTGCTGAGGGTGGCCTCACAAAGCTGTGATCTGAACCTGAGCTCTCAGGAGGTCCGCCAAAAAAACCATTCGGGACCCCAGAGCTGGAAACTAGATTGAGACCCCCAGAACGCTTTCTTTATAAAGGCCATCAATAGCCAGTTGCGATAGTGAGTAGAAAGAAGTGCATCGATTTTAGAACACACAGTAAATAAATAATATAGTTGAAGTACATGTGGGGCAGCAGCCTGTGCTGCTGATGTGTTTGAAGAGGTTTGAACGGGGCCTCTGAGGGAATGCATTTGCAGTATTGTTAATAACCATGCTGTTTTCCCCTCTGTGTTTCTGCAGGCTGTTCCTCCAAGTCATTCAAGCTGTACTCTCCAAAGGAGCCCCCAAACGGCAGCGCCTTCCCCCCCTTCCACCCGGGCACTATGCTAGACCGAGACGTGGGGTGAGTCTGCATTGCTTAAAACCCAAACCCTAACCCTAACCCTTCCACCCGGGCACTGTGCTAGACTGATACGTGGGGTGAGTCTGCATTGCTCTAAAACCCTAACCCTAACCCTTCCACCCGGGCACTGTGCTAGACTGAGACGTGGGGTGAGTCTGCATTGCTCTAAAACCCAAACCCTAACCCTTCCACCCACTGTGCACATGGGGTGAGTCTGCATTGCTCTAAAACCCAAACCCCAACCCCTTCCACCCGGCACTGTGCTAGACCGACGGGGTGAGTCTGCATTGCTCTAAAACCCAAACCCTAACCCTTCCACCCGGGCACTGTGCTAGACTGAGACGTGGGGTGAGTCTGCATTGCTCTAAAACCCAAACCCAAACCCTAACCCTTCCACCCGGCACTGTGCTAGACTGAGACGTGGGGTGAGTCTGCATTGCTCTAAAACCCAAACCCTAACCCCTTCCACCCGGCACTGTGCTAGACTGAGACGTGGGGTGAGTCTGCATTGCTCTAAAACCCAAACCCTAACCCTTCCACCCGGGCACTGTGCTAGACCGAGACGTGGGGTGAGTCTGCATTGCTCTAAAACCCAAACCCTAACCCTTCCACCCGGGCACTGTGCTAGACTGAGACGTGGGGTGAGTCTGCATTGCTCTAAAACCCAAACCCTAACCCTAACCCTAACCCTTCCACCCGGGCACTGTGCTAGACTGAGACGTGGGGTGAGTCTGCATTGCTCTAAAACCCAAACCCTAACCCTAACCCTTCCACCCGGGCACTGTGCTAGACTGAGACGTGGGGTGAGTCTGCATTGCTCTAAAACCCAAACCCTAACCCTAACCCTTCCACCCGGGCACTGTAGACCGAGATGATGACCGAGGGTGAGTCTTCATTGCTGTAAAAAAAAAAAAAAACATCTGTAAACTCGTGAAAGTATTTACATGTTGTCAATTTGTTAGGCAAATACTGTAGCCATTTTGATTGTTATTTAGAACCAAATAACATTTTCTGAGCCTCGCTTTCCATGACCAACTGCAGAAAATGAGTAAAAGGCTGACGTAAACCATATGTAATTTCACAGGCTGGCAACTTTTCGATTTTTATTCGGTAAAGCTCGTTAAACGTCAAATTCCCCAAAAATATTTATATAGGATAAACGTCGGTAAAACCACTCACTATTATTATTATTATTATTATTATTTTTATTATTATCATTTTTATTATTATTTTTTTTTAACAAAAATAATAATTTAAGAAATCATATCTAGTCTGTGTAGTTTTTATACTTGCTGTCTGTCCCGTTACTGTTCCGCTCTGAATGACTGGGGGTACTGTCAGTCAACTCAGTGGTTCCTTAATAGGCTACAGTAGTTTCACTGTCAGTCATTTCATCCTGTTCTGACAGATCTCGTTGGCTGAAATAATAGAATACTCTCATTCGTTTAAATGACTGTCAGTCATCAAGACCGACTGTGCACTTTCATTTGCCACCTACAGCGCCTGTCATTCAAAACGCCTACTTTGAAATTAGCGGGTTAAGGTGTAGGTAAGCTTTTGCTATTATAGGTATATACGGTGACAGCTACTAGTTTGATTTGAAAATGGGGTGCAAGAGGAAAACACTTAATGAGTATTGTGCACAATACCCTGATCGACGGCTGAAGTCTCCGCGGCAGCACGAAGCGGGCCAGTCTGCCTTGCCTCCAGTGACTCTGAGTCCAGCTGTGCTGAAGCAGGAGAGGGGCGGAGCTCAGAATAATAAGTGCAAGTTAGTTCTGTTCAACTATCTAATGTTTTGTTCTGTGCATATTATTTTTACTTGTAAATGTATGCTATAAAAGTCTGTAATACACTTTATATGCTGCATGTAACGGTTTATTTGAGACAATGTTTTAATTTGTGTAGGAACTTTATCTTTACAAGGTATAGCTTCGCTGTGACCAAAGCGTTACTTCAATTCGAATGTTGGTAACCATGGTTTTGTTGCATGTCGCATGCATTGTTGCATTCTCTAAATGAGACGTTTCTCAATGGCATAAAAGTTTTTTTTTAAGCATAAAGGTCGATTTTCACCCATGCTCTGCTTGAATTGAAAAATAAAGATCGAAAAAACCTGGTAAATTCTTTCAAAAAGAAATGTCAATATTAAATGTCGATTTGGCAAAAAATAAAAATTGAATAGTAGCCTATAATATATATATATATATATATATATATATATATATATATATATATATATATATATATATATATATATATATATAAGACAGCAGGAGGGGGTAAAACCTCCCTGCAGAAAAAACATGTGCGTAGGCACATTTTTGGTTTAATTGTTAATTGTTTTATTGTTAATCATTACCTGCACCTGGCTATTGAAAATTTGAGCCAGGTGCAGAGTTTATAAGGAGAGCAGTCAGTCTGCTCTTGGCGGCTGCTGAAGAGTGTAGAAGCCCGGCTGTGCTGGTGTTTGGGTACAGCCGTAATTTCAAAGGGGAGAGGTAGAGTGAATCCTTTTCTGTGTTCTGTTTGTTTTGTTTTTGTTACAGGTAAACAGCTTAGCTGACCTGTTTTTAGTTTAGTTCCTGTTTTGTTTTAGTTATTGCTCAAAGAAGAGCTAGGTGTTTGTTTTGTTTATTTTGCTTTTGTGTTTTCATTAAAAATAGCACAACCGCACTTTCAAAAATCCATTTGTGTGTGTTGGGTCAGTGTTTTTAAAGGGGCAACGAACCGCGGTGAGGGCGATTCTTTTACTATATATATATATAAATATATATTATAATATACACACACTCGCACAGTAAGCTTGCTCCTTGTGACCAGCTCCATATCAAGACACTTCAGTTCCATTCATCTTGAGACAGTCTCCCTCTATCTAGGGCTGGGTCTCATTCTCATACTGGATTTCTGCTTTACTACAAATATCAGTAAAGTAGGTCTGGTGAGCTTGCAGTATGTATTCATGCAGTGTTAAATTATACATTTTTTGCACATCTCCAGTTCAGACTTGAATTTTGCAATACTGGTACAGCTAGTATCAATGGTGGGACTGTAATTAAAACCGAACTCCAGGCTCCAGAGTGGCACATCCAGTAAAGGTACAGGATGCACCTTATAGCCTAGAGGTCGCCGGTTCGAGTCCAGGCTATTCCACTGCTGTCCGTGGACGGGAGTTCCCAGGCGGTGGCGCACAATTGGCTGAGCGCCGCCCGGGGTTGGGGGGGGGAGGTTGGCGTATGTCGGCCACGGTGTCCTCTGCTCACCGCACACCAGCGACTCCTGTGGACTGACCGGGCGCCTGTGGGCCAGAGCTGCTGTAGAAAGAAAGATTGAATGGTTCAAACTGCTATGCAGCGGGGGTTGTGAAATACCACTGGTCAATTGTCTGATTTCCCCAGAAAAAAACAAAAAAACAAAATGATCCTCTGAATGAGGATTGGCTTCTCACAGCATGGTGTCTTGCAGGCTGTTTTGGAGTTGTGGGCAGTGGTGACATGTGGTGTGACCTGCAGAATTAAGTTCAGATCTCTTTGGAAAAGCAATCACTTGTGCAAAGATAATCTGCTTGACCTTTCACACAATTTCAGCTTTTTTTAGTAATTTCTTTTATTCCTTATTTCCAATTGCAGTTGAACTAATGTTGTCCCTTTCCCAAAGTTGTTCTGCTCAGCTGAATTGGTGCTGGTGCACACAAGAATAGAGAAAGAAAAAACAACTCTTGTCTGGCAGAGTAGTGCTTCATTTTCTGATTTCATTTTCTTAATATCATTCCCGTGGCATTGTTGGCTGATTGGAAAAGTTCAAGTTTAGCTCTGGAAAAGCATACCTTGTGAAAAAATAGTGTTAGACTGCTCCGTCCTGCTCAAGCAGTGAATTGGTATGCAGCGTTGTCTTTCTGAGTGTGTGTGTGTGTGTGTTTTGTGTTCAGGTTTTATGTATTCTAACCAGTAGGATGGTGGGATTGGGTAGTGGAGTTGTGACAGGGTAGCTGATGTACTGTCTTTCTCTTTGCAGTCCAACACCTATGTACCCCCCTACATATCTAGAGCCCGGAATAGGGTAAGACTTCTCTCTGTCCTGTCTTTGTGTGCCAATGTCCGTGTGCTGTCTCCCCAGTCTTGTGTGCACAGTATTGATAGATTTGATGCTTCTCATATCTACTATCTCCTTGTGACTTCATATTCAAGGAGCTCTTTACCGTGCTTTACTTTCTTTTGTGTTGCTTCATACGCAGCAACACTCTGCTGTTTCATTATTGCTGCTACTGATCCCACTTGTTCTTTGGCAGGGATGCTCGTTAGGAAGTAATGACACATTTGCTGCCTTTATTAAATTGCACGGCAGTCGCCCTCGTTTTCAAATTGCCGAATGAATGAAATGGGTGCTTGCATTGCATCTGAGCTCTCTTCTTGTGTTTCTCTTGCAGGAGGCACATGCCGTATGGGAACCAGACAGATTACAGGATATTCGAGCTCAATAAGCGTCTACAGAACTGGACAGAGGTAACTCGCCTATTCACTGTCACTGCATGATTCAGTACAGTAGCAAGCACTGCGATTAACTGACTGATCACATCTACTCCTGCCTCTTTCAGGCAGCACTAAGTAACTGTGGAAAGTTTCAGTGTATCATATTAAAAAGATGTAAAAATGGATATGTGTATTTGGACACGCGCAGGATTAGTACCGTGTTGGTTCGGTACACCCTCTCCCAACCATGGGGAGTGGAATCTGTTGCTCCGGAGATTGTAGTGTGGATTCCATACAAGGCTGTGTCTCAATGGCATTCCTGCCCTCCTCTCTCTCACATGCTCTGCAGGACTGTGACAATCTCTGGTGGGATGCCTTCACTACAGAGTTCTTTGAGGATGATGCCATGCTGACGATCACTTTCTGCCTGGAAGATGGGCCCAAGCGATACAGTAAGCCTCTTATTTAGCCCTTTATTTTAGAGTGAGAAACTGCCACTCTCCATATCCAGCTATTAATACTGCCGGCTGTGGTATGGACACAAGAATTCCTTTCACTAAGATAAACTCTCATAGCCTCTCCCATATTATTATTATTATTATTATTATTATTATTATTATTATTATTATTATTATTATTTATTTCTTATCATACGCCCTTATCCAGGGCAACTTACAATTGTTACAAGATATCACATTATTTCACTTTATACATTATTTCACATTATTGTTTTTTGTACATACAATTACCCATTTATACAATTGCGTTTTTACTGGAGCTATCTAGGTAAAGTACATTGCTCAAGGGTACAGCAGCAGTGTCCCCCACATGGGATTGAACCCATGACCCTCCAGTCAAGAGTCCAGAGCCCTAACCACTATTCCACACTGCTGCATAGCCACCTGATGAAAATGACTTGGTGTTCTAACAGCGAGGCAAACTCGGGGTAAAGCTTCACACACCGTTACTCACTGCTGCTCTTTGCATTCACAGCAATTGGCCGGACGTTGATTCCTCGCTATTTCCGCAGTATCTTCGAAGGGGGCGCCACTGAGCTGTACTACGTCTTAAAGCATCCTAAGGAATCATTTCACAATAACTTTGTGTCTCTGGACTGTGACCAGTGCACTATGGTCACACAGAATGGAAAGCCCATGTTTACACAGGTACCTGTTTATTTTAATAAACCAGGTCTTGCTGTGTTCCCTTCGCCCGTTTCTTCTACTGCTGTCTCATGCGTGCTCTCTGTGCTCCCCAGGTATGTGTGGAGGGCAGGCTGTACTTGGAGTTCATGTTTGACGACATGATGAGGATAAAGACGTGGCATTTCAGCATAAGGCAGCACCGCGAGCTTATTCCTCGCAGCATCCTTGCCATGCATGTGAGTAGTGCTGGAGAAATCAATTCTTTTCTGTCTGGGAGGGCTTTCAGCCCTGTGTCTGTGCTTTGCTGTGTAAGCATGCTGTTTTTTTATGTATGTGGATGTGGTATTACGTAGCAGAATATTCTTTAAAGAGAATTGAGATCTGGTAAACTCAAGTTAGGACATCTGTGTTGAGTTCTAAATGGCAAAGAAAGTACCCGGGGACCTTAGACCCAGAGCGCTGCTTCTGAAGCGAAATCAGTACTGAACTCGGTTCTGTAGCAGCAATGTGTTAGTAAGTCTGGTTTTGTTTTCTACAGGCCCAGGATCCCCAGATGTTGGACCAGCTGTCTAAGAACATCACGAGATGTGGCCTGTCAAACTCCACACTGAACTATCTCCGAGTAAGTTTCATGATGCTGGTTATCCCCCAAACCTGAGCTGCAGATGCACAGGCTATACTATTTCATTTTGGTTTTATTGATCTTCTGTTCTGCATTAAGCATTGCTTTCCTTTTTTTTTATAAATTTAGTCGTTGCCAATTATTTTTATTATTTTCTCCCAATTTGGAATGGCCAATTATTTTATTATGCTCAGCTCACTGCTACCACCCCTGCGCTGACTCGGGAGGGCGAAGACGAACACATGCAGGTCCTCCGAAGCGTGTGCTGTCAGCCGACCACTTTTTTTCACACTGCGGACTCACCATGCAGCCACCCAAGAGCTACAGCGTCGGAGGACAACGCAGCTCTCGGGCAGCTTACAGGCAAGCCCGCAGGCGCCCGGCCAGACCACAGGGGTCGCTGGTGCGGTGAGCCGAGCACACCCTGGCCGACCTAACCCTCCCTCCCCCTGGGCGGCGCTCGGGCAATTGAGCGCCGCCCCCTGGGAGCTCCCGTCCTCGGTCGGCAAAGGAATAGCCTGACTCGAACACGCGACGTCCAGACTATAGAGCGCATCCTGCACTCTTCGCGAGTGCTTTTACTGGATGCGCCACTCGGTAGCCCATTAAGCATTGCTTTCCTGATTCCTACTGTGTCTGTGTTTTATTTTTTTGCCATTCACGTACATGTCTGTAGAGGAAATCAAAGTAAATGGAGGCACTTCAGCCTGGTTTGGCATGACACATTTCCCAGCGGAAGTACATCTTTTTGTGCCTCTGGTGATTTTAGAATGCAGTTTAACTTTAGTGCATAGCTGGCTCCTGCCGCGTTAAGATTTTAAGCCATTTGTTCAGTGTGTGTATTGCACATCTAGAATGACTTTCCTTTCTCTCTTTTTCTCTTTCCTCCTTCCCAGCTGTGTGTAATTTTAGAGCCCATGCAGGAGCTGATGTCCAGACACAAGACCTACAGCTTAAGTCCCCGTGACTGCCTCAAGACATGCCTATTTCAAAAGTGGCAGAGAATGGTAGCGCCCCCAGGTGAGGACTTGGATTGAGACAGAACTGTTTACTAGTGGCAGAGAATGGTAGCGCCCCCAGGTGAGGACTTGGATTGAGACAGAACTGTTTACTAGTGGCAGAGAATGGTAGCGCCCCCAGGTGAGGACTTGGATTGAGACAGAACTGTTTACTAGTGGCAGAGAATGGTAGCGCCCCAGGTGAGGACTTGGATTGAGACAGAACTTTTACTAGGATTGAGACAGAACTGAACTGTTTACTAGTGGCAGAGAATGGTAGCGCCCCCAGGTGAGGACTTGGATTGAGACAGAACTGTTTTCTAGTGGTGCAATTGGCGCCCTAATTTTGTATTCGACGTTGACGTTTTATTTCTCAAAATAAAGAACATTCGTTTTTTTTTTGTAACAGAAGATACAATAACTAAAAACACTGATGTGCATAATAGTTAAACAAAAAGGCACGACTTCTATTCAAATTAGAACACTTCCGAATATAAAAAAAAAAAAGAAATACAAAGGACTTAAGTTAACAACTGAAAAGAATATGGTGTCGAAGGTTGTTTTGGAGTTGTGGGCAGTGGTGACATGTGGTGTGACCTGCAGAATTAACTTCAGATCTCTTTGGAAAAGCAATCACTTGTGCAAAGATAATCTGCTTGACCTTTCACAGAATTTCAGCTTTTTTATTCATTTCTTTTATTCCTTATTTCCAGTTGCAGTTGAACTAATGCTGCCCCTTTCCCAAAGTTAAATTTGTGCTGAATTGAATTTTCTTCTGCTCAGCTGAATTGGTGCTGGTGCACACAAGAATAGAGAAAGAAAAAACAAAAAAACTCTTGTCGGGCAATGAGTAGTGCTTCATTTTCTGATTTCATTTTCTTAATATCATTCCCGTGGCATTGTTGGCTGATTGAAAAAGCTCAAGTTTAGCTCTGGAAAAGCATACCTTGTAAAAAAATAGTGTTAGACTGCTTCGTCCTGCTCAAGCAGTGAATTGGTATGCAGCGTTGTCTATCTGTGTGTGTGTGTGTTCAGGTCTTATGTATTTTAACCAGTAGGATGGTGGGATTGGGTAGTGGAGTTGTGACAGGGTAGCTGATGTACTGTCATTTCTATCTGAACTATGGATGCTCATTGTTGTTAACCATTTATGTCCAAAAGCAAAACATTTGAATTAATCTCACAAATCCTCCTGACAAATTTAACTATCGTACTAAATTCATCTTCTTTTTATATAATATTGCCATATAATCCAAACACAACATGCTCTGAAACGACATCATCAAAAAGACGTAAAAAACGGGTCTCTAGTCTTTTTTTATCCAGAAAAAGCAGAGAAAACCATTCAATGGCCGAGTGAGACGGATAGGAGCCGAGAGAAGCCGAAAAAAAAAGGGCGTATCTGAGGAATACAGATAGCCCCGGCACCACAGAGATAACACGGACATAAACAAACAAGACAGCTGCTTCTGCATCCAGCGCTCAAACAATATCACAGACATTTGCAGAGCTTTTTTTAGATGTTATAGTAATAAAATAATTACTTGGATCGCATTATTGAGGAGTTTGGTGATAAAACGAGTGATCAAGAGATGATTTATCGGTATGCACAACTATGAAGAGGTATGTGAAAAATACAGCGAACAAGGGGTGGGGCGGGGCTGGAGATGCAGTACTGAGTGTCCTGTTGATATGCAGTGCCTTTTAAACCTGTTTTACTGTGAAAAAAAATACTTTTAAACAGCGCGTGTGAAAATAAATTGGACCTGACACACCTGAGACGCGCTGAATAAATGGACCGCTAAGCGTTAAATCAAGAAAATGTGAATACAATAGGCCTACTTTTGATTTGGCTTGTGTATCCTAGGAACACGCTAATCTACCGTACTAGCACTAAAAGAAGCGCACTCTCACACACTCAAGGTTTTAATACAAACTGGCAACAGGAGACTTTATACTGGGCTCTTAATTTGATGCGTCGATTCACCAATATGGAATCGAAGCTCAATTGTTGCACCACAGCTGTTTACGCCTGGGAGGACAAGTTTTCTACCTGCCGCTGTGAAGCTCCACGAATGCGAGCTATAAAAGCACATCGTTAGCATTAGCCCTGTGTGGTGAATGAATGTTTACCATGTGGAATACAAGAGCACAGCTTCTCTGTGTTTTGGTTACAACATCTTTATGAGTGAAAAGCTGTCACGCCAGAAAAATAAGCCACTATAAACTTGAGGGAGGTAAATAAAAACATATTCACGTTTTGTACATACGAGTTGAGGGTCACCACGAGAAACGATGAACAAGGCAAGATATATTTTTTAATTGTTCGTTTTAGTTCTTGCGTTTTGACAGAGTTACATTTGTTCAGTATATGGTGAGCAAGTTGGCTGTTTTGGATTACAGCCCTTGTGCCAAAAAAAAAGTCCCCTGCATTGCTGAGCTGGGCAGGTTGCTTCTCTTACATGTCGCAATACTGGGATCTCTGTTTCCTATGTAAATGTGTATATAAATCTATATCTCTAACTCCTAACTGATGCACTCACTCCACAGCGGAGCCGGCGAGGCAGCAGCCCAGCAAGCGCAGGAAACGGAAGATGTCAGGAGGCAGCACCCTGAGCTCCGGAGGGGGGACCAACAATAACAGCAACAGCAAGAAGAAGAGCCCGGCCAGCAGCTTCGCGCTCTCCAGTCAGGTACCTGTAAGCATCGGAGTGTCATTACTTTACTGAGGGGAGGGTGCAGGGCATCTCTCTGTCATTACTGAGGGAGGCTGCAGGGCATCTCACTGTCATTACTGAGGGGAGCCTGCAGGGCATCTCACTGTCATTACTGAGGGGAGGGTGCAGGGCATCTCACTGTCATTACTGAGGAGAGGAGGGGAGGGTGCAGGGCATCTCACTGTCATTACTGAGGGGAGGGTGCAGGGCATCTCGCTGTCATTACTGAGGGGAGGGTACAGGGCATCTCTCTGTCATTACTGAGGGGAGGGTGCAGGGCATCTCCCTGTCATTACTGAGGAGGGTGGGGCATCTCACTGTCATTACTGAGGGCATCTCACTGTCATTACTGAGGGGAGGTGCAGGCATCTCACTGTCATTACTGAGGGAGGTGGGGAGGGTGCAGGGCATCTCACTCATTACTGAGGGGAGGGTGCAGGGCATCTCACTGTCATTACTGAGGGGAGGGTGCAGGGCATCTCACTGTCATTACTGAGGGAGGTGCAGGGCATCTCTGTCATTACTGAGGGGAGGGTGCAGGGCATCTCACTGTCATTACTGAGGGGAGGGTGCAGGGCATCTCACTGTCATTACTGAGGGGGGAGGGTGCAGGGCATCTCACTGTCATTACTGAGGGAGGGTGCAGGGCATCTCACTGTCATTACTGAGGGGAGGGTGCAGGGCATCTCACTGTCATTACTGAGGGGAGGGTGCAGGGCATCTCACTGTCATTACTGAGGGGAGGGTGCAGGGCATCTCACTGTCATTACTGAGGGAGGGTGCAGGGCATCTCACTGTCATTGCTGAGGGAGGGTGCAGGGCATCTCACTGTCATTACTGAGGAGAGGGTGCAGGGCATCTCACTGTCATTACTGAGGAGAGGGTGCAGGGCATCTCACTGTCATTACTGAGGGAGGGTGCAGGGCATCTCGCTGTCATTACTGAGGGAGGAGGGGGAGGCATCTCACTTACTGAGGGGCATCTCACTGTCATTACTGAGGGGAGGGTGCAGGGCATCTCAGGGCATCTCACATCTCATTACTGAGGGGAGGGGTGCAGGGCATCTCACTGTCATTACTGAGGGAGGGTGCAGGGCATCTCACTGTCATTACTCTCACTCATTACTGAGGGAGGCTGCAGGGCATCTCACTGTCATTACTGAGGGAGGGTGCAGGGCATCTCACTGTCATTACTGAGGGGGGGTGCAGGGCATCTCACTGTCATTACTGAGGGGGAGGGTGCAGGGCATCTCACTGTCATTACTGAGGGGAGGGTGCAGGGCATCTCACTGTCATTACTGAGGGGAGGGTGCAGGGCATCTCACTGTCATTACTGAGGGGAGGGTGCAGGGCATCTCACTGGGAGGGAGCCTGCAGGGCATCTCACTGTCATTACTGAGGAGGTGTGCAGGGCATCTCACTGTCATTACTGAGGGAGGGTGCAGGGCATCTCTGAGGGAGGCTGGGCATCTCACTGTCATTAGGAGGAGGGCTGCAGGGCATCTCACTGTCATTACTGAGGAGAGGGTGCAGGGCATCTCACTCATTACTGAGGGGAGGCTACAGGGCATCTCACTGTCATTACTGAGGAGAGGCTGCAGGGCATCTCACTGTCATTACTGAGGGGAGGGTGCATCTACTGAGGAGAGGCTGCAGGGCATCTCACTGTCATTACTGAGGGGAGGCTGCAGGGCATCTCACTGTCATTACTGAGGAGAGGGTGCAGGCATCTCACTGTCATTACTGAGGGCATCATCTCACTGTCATTACTGAGGGGAGGTGGGGAGGGTGCAGGGCATCTCACTGTCATTACTGAGGGAGGGTGCAGGGCATCTCACTGTCATTACTGAGGGGAGTCATCTCACTGTCATTACTGAGGGGTGTGCAGGGGCATCTCACTGTCATTACTGAGGGGAGTGTGCAGGGCATCTCAGGGTCATCTCTCACTGTCATTACTGAGGGGAGGCTGCAGGGCATCTCACTGTCATTACTGAGGGGCTACAGGGCATCTCACTGTCATTACTGGGCATCTCACTGTCATTACTGAGGAGAGGTGCAGGGCATCTCACTGTCATTACTGAGGATTGCACATCTCACTGTCATTACTGAGGGGAGTGTGCAGGGCATCTCACTGTCATTACTGAGGGGAGGGCATCTGTCATTACTGGGCATCATCTCACTGTCATTACTGAGGGGAGGCTGCAGGGCATCTCACTGTCATTACTGAGGGGAGGGCTGCAGGGCATCTCACTGTCATTACTGAGGGGAGGGTGCAGGGCATCTCACTGTCATTACTGAGGGAGTGTGCAGGGCATCTCAGGGCATCTCACTGTCATTACTGAGGGCATCTCACTGTCATTACTGAGGCTGCAGGGCATCTCACTGTCATTACTGAGGGAGGCTGCAGGGCATCTCACTGTCATTACTGAGGGAGGCTCTCACTGTCATTACTGGGCATCTCACTGTCATTACTGAGGGAGGCTGCAGGGCATCTCAGGGGGAGGCTGCAGGGCATCTCACTGTCATTACTGAGGGGAGTGTGCAGGGCATCTCACTGTCATTACTGAGGAGAGGGTGCAGGGCATCTCACTGTCATTACTGAGGGGAGTGTGCAGGGCATCTCACTGTCATTACTGAGGAGAGGCTGCAGGGCATCTCACTGTCATTACTGAGGGGAGTGTGCAGGGCATCTCACTGTCATTACTGAGGAGAGGGGAGATGGGTTTCTGACCTTGCATTACCTAATGGGTGGAGAAATGGGCTTGGATTATGTCAGCTTTGTGCTCAAAGGCAAGCACCTGTGAATTTTGGGTGGAGGTGTGGGTTTGTATGTTTTGTGTTTTGTTGCATTTTTATTGTAATTAGGATTGCAGGTAGTTTTGCAGGCATTCTTTATTAAGGGATGTTTGAGGGTTAGGGTTTGTTTATTTACATATGTATAGTGATGAATGAATGTTCAGTTTGGGTAAAAGGGATTTCGTAAAGAAAGGTAAGACATGTTAAACATGATATTCCTTTTTGCACACCCATAATACAGACCATCAAGCACTATTTTACTAAGGGGCCAGCATTAACCCATTATACATTTCAGCTTACTATGAACATGGCAACCCTGGTCTTTACATTTTCAATCCCCTGAGCTAAATAAATGTAGTGCTCCGAGGTCAGCAGTCCTAGCCACCCCTTCCCTTTCCCCTTGTTGCGGGGCATCCTCGCTTCTCCCCCTGTTGCGGGGATAATGTGTGCGCCCCTTCCTGTCCCCCCTGCAGGATGTCATGGTGGTGGGAGAGCCCACTCTGATGGGAGGGGAGTTCGGGGACGAAGACGAGCGTCTGATCACACGGTTGGAGAACACGCAGTTTGACGCCGCCAATGGCATCGACGACGAGGACAGTTTCAACAACTCCCCAGCGCTGGGAGCCAACAGCCCCTGGAACAACAAAGCCCCCTCCAGCCAGGAGAGCAAGAACGATAACCCCACATCACAGGCGTCCCAGTAAAAGAGGGGAGGGGGGACGGGACGAGATCCCAACCGTGTAGGGACTCCTCTACCTGTAAAACACATTCTAAACCGCGCCATTCCACTCCGGTCCTTCAGCTCTGTACTCGCTGGCACTCCGCACTCTGCTTTAATGGATCACACAGATTTGGATAAGATCACATGGAAGCTGTAAGGTCCAGCCTGTGAATTCATACTGGGCACTGCTGTGTTGCACACAATGAGGTGCAACAGCGATGCTGCTGGCTGAAGTGCTACTCAAACGCAGCAGGAGTTTGTAAGCAAGCAGTTTTAGTTAACAGTGCAATGGAATCGGATCAGGGTCAGCTTTGTTCCAACCAGAACCTAAATATCAGTTTTAAAGTACACTTTGTGTGCATTAGACAGCAATCCACGGCTGTCTCCAAGACTTCAGTCTGGAAATTTTTTCTGTGCACTTAAGGCTACGATACAAATTTTTAAAATTTAAATTATTTTTTTTTTTAGGACCTGGTTGGAACAAAAACCCGTACTGTCCTGGAGCTCGAGGACCGGAGTTGAGAACCACTGTGTTTAAACTTAAATACAAACAAACAGTAAAGCATTGAGGTACTTGGGATTTGGTTGTGCACAGCCAGATATGTTTTACTTGTGAACACAACTCCAGATTTGCTCACATACCCTGATTTATACAAGTAGTTTCCAACTATATATATATATATATATATATATATATATATATATATATATATATATATATATATATATATATAATTTTGAAGGGACTTTATTTCCAGCTATGTTTAAACTCAGTAATGTCTTTTTTTTGTTAATCAAATTTTGATAATTGTCAGAAGATTTTTACAGAACAAAAAATGTAATGTTCCAAAAATCGAACAAAAATGTGATTAGACAAAGCAAGGGGTCTGAAAGCATTAATATATATTGTGTGTGTGTGTGTGTGTGTGTGTGTGTGTGTGTTTTTTACAAGCCTGTGGTCTGCCTGCCCAGCCCAGCCTCTATTGTAGGAGGCATTAACCTGCCGTCCGCACCTCTGAAGGACATGCTGTGTGAGGGAAGGGATTGGTGTGGACTATTGGAATACAAATGAACCCGCCCCCCCCTCTGTATTCCAGCAGGTAAAACACACATGGAAAAGAACAACATTGATCTCTCGCAAAGACCGCTAGTAATTCTCTCTAGCGGCTGCTGGTAGAGGCTGGGGCTGTGCTGGGAGGCAGTTTGGTCTGGGGGTTCTCAGCTGCTGGTAGAGGCTTGGCTGTGCTGGGAGGCAGTTTGGTCTGGGGGTTCTCAGCTGCTGGTAGAGGCTTGGCTGTGCTGGGAGGCAGTTTGGTCTGGGGGTTCACAGCTGCTGGTAGAGGTTGGGGCTGTGCTGGGAGGCAGTTTGGTCTGGGGGTTCTCAGCTGCTGGTAGAGGCTGGGGCTGTGCTGGGAGGCAGTTTGGTCTGGGGGTTCACAGCTGCTGGTAGAGGCTGGGGCTGTGCTGGGAGGCAGTTTGGTCTGGGGGTTCACAGCTGCTGGTAGAGGCTTGGCTGTGCTGGGAGGCAGTTTGGTCTGGGGTTCACAGCTGCTGGTAGAGGTTGGGGCTGTGCTGGGAGGCAGTTTGGTCTGGGGGTTCTCAGCTGCTGGTAGAGGCTGGGGCTGTGCTGGGAGGCAGTTTGGTCTGGGGGTTCACAGCTGCTGGTAGAGGCTGGGGCTGTGCTGGGAGGCAGTTTGGTCTGGGGGTTCTCAGCTGCTGGTAGAGGCTGGGGCTGTGCTGGGAGGCAGTTTGGTCTGGGGGTTTTGCAGCTGCATGTATCTTCCACACTGGAGTCCAGCAGTTAAGTCCGGAGACATTTAAAGCCACTTTTTTGCACTGCTCTGCTCACTAGCACTGCAGCTGGGTGCTCTGACCAATGTCATGGTTGGAAAGAGGATGAAATACCTTAATAAAGACAACGTGTACAAGAGAATGTTTCTTATCAGACACTTCATTTTGAATAGAAATTCATTTAATAATAAAAAACCACTTGATGCCACTGAAACCCGGTACCTCGTGAATATTAACAGGTTAGATAATGAATGACTTCCGTTTCTAGTGGGCTGTATTTCCCTAGTCATGTTTTTACTGATGCTGAAAGCTACAGACCAAGGATCGAGGCTATTAGCAAGACCCTTTAAATCCCTTCCTAAAATATATTCTTTTGTTTTGTTTTCTTTGTTTTTTTTTAAGGAAAAAAGTAACCTTGTGTGAAGAACTTTTTTTGTTTTTGTTCTTATATATATATATATATACACACACATTTCTCTCTGTGTGTTTGTGCTTGTATATTTAAGGTAGTAGCAAAGTTCTTTATTATTATTATTATTATTATTATTATTATTATTATTATTATTAGTTTATTTAGCAGACGCCTTTATCCAAGGCGACTTACAGATTAAATGTAATTAAATGTATTCCTTATTTAGAGCACCCAGAAGCCTGCCCTGTCTAATGTATAATGATAATAAAAAACAAACCCTTTTTGGACATGATTTGAGACCGATCGATTTCTGGGTACAATCACCATTTGGAACCCCACCCCTCTCAATGTGTGTGTGTTTTGTTTTTTAATGTATTTTTTTACATTCATCTTGATATTATCCCACGTTCACACATCCTAAATTTGCCATTGGTATTAGTGCCCCCCCAATACAATGTTAATAGAAGTGTTGAAGTTTTCTCAACATGTTTAATAGACCCTCTGGTCACTATATACTGCCAGTCTTGCATTCTGTCCTTTGGTTCACCTTGCTGTTTATGCAGAGCACAATGGGCAGACCTCTCCCGTGTTGTGGGTGGGTTGTGGCACAGTTGAGCACACAAGACATTTAGCCGTCTTTATAAATGTTTTTTGACGTTGCAATCAAGCAGTACCTCTTACAACGTGTGTGTGTGTGTGTGTGTGTCTACCCACTTCCTAGGCATTAAGGGACACTTCGGAACCTCACCTGAATGATGTGCACCTCCACCCCTGAAAGAGTTTGTAACTATTCTGTATTGTAGACTTGCTTCTTGTCTGTGTCCAGCTCCCACCTATAGAGTCCCAGTCCAGAACCCAGAGCTAGGCTAATTGGTTGGATTTTTAAAGAGCTTTCTTCTCCCAGGTTTTGAGGTACGATTTTTAAATGCAAACCGAATGGTGATTTGTACCCTCCAATCTTCCTGTAGAGCCCCTAGTCTGTGGGGCAGTGTAATGTTTTTTGCATAGTTTGTGCCATTTAATAATTCATGTATGGTACTAATAAAGATGAATTTTCACTTTAATAAAATGGTGAGCTTTTATTTGCATTATTGCTGTACTGTTTACTTGTGTGAGTCATTGCTTTGTCTTGTGAATGAGGTGGCAGAGTGGCTTACAACATCAGAAGGGATTAACACCTGGGTGTCTTCATCTCTTATCCTGTTGGTAATGTATTGATACCTGCAGGGCTCACATACAGGTATATACAGTATGCATGTCACATGCTGCCGATGGCGTTTACCAGTAAAATGTAGTTTTATGTGTTGCTTATCAATGTTAAAAATGTAAAGGCCTTGTCAACATAAAACCAGGGGCTCCGTTTCCCACCTCATAGACCCAGATCCTTTATTGAAGCAGAGATACCCTCTCATCTATTATACTGGGTGGTTGTGGGTGTGCTTGCTTGCAATACTTTAATTTGAAGGATGCAATCTAGCCTCTGAAATCACAGGCTCAAACCTGTCTTTTCTTAAATCTAGTCATTTTAAATGATTTTAAAAAATAGACACTTTTGCCTCGGTATTCCACAATTCGTTCTAATCTGGGTCTCATCTAAAAAAACAAAACTAGCACCAACCGAAAACAATCTGGGTTGCACTTGTACACCTGTGAGCTTGTTTATCAGTCCATGAGCTACCCTCTCTTTCCACAAGAGGGCATCAGCGCTCCAACCCTATTCCCAGGGACAGTGCAAGCAGGCAATGAATAGCTTTCATTACACGTTGTTTTTTTCAGAAATAGCAGCAAGGACGTTTTCTTGTGATGATGATGAGAATAATAATATCTTTATTTTTATATAGCGCCTTTTGTAGTGGACCACCATCACATAGCGGTTTACAGCGGTAGATTCTGAACTGTGCATTATATGCAGAGTCACTTACAATAGGACAGTGATTTAACATCTCGTTCACAGGATGGAGCACAATGTAGGTAGTGCTTGCAGGTAGTATATGTTCAGCACAGGTTCATATTTGTTTTATTGGGCTGTGCATAATAATTTATTCTAGGTGTTTAAACATGATGAGTCAATAAGGAAATAGAATAGAAAAGTAACTGCTTCACACAGCACTGGGGTTTGTGTTTCAAGGTAACTGCTTCACACATCACTGGGGTTTGTGTTACAAGGTAACTGCTTCACACAGCACTGGGGTTTGTGTTACAAG
The DNA here is from genome assembly GCA_036884735.1 of Huso huso. Lineage (NCBI taxonomy): Eukaryota > Metazoa > Chordata > Actinopteri > Acipenseriformes > Acipenseridae > Huso > Huso huso. Next base: position 277,006 of record CM072668.1, on the reverse strand, counting down.
GTAACTGCTTCACACAGCACTGGGGTTTATGTTACAAGGTAACTGCTACACACAGCACTGGGGTTTGTGTTACAAGGTAACTGCTTCACACAGCACTGGGGTTTGTGTTACAAGGTAACTGCTACACACAGCACTGGGGTTTGTGTTACAAGGTAACTGCTTCACACAGCACTGGGGTCTGTTACAAGGTAACTGCTACACACAGCACTGGGGTTTGTGTTACAAGGTAACTGCTTCACACAGCACTGGGGTCTGTGTTACAAGGTAACTGCTTCACACAGCACTGGGGTTTGTGTTACAAGGTAACTGCTTCACACATCACTGGGGTCTGTGTTACAAGGTAACTGCTTCACACAGCACTGGGGTTTGTGTTACAAGGTAACTACTACACAGCACTGGGGTTTGTGTTACAAGGTAACTGCTTCACACAGCACTGGGGTTTGTGTTACAAGGTAACTACTACACAGCACTGGGGTTTGTGTTACAAGGTAACTGCTACACACAGCACTGGGGTTTGTGTTACAAGGTAACTGCTTCACACAGCACTGGGGTTTGTGTTACAAGGTAACTGCTTCAAACAGCACTGGGGTTTGTGTTACAAGGTAACTGCTACACACAGCACTGGGGTTTGTGTTACAAGGTAACTGCTACACACATCACTGGGGTTTGTGTTACAAGGTAACTGCTTCACACAGCACTGGGGTTTGTGTTACAAGGTAACTACTTCACACATCACTGGGGTTTGTGTTACAAGGTAACTGCTTCACACAGCACTGGGGTTTGTGTTGCTTCACACACAGCACTGGGGTTTGTGTTTTGTGTTCAAGGTAACTGCTACACACAGCACTGGGGTTTGTGTTACAAGGTAACTGCTTCACACAGCACTGGGGTTTGTGTTACAAGGTAACTGCTACACACATCACTGGGGTTTGTGTTACAAGGTAACTGCTTCACACATCACTGGGGTTTGTGTTACAAGGTAACTGCTACACACAGCACTGGGGTTTGTGTTACAAGGTAACTGCTACACACAGCACTGGGGTTTGTGTTACAAGGTAACTGCTTCACACATCACTGGGGTTTGTGTTACAAGGTAACTGCTTCACACACTGGGGTTTGTGTTACTGGGGGTTTGTGTTACAAGGTAACTGCTTCACACAGCACTGGGGTTTGTGTTACAAGGTAACTGCTTCACACATCACTGGGGTTTGTGTTACAAGGTAACTGCTTCACACATCACTGGGGTTTGTGTTACAAGGTAACTGCTTCACACAGCACTGGGGTTTTTCCCAAACGGACATTCCACCTCAGGTTTAATAAGTTAAAAAGGTAGAATTAAACAATTAACTAATTTACCGGATTGATGGATGGTTGAAGGCTTGCTGGTTCAATTAAACAAGTTAGTGCACTGATAATGTCAGGACAACTGCCCACATTGATGTGGTACGGAACACAAAAGCCAGAGCACTTGTCTTTATGTTATTTATTTATTTATTTTTTTTCCTGCAGTCATTTAGAGGATCATCTCAAACCACAGAGCACTAGAGTGGCCATTTTGAAAAGAGCTTTGAAACAGACATTAAAGTTACAAAGTTGTCAGGATGTTAACAATGAATAGAGAAATGACAGGTATAACAGTTGTTTAAACAGTTGTATAACACCATTTTTTTTGGAACCTCGCTCCTTACTCTTTGAAATACTTTGACATGAAAGAAAGACATGGTCTACATGTAGAATATAGAGTGCAGTGGAGCTGCCCCTCGCATTGCTATTCCACGCTCAGAGTGCAGTGGAGCTGCCCCTCGCATTGCTATTCCACGCTCAGAGTGCAGTGGAGCTGCCCCTCGCATTGCTATTCCACGCTCAGAGTGCAGTGGAGCTGCCCCTCGCATTGCTATTCCATGCTCAGAGTGCAGTGGAGCTGCCCCTCGCATTGCTATTCCATGCTCAGAGTGCAGTGGAGCTGCCCCTCGCATTGCTATTCCATGCTCAGAGTGCAGTGGAGCTGCCCCTCGCATTGCTATTCCATGCTCAGAGTGCAGTGGAGCTGCCCCTCGCATTGCTATTCCACACTCAGAGTGCAGTCCAGGGATAAGCAGCTTTGTTTTGATTGTTTCCAGTGCAATCTGTTGCACACTGAGCCTCGCTTCTCTCTGTGTTTCAATGACTCCATTCCCATGTTCAGCATTCCCAGGGCAGCGATGAGAGCTAGAGGAAGAGGCCAGCTGGAGCCGGGCTTGCATCCTCGTACCTGCTCATCTCACCCAGCTTTACAAGAGCTGCATCCTGCAAACAGGCAGCCCCTCACTCATTCTGTGTGTTAAACCCATGATTATCCCCAACAATGAAGCACAGCAGTTTCTCTCTACATTTCCAGGAGACCATGTGTAATTAGAATGTTTTTTTTTATGTAACTTCCACTAGATGTCAGTATGTCATAATGTAGGCCATGCTGCTGTGCAAAAAAAAACAAGCCCTGATATGAAGGGGTCTGTCTTCCAAGAGGAGTCCCTGGAAAAATCCACACATTTATTCAACTTTCATTTCCCATACAACAGCAAGGACTGGCGTTAAGTTATCCAGTTATTACAATGTAGGCCCGCTCCTCAAAACCTGTAGAATCTTGTAGTTTTCACCAAGTGCCATTGCTCGCTGAATCTCTTTTTTTCCACAGCAGCATTGCTAAGTGTCCCTTTGTCTTTGTACAGTACTATGCAGCGTTGAAGTCCATATTCTTGTTGTCAGAGTCAATGGGATTGTTTGTCTGTGATTGATAAAGCCCCAGAACAACCATTGTGAGGCTCTGGAGACAGGAATAAGGGACATGGCTCGGGGAATTCTACTGTCCTGCTGCGAATATAGAATCTAACACAATGTTTTTATTCTTTTTAAATTATTGTCTTGATGTGTTTTTTTTTATATACATACTCCAGTGGCCAATCAAAGTGCCATACCCTTGTGGGACACTGTGCAGTGCAGACAGAACCCACGTTCCACCCAGCCAGCAGCTGTTTTCATACCCTTGTGGGACACTGTGCAGTGCAGACAGAACCCACGTTCCACCCAGCCAGGAGCTGTTTTCTGACGTGTTTTTGCTAAGAATGTAATTCTGTGAATCTAGCACCTGATTTCTTGTGTGTTTCATTGTAAACTGCACGTGTGTGATCTGTATCGGGAACGGAAGCGCACCATTACGATGCTAGCTGCATGAGGATACGTCCAGTGTTCATCCACTGTGCAAACAGAAGTGGCCCATCTCTGACGGACTGCTTAGGGAATAACTGGTGCTGTGAAGGTACACCCTGACAACCTCTTGATCAGGAGTGGAAACAATTTGAATAAAATCACTGAAAACACAGCACTTTTTTTAAAAATTTTACTCTTATTGTTAATATACAGTATGGAAACCCCATCACACAGTGCAACAGCACCCGCAATCCCTCCACTGCTGTGAAAACAACACTGGAGAAGCTAAAACTGAAATCAGCATCCTTAAAATGGGCTCTTAGCATCGGAAAGGGTGACGTACCTGTGCTGTTAGGACACATGCATGTACAGTATATGAACCCAAGCAAGGTTCAGAGTACTATTGAATAGTTTTAGTGTTAAAAATGTGCAGTTTGGAGCAAAGCAGTAATACTGTTACTGTTCCCCATGAAGTTGTACCAGTAAAGGACAGAAATCTAGTAATTAGCAGAAGCAGCTCTCGCACGCCGCCTCTCATTAGCAGAAGCGGCTCACGCACGCCGCCTCTCATTAGCAGAAGCAGCTCTCGCACGCCGCCTCTCATTAGCAGAAGCGGCTCTCGCACGCCGCCTCTCATTAGCAGAAGCAGCTCTACGGCTCCTCATTAGCAGAAGCGGCTCACAGCCTCTCCTCTCATTAGCAGAAGCGGCTCTCGCACGCCGCCTCTCATTAGCAGAAGCAGCTCTCGCACGCCGCCTCTCATTAGCAGAAGCGGCTCACGCCGCCTCTCATTAGCAGAAGCAGCTCTCGCACGCCGCCTCTCATTAGCAGAAGCGGCTCTCGCACGCCGCCTCTCATTAGCAGAAGCGGCTCTCCATTAGCCGCCTCATTAGAAGAAGCGGCTCACGCGCCTCTCATTAGCAGAAAGCCTCATTAGCAGAAGCAGGGGTTCACGAGGCAGAAGCTGCAAACACAGAACGTTCTTGTAATTGTTTCCAGAACATCACTTCGGTATAATGAAGCAAACGGGAAGGTCCTCAAAAGAAAATGAACGGGTGTACTATCTGCTGTGTTTCCAGGACACCCCTCGCATGACCTCACAGTACTCAGGATTGTCTCAAGAGAATGGAAAAGCGGGATGAACTTCTCACAACCCCTGAGAATAGCTTGCTTGCTACAAACAGCTAATGCTAATGTAGAAACTTTGCTTCATCCTTGCAAAGTGACCCTCACTCCCTCTCTCTGATCACAGGAAGGTGCAAATGAACAGCAATACTGCAGAGTGAATTCAAACATTCCAGCACACTCCAGAGAGAGGAGAAACAGCAAGGCACAGAGATCAACAGATACACAGAACATAAGAACATAAGGCACAGAGATCAACAGATACACAGAACATAAGAACATAAGGCAGAGAGATCAACAGATACACAGAACATAAGAAAGTTTACAAATGAGAGGAGGCCATTCGGCCCATCTTGCTTGTTTGGTTGTTAGTAGTTTATTGATCCCAAAATCTCATCAAGCAGAAAGGATCCCAGGGTGTCAGCTTCAACAACATTACTGGGGAGTTGGTTCCAGACCCTCACAATTCTGTGTAAAAGAAGCCTCCTCTATTTTCTGTTCTGAATCTCTCTTTAATCTCCATTTGTGACCCTGGTCCTTGTTTCTTTTTTCAGGTCGAAAAAGTCCCTGGGTCGACATTGTCAATACCTTTTAGAATTTTGAATGCTTGAATCAGATCACAGCATAGTCTTCTTTGTTCAAGACTTAGATTCAATTCTTTTAGCCTGTCTGCATATGACATGCCTTTTAAACCCAGGATAATTCTGATCGCTCTTTCACTCTTTCTAGAAGCAGCAATATCCTTTTTTAACGTCATTGACCAGAAATGGGAGATGTCTCATTAGACAGTAAAGGGCTTTCACGAATGCTCTCATTAGCACCAGCAGACACACAACGCCGCATCTCATTCAGCAATGTGCTACATTTTTCACAGTTTTCAAATTTCAGCAGAAATGATTATTTTTGGTTAATTGTTTCCATTCTACATCACTTTTCTAAAAAAAAAAAAAAAGGTGCTCAAAATAAAATCTCCCAGGGTACTATCTGCTGTGTTCTGCAGAGGGACACCCTGCACACCTCACTGCAGTACTCAGGATTGTCTCAAGAGAATGGAAAATTCTACAGATGAACTTCTCATGCACCCACAGAATAGCTTCATTCTACAAACAGCTAATGCTAATGTAGAAACTTTGCTTCATCCTTGCAAAGTGACCCTCACTCCCTCTCTCTGATCACAGGAAGGTCTGCAAATGAACAGCAATACTGCAGAGTGAATTCAAACATTCCAGCACACTCAGAGAGAGGGACACAGCTTCATTCACAGAGATCAACAGATACACAGAACATACAGAACATAATTCTACAGAGATCAACAGATACACAGAACATAAGAACATAAGGCACAGAGATCAACAGATACACAGAACATAAGAAAGGAGGTGGCCGAGGAGGCCATTGACCATCTTGCTTGTTTGGTTGTTAGTAGTTTATTGATCCCAGAATCTCATCAAGCAGCTTCTTGAAGGATCCCAGGGGTGTCAGCTTCAACAACATTACTGGGAGTTGGTTCCAGACCCTCACAATTCTGTGTAAAAAAGTGCCTCCTATTTTCTGTTCTGAATGCCTCTTTAATCTCCATTTGTGACCCCTGGTCCTTGTTTTCATTTTTCAGGTCGAAAAAAGTCCCTGGGTTCGACATTGTCAATACCTTTTAGAATTTTGAATGCTTGAATCAGATCACAGCATAGTCTTCTTTGTTCAAGACTGAATAGATTCAATTCTTTTAGCCTGTCTGCATATGACATGCCTTTTAAACCCAGGATAATTCTGATCGCTCTTTGTACTCTTTCTAGAGCAGCAATATCCTTTTTGTAACGTGGTGACCAGAAATGGGAGATGCGTGTGTGAGACAGTAAAGGATTTCACACGAATGCTCTCACTCACCACAGACACACAACTTAGCGTCTGCTTCAGCAATGTGCTACATTTTTAACAGTTTTCACATTTCAGCACTCAAAATGATTATTTTTGGTTAATTGTCATAATTCTACTAGTTTTCTAAAAAATAAAAAAAGTTGCTATTAAATATAATCTCCCCAGGGCATATGTCACTGCTTCATTCTGCAGAGAGGCGTGGCCATGCACACACAGACACTGCTTCATTCTACAGAGAGGCGTGGCCATGCACACACAGACACTGCTTCATTCTACAGAGAGGCGTGGCCATGCACACACACAGACATTGCTTCATTCTGCAGAGAGGCGCGGCCGTGCACACAGACACTGCTTCATTCTACAGAGAGGCGTGGCCATGCACACACAGACACTGCTTCATTCTGCAGAGAGGCGTGGCCGTGCACACAGACACTGCTTCATTCTGCAGAGAGGCGTGGCCATGCACACACAGACACTGCTTCATTCTACAGAGAGGCGTGGCCATGCACACACAGACACTGCTTCATTCTGCAGAGAGGCGTGGCCGTGCACACAGACACTGCTTCATTCTGCAGAGGCGTGGCCGTGCACACACAGACACTGCTTCATTCTGCAGAGAGGCGTGGCCATGCACACACAGACACTGCTTCATTCTGCAGAGAGGCGTGGCCATGCACACACAGACACTGCTTCATTCTGCAGAGAGGCGTGGCCATGCACACACAGACACTGCTTCATTCTACAGAGAGGCGTGGCCATGCACACACACACATTGCTTCATTCTGCAGAGAGGCGCGGCCGTGCACACAGACACTGCTTCATTCTACAGAGAGGCGTGGCCGTGCACACACAGACACTGCTTCATTCTGCAGAGAGGCGTGGCCATGCACACACACAGACACTGCTTCATTCTACAGAGAGGCGTGGCCGTGCACACACAGACACTGCTTCATTCTGCAGAGGCGTGGCCGTGCACACACAGACACTGCTTCATTCTGCAGAGAGGCGCCATGCACACACAGACACTGCTTCATTCTACAGAGAGGCGTGGCCGTGCACACAGACACTGCTTCATTCTGCAGAGAGGCGTGGCCCGTTACACAGACACTGCTTCATTCTGCAGAGAGGTGGCGTGCACACAGACACTGCTTCATTCTGCAGAGAGGCGTGGCCATGCACACAGACACTGCTTCATTCTACAGAGAAGCGTGGCCATGCACACACAGACACTGCTTCATTCTGCAGAGAGGCGTGGCCCTGCACACAGACACTGCTTCATTCTGCAGAGGCGTGGCCGTGCACACACAGACACTGCTTCATTCTGCAGAGAGGCGTGGCCATGCACACAGACACTGCTTCATTCTGCAGAGGCGTGGCGTGCACACAGACACTGCTTCATTCTGCAGAGAGGCGTGGCCTTGCACACAGACACTGCTTCATTCTGCAGAGAGGCGTGGCCGTTACACACAGACACTGCTTCATTCTGCAGAGAGGCGTGGCCGTGCACACACAGACACTGCTTCATTCTGCAGAGAGGCGTGGCCGTGTGCACAGACACTGCTTCATTCTGCAGAGGCGTGGCCGTGCACACACAGACACTGCTTCATTCTGCAGAGAGGCGTGGCCGTGCACACAGACACTGCTTCATTCTGCAGAGGCGTGGCCGTGCACACACAGACACTGCTTCATTCTGCAGAGGGCGTGGCCGTGCACACACAGACACTGCTTCATTCTGCAGAGGCGTGGCCGTGCACACAGACACTGCTTCATTCTGCAGAGAGGTGGCCGTGCACACAGACACTGCTTCATTCTGCAGAGAGGCGGGGCCGCACACAGACACTGCTTCATTCTGCAGAGAGGCGTGGCCGCACACACAGACACTGCTTCATTCTGCAGAGAGGCGTGGCCGGGCACACACAGACACTGCTTCATTCTGCAGAGAGGCGTGGCGTGCACACAGACACTGCTTCATTCTGCAGAGAGGCGCGGCCGTGCACACAGACACTGCTTCATTCTGCAGAGAGGCGTGGCCGCATGCACACAGACACTGCTTCATTCTGCAGAGAGCGTGGCCGCACACACAGACACTGCTTCATTCTGCAGAGAGGCGTGGCCATGCACACAGACACTGCTTCATTCTGCAGAGAGGGCGTGCACACACAGACACTGCTTCATTCTGCAGAGAGGCGGGTGCGCACACACAGACACTGCTTCATTCTACAGAGAGGCGGGCCATGCACACAGACACTGCTTCATTCTGCAGAGAGGGCCGTGCACACAGACACTGCTTCATTCTGCAGAGAGGCGTGGCCGCTTCACATTCACTGCTTCATTCTGCAGAGGCGTGGCCGCACACACACAGACACTGCTTCATTCTGCAGAGAGGCGGGCCATGCACACACAGACACTGCTTCATTCTGCAGAGAGGCGTGGCCGTGCACACACAGACACTGCTTCATTCTGCAGAGAGGGCGGGCCATGCACACAGACACTGCTTCATTCTACAGAGAGGGCGTGGCCGCACACACAGACACTGCTTCATTCTGCAGAGAGGCGTGGCGGCGCACACACAGACACTGCTTCATTCTGCAGAGAGGCGTGGCCGGCACACACACACTGCTTCATTCTGCAGAGGGCATGGCCGTGCACACACAGACACTGCTTCATTCTGCAGAGAGGGCGTGGCCACACACAGACACTGCTTCATTCTGCAGAGAGGCGTGGCCATGCACACAGACACTGCTTCATTCTACAGAGAGGCGTGGCCGTGCACACACAGACACTGCTTCATTCTGCAGAGAGGCGTGGCCGTGCACACAGACACTGCTTCATTCTGCAGAGAGGCGTGGCCGTGCACACAGACACTGCTTCATTCTGCAGAGAGGCGTGGCCGTGCACACAGACACTGCTTCATTCTGCAGAGAGGCGTGGCCGTGCACACACAGACACTGCTTCATTCTGCAGAGAGGCGTGGCCGTGCACACACAGACACTGCTTCATTCTACAGAGAGGCGTGGCCGTGCACACACAGACACTGCTTCATTCTGCAGAGGCGGCGGCCCATGCACACACAGACACTGCTTCATTCTGCAGAGAGGCGTGGCCGTGCACACACAGACACTGCTTCATTCTGCAGAGGGCATGGCCGGCTGCACACAGACACTGCTTCATTCTGCAGAGAGGCGTGCACACAGACACTGCTTCATTCTGCAGAGACACTGACACTGCTTCATTCTGCAGAGAGGCGTGGCAGTGCACACACAGACACTGCTTCATTCTACAGAGAGGCGTGGCCGTGCACACACAGACACTGCTTCATTCTGCAGAGAGGCGTGGCCATGCACACACAGACACTGCTTCATTCTGCAGAGAGGCGTGGCCGTGCACACAGACACTGCTTCATTCTGCAGAGGAGGGCCATGCACACAGACACTGCTTCATTCTGCAGAGAGGCGCGGCAGTGCACACACAGACACTGTTTCATTCTACAGAGAGGCGTGGCCATGCACACACAGACACTGCACATTCAATTCTACAGAGGCGATATACTGCAAGGTAGGTTACATAGACACTGTTTCATTTCAAATAATATGGGTTAAACTATTTTAGGTTCTTTCTGCTTCATTCTGCAAGATATGTATGGTACCTAATAAATAAAACATACACGCTTCTTTTTGAAGCTATATACAGTGCATATATACATGTGTGTAATATATATACAGGTCTGCTTCATTCTGCAAAGAGGCTGATTGCCATGCACCACAGTGGAATATGATACACTGTTTTGATTCTTCTCAGGAGTGGCCATGCACATCTCAGTGACACTGCACATGGACTTCATCTACATTATAAACATGATATACTAAACAAAGGTAACTTGAGGATAGAATACACTTTCCGAAAAAGAAATTCAAATAAAAATCGAATGGGTTAAATTTTTTAGGTTCTTTCTCACTTTATATTAAAATCAAGATATGTATGAATACCTAATAAATCCATGCCTACTTTTTAAATAGCATATCCAGTGCAGTGCATCTATACATGTGTGTAATATATCCAGTGCTCACCAATCTTCAATGAAAAGTAAACAGCATCTCCAGTGCCCTACATGAATTCATCTCCAGTGGAATATGATAGTGTGTCTCCAGTGTTTGATTGTTCTCATGAACAGCATCTCCATGCACATCTCAGTGAGTGAACAGTGTGCTCTCTATGCAGACATTCATAGTGCTCTACATCCTATAAACAGGCTAATAGTGTATTAAACACAAGCAGTAACTTTACATGAGAGTTCATCATTGCCTTTAAAAAGGAAGCTCAAACTCTAGATGAAAAATCTCCAGTGCTCTACATTGTATTTTGTTCAGCCACCACCAGCAGGAATAGCATCTCCAGTGCTCTACATGAATAGCATCTCCAGTGCTCTACATGAACAGCATCTCCAGTGCTCTACATGAATAGCATCTCCAGTGCTCTACATGAACAGCATCTCCAGTGCTCTACATGAACAGCATCTCCAGTGCTCTACATGAACAGCATCTCCAGTGCTCTACATGAATAGCATCTCCAGTGCTCTACATGAACAGCATCTCCAGTGCTCTACATCTCCAGAACAACACATCTCCAGTGCTCTACATGAACAGCATCTCCAGTGCCCTACATGAATAGCATCTCCAGTGCTCTACATGAATAGCATCTCCAGTGCTCTACATGAATAGCATCTCCAGTGCTCTACATGAATAGCATCTCCAGTGCTCTACATGAACAGCATCTCCAGTGCTCTACATGAACAGCATCTCCAGTGCTCTACATGAACAGCATCTCCAGTGCTCTACATGAACAGCATCTCCAGTGCTCTACATGAATAGCATCTCCAGTGCTCTACATGAACAGCATCTCCAGTGCTCTACATGAACAGCATCTCCAGTGCTCTACATGAACAGCATCTCCAGTGCTCTACATGAATAGCATCTCCAGTGCTCTACATGAACAGCATCTCCAGTGCTCTACATGAATAGCATCTCCAGTGCTCTACATGAACAGCATCTCCAGTGCTCTACATGAACAGCATCTCCAGTGCTCTACATGACATACTCATTTTGTTCTCTGCCCTTTGCTCGTGGTGCTTTAGTGGCATTTTAACTTGTCACGGCACTCATTCTACAGTGTGCAATGCATCTGTTTAGTAAACAGCACACGAATAACATTTCAACAGCAGGCTGCAGGGTAATATCCAGGCAGATCTATAATACATCTGCACTGCTTTGAAAAACCAGACCCTTGATTGTAAAACTGCTTTGGCTGCATATTTAGAGCTGAAAACAAAAGCCAGTCCATTGGCCTTATGATTTGACAACAAAGAATGATCTCTTGAAAACGTGTGGAACACAGTCAAACTTTTTTATTTAAAAAAAAAAAAAAAAAAAAAACTTTGGTTAAGAGAATATATATCCTAACTTGTCTTCTACATTTGATCTTTGCTCTGGAACGCATATTCCAGCGAGGTTTTAAATATCTTTGGTGATTTCGCTTGTAGGGTATCTTCTCCATTAGTCCCCGGAGGAGAGAACATGTGCAGAGCTGCTATTTATTCTCATGATGGGGACTGGAGCAGCCTTCATCCACGCTGGTGTCGTTCACACTGGATGAGATGCTCGACAGGGGCGGGGAGGCAGTGGCCATGGCGGGCTCTGTGACTGACCTGGGCTGCCTCGGGGGAGTGGGAGGGGGAAAGGAAGGGGACTGGAGGATGTCCGCATACCTTTGGCTCGGCTTGGTTTCTCTTTGCAGCACTTTGATCAACAGCGGCTTCAGCATCCCGATGCTCATCTGGCTCCTGTCGGTTCTGAATGGTCCGGGCTCCCTTCCGCATAGAGGCAGGCTTTTCAGCACAATATTTAGGATGCTGGTGACAGTCATGTCCTCGGGACACAAGGTCCAAAGTAGGTCCAGGTATGGGTCCAGATCCCGGTGCTGCGAGACCTCACAGAGAAGGGTGGTGAAGATCTCCTTGTTGAGCAGGGGGCTCTGTTGAGAGAAGCGCTGGGCCACTTCGGCCACTCTCTCCCAGCGCCGGAGCTCCAGCAGGATGTGCATGGCCTGCATGACAGCGTTGGGTCTCTGGCTGCAGAGCAAGAGCTCCACCTGCAACTCCTGCGCCTGCCCCTCCCTCGGCAGCACACACAGGGCCCGCTTGTACAAGGGGACGCTCTCCGGGCTCTCCTTGCCCCCATAGTTCCAGGAAGAGGCACCTGCTTGTTGCTGCGCCAGCTCAACAAATCTGGGCAGCCACTTGGGCTGAAAGGTGAAAAGGGAGCGGCAGATCAGCTCAAAGACAGGCGCTGCCCCGTTTGAGGAGGCCTGCTGCTGGCCACTGGAGAGAGGGGCCAGGGCTGCCTGCACGGGGCTAAGGACCGTCTTCCAGACCTCCGGGGCTGCCTTGGCAGTCAGGAAGCCCTCTCCATTGGACCCGAGTTGCAAACTAGCCTGCAGGGCTTGCCAAGACTCCCGGGGGAAGGTTTTAAAAATGACGTTCAGGTACAGCAGATTGTCTCTGTCCAGGTCTGAGAAGAGCAGGCGGTTCACCTCTTGCCCCACCAGAGTTTCACACGAGACGCTCAGCTTTCTGTCGGAGGCGCTGACCACCGATGCCTTGAGCTGCTCCAAGGCCATCAAGCTCTCTAGCTCCGCGCCCAACGATGCCAGCAGCTTGGAGTAACCGCCACCCCCCTGCGGCAGCTCGCTGGCTTTCTTGGTTTTCATGTAGACCCCGAGAATGGAAGACAGGGCGATGGGCGCCTGGAACATGCCCCCGCTTTTCAGTTTCTCCACGGTCAGCTGTGTGCTGCTCAGGCTCCGGCGCTGGTAGTACCTGCAGGCTTCTTCGAAGACTGCTTCCACCAAGACAGCATCCGGCCTGGCAGTGTCGGAGTGGCCCAGCTGCTTGCTGGTGGGGTCCACCCCCGACTCCTTCACCACGTACATTCCTGTACCGGAAAGGAAGTGGATGCCATTCTTCTCCCTGGAGTTTAGAAAGAGCATGCCATCGGTCTTCAGTGCAATGTTCTCCAGCAGCCTGCCAGTGCTGGTGTCAACCAGGTACAGCGTCCTGTACACAATGCAAGCCAGGGTACTGCCGTAGATCTGCATGCTGATCTGATTGCTACAGTCCAGTGGGCAGCTTAATGCCAGAGTATAGATCTGCCTCAGGACTCCATCACTTTGCAATAAACTAATGCAGCCTGAGCTGAGAACCAAGAGCAGCCCACCGCAGCTGGTAGGAGCAACGGAACAGATTTGTGGGGGGCTGATTGTGGCCAGCATTCCAATGCACTCTGAAATCAGTGTCTTGTAATCCGAATCCTTGCTGGTGGAGTGCAGGGTTTTGCTCAGCAGTGCTCCTTTGCACACAGTACTGATAGTCATCCTGTCCTGTTTAGGGGACCATGTGAGGAAGAATTTGGAGCCGTTGCCCGGGGCTGCTTCCTGATTGTCTGGCAGCAGGTAAACATCCTCCCGCGCTGCAAGGACCCTGTAACACGGGCTGTTGTGTAAGGGTGTTTTAACACCCCCTAAGCGCACAGCCCGCTCCTCGAGCTCGTAAGTTCTTTTGCAGATGCAGTATCTGAAGTTGTTACGCGCTGCGGAGAAAACTGAAGCGCTTTCTGAAGCGGGTCTCTCTTCACACCAGATTATGAATTTGCCACTGGAGCAAACCGACACCACTTTAGCGCTGGTGCTGTTGCACAGGTCTGAAGTCTGCAACAAATCCCAGCCAGCTTTTCTCTCCCAGTATTTCCAAAACTCCGCTTTACCGTTTTCAAGAATCACCGCGACCAGCGCCGACCTGTCTTTGCTGCCGCTGTCTAAATACAACAGCTCCACTATCGGGATCGATAGGGCGGATCCCGTGTCCATATAGCTGGGGCTCTGAGCGACAGCGACTCTCTGGATCCTATCAAAAGTCACCAGACCCCGCTTTGGTTTTTGAAGAAAGGCGTGGATGTGCTGTGCATCTGGACTGACCCGGACAGGATGCGAACGACAGTTATTCATATTAAACACATTATTAGTTTGCTTTAAAAACTCGGTCAAATCGCCGCCTCTGGTAAAATCAGTGAAATCTGTTATCTGCTCCAACGCGAATCCTTTCATCGTTACTTACTGTCTGGCTGGGGAGCCTGTGAGAAGAAGCGAATGTTGTGTAAACACCCCACACGAAAAGGAAAGTCAATTATGTGTCTAAATATATCACATAACCAGCATCCGTGTTAAATCCACACCCTCGAGTCCGCCTGCTCTCCGACTCACTGCTGCAATAACACGTTTCTTTACTCGCACAACCTATTAACTTCTCTATGTCTGTGTGTCAGCCCTCTCCTGACATCACGAGTTTGTTCATTTCCGCCATCAATTACATGCTGAGGCGTTTTTTTAATTTTATTTTTTCCTGTTTTTCCAATTTAGGGAGGTTGCGTGTTTTTATTGTACCTTTCCTTTACTTGCTTCCGTCCTTAAAATATGATGCTGCGTGGGGCTCGCTACAGTAGGTGGTATTAATCACCTGATCATGGACTTTGAACATTCCAGAGAGGATTTAAAGCGACAGTGTCCTATTCCCCTGAACAGCAATGCTGTGCTGCAGTATTCCGTAGTAGGGCTTCAGATTTGAGGTATTTCCCCACGACTTTTATACTGTACTCTCCTTTAAGAATGCAATTGATACATGTTAAGCCATTCGTGTATCTCGATCACAACTAAGAAACGTGTTAATAGTAACATTGATTTAATTTACGTTTTTTTCTTCCGTGAAAGCTAAATGGGCATTTAAATTGGCCAAGCTTTCGTTTTTTTTTTTTTACTGATTTAAATATAGGTTATGTGTTCTTTCTTCTTCTTGTTTTTCAATTTCTGCAATAAAAATGGTAACACTGCACACGTTAAAATGGACAGGCAGGCGCTAGGACCATGTAGGCTTTTGTTTGACTGATGAAGGTGATGGAGACGGGTGGGTTGGTCTTGCGACAATAGTAACGAGTCGCGCTGTGTTTTTAAGCGAGTGGGGATGGAATTTTAAGAAAATACACGAAAATAGGTAAGCGGAAATCACACATAATCCATGCAAATAATATCCCAGGTCTGTAGTAAAACGAGTATACACACTGCTTTCCATATTCAATCTGTCACAAACACATCTGGGTCTAATTGGTAATCCCAGTATCATATTATTTATAGTTTTTTTTTTTTTTTTTAAGGGTCAGCACAAACCAATTCTGTTTCCATGCTGGTTTTTCGTTAGTAAATAAAGTTCAAACGGTTTCACTTTTTTCTTTTCATTTTTTTTGTGTAAATCTAAAGCAGACGGGTAACGGTATTCTTTATTTAAAATGTGTTGCTAAAAAGAGCAAATTATATTAAAAGCACTGTTAGATTATTTATTGAAATTACATTATCCATATACTTAAATGAAATGTATGTGTTGACAAAAAAAAAAAAAATTAAAGAACAAAACGGCAACGAGATTGGAGCCTGTGAGCTCTATGAAGGTTATGAGGCCCGCATACTTAGTAGGAAACCTCGGGGATTACACAGACTTGTACAGGCCGCTTGTATCTTGCCACACACAAGATGTGATGTTTGTTTACTAATTCCTAACGCCTACTGTATTTTGCTACTGACACGAAAATTTATATATATATATATATGAATGAATAACAAAATAGTTATATTATGAAATTATTATTTTGCAAAAAAAACAAAAAAAAAAACTAAACTTTAGTTTAGAAAGACAAGGCAGCGTTTTAATCAGGTTTCTTTTGGTTAATATTGTATTAAAAAAAAAAAAAAAGCATTCTTCTAAGAACATACCACTTTGTTAGAGGGAGATTGACGATGCCCCAGATTACACAGACTAACACAGTAACATTAAGCGAGAGAATGAAAAACAAACAGGTCAAACAGTTTCCGTGCAAGCCTGTCGCTTTGAGACTTTGGGAAACGTTTCGGGGAAATTTCAGTGCAGTGGTATTGAGATTTTTGAAACAGAATTCTAAAACTTGTGATACCAATTAGTTAACCAATTTCCAGTTAATGGGACAAGAAAAACACTTTTGTTTTGTACTGAATGGAAAAGAACATTAAGTCAGTGAGCTTTATAAAGGGGCCGCTTGTGTCAAGCAGTTCCCTCATTAAACTGAGGTGAAATAAGCAGGTCAGTTGAGCGTGAATGCAAACCATTTTAATCAAATTCATATAGCTGAACTCCTATCGTGGAAGTTTAAGGGATGCTACACAGATGTTTTTACAAAGTGTCATTATACTGTGGGCACAGGGATGGAAATAAGACTACAAATTGCATTTGATCCATTCCTCGTTTACTATGAGTTTAATAAGACACCTGAGCTTTTTACCTTTACCCACTGTGGCTAACCAAGCTTGTATTAAAACCTGGAGTGGATGAAAGTGCTGTGCAATAGGAGTCTTATTGCCATGATGCATATTGATACAACAAATATACATTCAAGTTTTAATGAACCTTATAAAACAGATTACAACAGACCATTGTGATTGCCTTTCGGTGTGGTAGACTTTGATGTGTGGCAAAGCTATACTTCGAAGCATAGACGAAGCATTATATAAAAAGTATTTTCTAATCAGTTGCTTTATAAGCATTGCAGCTACAGTGGCTTTCTGTAAGGTTATCATACAGTGCTCATGTGAGATGTAAAGGCATGCAGCCCACAGCCAATGTGATTGCTGGTATTTAAGCTCTTTTGTGCTTTTCTTATGAAGATGGTTGAACTGACATTCCTTCACAGTTCCTCTGCTGTAGAGCACCTGTATTTATACAATTTTTATAAAGTGCCAAAGTACAATAGCCTGGTTTGCTTGATCAGTAACATTGTAAATCCCCATTTTGTACCCAAAATAAATGGTGCACATAAGGGATGTGTTGGTGTCCATGTACTGCTTAACTTGAATTGTCTGTCTCTGAGATTTAACTGTCTAGAACTTTTAACTTCTGTGTCCCAAATGAGTTCTCCCAATGTCTTATTGACTCGTTACTTCTGTGCCCAGACCCCAAACCATGGCCCAGGTGGAGAAGAAGGCAGGCTTGCTGCGGAAGTCATCCGCCTCTAAGAAGCCTTTGAAGGAGAAGGTGGTCCTGATGTATGAGGAGATCTTTGTGGTAAGGGCAGCATTCTCGCGTGGTCCTGATGTATGAGGAGATCTTTGTGGTAAGGGCAGCATTCTCGCGTGGTCCTGACGTATGAGGAGATCTTTGTGGTAAGGGCAGCATTCTCGCGTGGTCCTGATGTATGAGGAGATCTTTGTGGTAAGGGCAGCATTCTCACCTGGTCCTGATGTATGAGGAGATCTTTGTGGTAAGGGCAGCATTCTCACGTGGTCCTGATGTATGAAGATATCTTTGTGGTAAGGGCAGCATTCTCACGTGGTCCTGACGTATGAGGAGATCTTGGTGGTAAGGGCATCAGGGCTCCCTGGTGCAGCATTCTCACACGTTGCTCGTTTTGCTTATCTTGCCACACTAGAGTAATATACTTTATTAGGAAGGGGTAGTTGCCTATTGAACTGGCCATGCCCAGGGTTATCACTCCTATTAACGTTCTCTCTCACACAAACTTTCTTCTGTGCAGCAGTTGCGCTTCTCATTTTTTACCTTTAGGTGACTGTCAGAAACATGATTGTCGTAGATAATTCCATTTTTAATGATGTATCTTCAGTACGATAAATAATCAAGAAACTAAACATATCGCAATATGTGATTATTCTTCCAACCCCACCCAGAACCTGAAAATGTATTCTACATGATCAAGTTTTAAACAAGAAAAGGAAACAAAATCCATTCCGTTTCTCATTTCAGAGGGAAGACCCTGCAAAAAACAACCCGCGCTTTTGGGAAGAGCTGTTCCTGATGAAGGTGAGAGAACGCATTCTTAATGTATTTGCTTACGATTGTAAGTCGCCCTGGATAAGGGCGTCTGCTAAGAAATAAATAAATAAATAATAAAGCTTGGGTTAAATCATTCCAATCTTGGCATTTGAAGATGCACAAATTGTAAATGAATACTTGGGGTACAACCACACTTATGAGATGGATTGCTCATTATAGTCATTCCATTAGCAGTCCATCCTTTTCATGTATACCAATATATTTAGAAAGAAAGGCATCTGAGTGGGTGAAATGTGCAACAGAATATGGGTCTGCATTTATTAGTCTGTCTGAATGCTTGTTGGTGTATAAAGCACACTGGTGTCAGTAAGCCTATTATTGCTCACATTTCCTGAGACTGCTCATATATAATATCTTCTGCTGTGAAATCAAGGTTCTTCATGTTCTGTGAGGAATCGCACAATAGCAGTATGATCGTCTGCTTACACTGCAGCATTTGCTCAGAACAAAAATCAAAAGCAGCTTTCCTAAGCCTGACTTGTAATTGTGTTTTTTAGCATTAGTTATTGTGCCTGTTGTGCTCTTGTCCTTTGGTAATGAAGTCTTGCTTTTCTTCAGGTGAATCTGGAGTACCTGGAGGGAAAGCTGGAATCTCTGGATGGAGATGAACTGATGAAAGTCAAAGACAACATCAACAGCCTGTTCCAGCACTGCATTCAGGCTCTGGGAGAGGAGCACCAGATCAAAGTTGTAAATGCCTTGCAGGTAAGGGCCAGTAGAGTGGCTGATAACAAAGCCAGAGCAGTGTGCCTTGTTATTCCTGCAGGGTGCATGGGTTCCAGCGGGGGCTCCAGCGGGGGATCCAGCGTGGGCTCCAGCGTGGGATCCAGCATGGGATCCAGCGGGGGATCCAGCTTGGGATCTGGATCTTGGGAAGGCAATGCTAGATCTTTTGTAGGACTGAACCAGCCAGTTCCTTCATTGTTTATTTGACCTGGTTGGAGAAATTGCTAGATGACATTAAAAACCTCTTCTGGGAATAATTGTAAAACTGTTTAATCTTGTGTGATGCATTAGTGAGACTGTCCTGTCTTACTAATTGTCTCTGCCTCGGATTTAATACAACAGGACAGGAAGTCTAATTAATGCATCCTGTTTGAAACAGGACATTTGCCTCATATAATGAACAACATTTTAAAGTTGATATAAATAAAAAAATAAAATAAAAAGCATGTACAGTCTGTTATAACATTGTGTTGCATCATAAGTTATGACAATTTTCTCAGACATAATGGGGGGAATCTAATTTATAAATGTAAGTTATGCTAATGAAAAGGTACACTGTACAATTGGCAGTTGAACTGGGGTGTCCACGAGTCCTTGAACCCCAGGGAGAGTAATGCATGTGATTTCTTTCAGGTCTGCTCATCAGATTAATGAAGCTTTACAGACATTTGTTTTAAAAAGTCATTTCACATCCTTCAATGAAGCTCCATGGCGCTGACTTTTTTTCTGTAGATCATTTTAAAATCTGATATTTTTTACGAATAAGGGCACTCATTTATAAAAGGATCTCTGCAATTTAGTACACAAGAAAATGTTATTTTGAAAAATGCACACATGCACATGACTAGTTCTTTCTGAATGAGGAGTTAGCATATGGAAACTCACACAGCAGTTCTCTTTATCCAAGCAGTTACAATGCTGTTAGTGTTACTGGCTTTCTGTTTATTCAGTCCTTCACGCTCTTTCCCAGACTTTATGTGCCCTGTTTCGAGGGGTTCACCAGAAGAATAAGTCAACGTCAGGCTTTGACATCATCAACATGCTGATGGGCTTTGACAAGGCAGAGCTGCGCATGAAGGTGAGGCTGGGACTGGGAGAAGGGCATGGAGGAGTGGATCTGATGGGTGGGGAGGAAGTGGAGGAGAAAGCTGCTTTTTATCAAACTAGACCTTAAGGAAAGAAGCTGTGCAGTCGTGATTGTGATGAGGCTGTGTAAAACATGCACTGATAAGACCACACTCAGTACTGTGTTAATTGGGGGCTCTGTCTTACAGAAAGTGCATTGTGGCTTTTAAGAGAACGACTAGACCAGCAATTCTCAAACGTTTTCTAGTTGAGTCCCCTTTATAGAAACTTGGTCTGCCGCAGTATTTTCTAGAGACAGATTATTTTCTTCTTCAAGTTAATGTGTAAAATACTGTGCCCTTGTATGTTTGGTGACTATGGCGTTCTCTGATTTCAGGACCTGATGGAGAGTTTGGATACACTGTTGTGTGGTGATGGATCAGAAAGCCTGAAAAGCCTCTGTCTGAAGCTTCTTCTCTGTTTAGTGACGGTATAGTTTCATTCAGTCGTTCATTCATTCATTTTTTTTTTTTAAATTTAGTCGTCGCCAATTATTATTTTACCCCGGTTTTCAACCCAATTTAGCATGCCCAATTATTATCTGTATCCCCGGCTCACCGCTCGCAACCCCCCCGCCGACTCGGGAAACGGAGGCTGGAATACGCGTCCTCCGAAACGTGCTCCTGCCAAGCCGTCATTTTTCGCACTGCAGATCCACAGCAATGCCACCAGACCTTATAGTGCCGGAGGACAACACAGATCTGGCGGCTCCGCTGCAGAGCCACAGGCGCCCTATTGGCCACAGGGGTCGCTGATGCGCGGTGAGCCGTGGATTCCCCTGCCGACCTAAGCCCTCCCTACCCGGCAGCGCTCAGCCATTTGTGCGCCGCCCCTAGGAACTCCGGTCACGGTCAGCTGTGACATAGCCTGGATTCGAACCTGCGATCTCCAGGCTATAGGGCACATCCTGCACTCCGCGCGGAGCGCCTTTACTGGATGCGCCACTCGGGAGCTCATTCATTCATTTGACCGGTAGAACCCGTGCCACCTTACCCTGCTGCGTTCAGACATTTGGTCTACTTGCACCTCTGCCTGTCAGTGCTGATTGTATTCATGTGGGCTAAGCCCAGTCTCGTTGTTCAACCCACAGTACTGCAATGTTAGGAAAGTAAAGCCTGTTCATACTTTCATGCATTTCCAAGCCGTTGGAGATGGTTCCCCTTACTAGGCAGCCCTGCTGCAGCGGTGTGATGCACCCTGCCACGCTGGGACATGTCTTTACGATGCCTTGCATTTCAGGTGACTGATAACATCAGCCAGAACACAATCCTGGAGTACGTCATGATCAACAGCATCTTTGAGGCCATCCTGCAGGTGAGTTGGAAGAGAGAGGCTGCAGCTGACATGCTACATGTTGGCTTGTATGGATGGATGTTTGTTTCTATGAAAGCTTGCACACCACTTGTTGGATTGATTTTGCTTTGTGAAGGAGCAGCCCTGAAATGTTACACATTGTGTTGGGTGTACAAAAGAGCACAGCAATGGGGTGCTAATAAACACTAGAACAGATTAGAACACGCTGGAATAGTAATGCTTACATGTTCGGGCAGCAGTGTGGAGTAGTGGTTAGGGCTCTGGACTCTTGACCGGAGGGTTGTGGGTTCTATTCCAGGTGAGGGACACTGCTGCTGTACCCTTGAGCAAGGTACTTTACCTAGATTGCTCCACTAAAAACCCAACTGTATAAATGGGTAATTGTATGTAAAAATAATGTGATATCTTATAACAGTTGTAAGTAGCCCTGGATAACGGTGTCTGCTATGAAATAAATAATAATAATAATAATAATAATAATGTTTAAAATGGCAGGGCTTTTACAGATTGACTAGTTAAAGTTACATAATTAAAAGCTTTGAATAAAAGCTTTATAATGGTTTCCATGTTTTCATACAGCCGTGATTCCATCTCTTGTGCTTATGCCAGCAGCCTTTCTATATGCCATTGTGCAGAGCATTCCTTTCATCTATTCTTTGACTGAGTGCAGTTCTGGAGACTTTTGCAGTGTAAGGGAACTGTTTTCCAATGCCAGAGAACAATCACTTGCTGCCTTACACTGATGAAGGCGCTTTGCCAGAATGTTTCTCTACTTCACTGTGTTTCTCAGTTTTACATTAATATCCAGTTGATGGGTAGAGGGAAGGGAGTGCAAGTCTGTTGTTTAGAGCTTTTGTTTGCACATCTCAAAGACTGAAACATTCCTTTGGTGAGTGTTCCCTGGTAACTGTTAGGGTTTTTATACCACGAGGATCAGTGTGGAAGGTCAGGTTGGTAGAATGCAGTGCTGCTAGTACAGGACGCAGGTTCCCCTGATTCACTGCACAGCCTTGCTTTGCAGATCCTCTCCAGTTCTTCCAGTAGGAGGCAGCATGGCTATGACACAGTCGTCCTCCTGGCTCTTCTGGTTAACTACAGGAAATACGAGGCAAGCTTTTCTCTTTAACCCATCTTTCTTTAGTGGTGGGGAAACAGCTACATAAAACTATATTAACTGAAGCACATCTTATCCCACAAGGTGGGTGTACCATTTTTTAAAATCACAACAGCATGCACATAATACAGCACTTTGAAAACACACATGGGGTTTATTCAGGTGATCCTGGCCGTGATGTTTAGCTTGGCCGCAGTTTTGATCAGATGAATCATGACTTTCTATGAGCTGTGGCTCAGAAAAGCAGGTGGTGTTAGAGTTACATGAGATGCTTAATACTGATATAAATAAAATATGAAAATCGAATGTCTAACAGACCATGTGTCTTTTTCATCGGTTTCTGTTGGTAAAAGTATGTGAAGAGTTCCAGGAAGTGGTGATTTAGATCCACTCTGTTTGGACTTGAAGTGCACACTGATGAACTAACTGTGTGTATAGAAACACTAAATATTAAAAAGTGCTATCTTTAACTGGTATTGAGTATTGCAGAAGCTGTGGGTTCATGTTGATAATATCACTACGTTAGAAAGCCTAACTAACCTATGTGTTTCTTTCTTTCTTTTTTTTGCAGTCTGTAAACCCGTACATAGTGAAGTTGTCTATAGTTGATGATGAGACCACATTAAATGTAAGTGAATTGCGCTGTGTTCCCTAAGCTGTATTACACAATGTTGTTTAATGCTAGTCAGTGCAAGTCAGTTGTTGGTGTACAATGGAACACACACATCTACAGAGTGAAGCGAATAGATAATCAGAACTTTCTTTGTCTTTTCAGGGAAAGGGACTGGTGATCTCACAAGCCCTGTCAGAGTATAACAGGTAGGTGTCATCGCAGCACTGCATGGAGACATTGTCTTGGTCATATCTGCCCTGTGCACACAGTGTGTTTTGACATTGTCTTGGTCATATCTGCCCTGTGCACACAGTGTGTTTTGACATTGTCTTGGTCATATCTGCCCTGTGCACACAGTGTGTTTTGACATTGTCTTGGTCATATCTGCCCTGTGCACACAGTGTGTTTTGACATTGTCTTGGTCATATCTGCCCTGTGCACACAGTAAATCCATTGCTGGTGTGGTAGAGAGCTGTGTACTCATGGGGTAATTGAGGTCACTCTACTCCTTACAGGCAGTACAAAGACAAAGAGGAGGAGAACCAAGGGGGCTTTTTCTCCACTCTCACCACCATGGTAAGGGTTATCTGGAGTCCTCCTTGTACTTTTTACCTTCCCATTTCCACATTGGCAGCCTCTGTTTGCTGTCTACCTTTTAGCTTGTGTAACTGTGTACCCTCAGCCTGCATTCAATATCATTCAGATTGTTCTCTATGTATTTATCTTCTTGGTCCTCAATTGAGCTGTGTATGTAGAGATTTTTTCAGTACATGCGTGATGTCTTGGTCTGCGCTATTAACATAGAGCAGAGGTGGGACTCAGGAAGGATGGGACGAGAGGAGTTCAGAGACTTGATATGCTGACGAGCAGTGACAAAACAAGTAGAGCAGAGGTGGGACTCAGGAAGGATGAGACGAGAGGAGTTCAGAGACTTGATATGTTAACGAGCAGTGACAAAACAACTAGAGCAGAGGTGGGACTCGGGAAGGATGGGACGAGAGGAGTTCAGAGACTTGATATGTTAACGAGCAGTGACAAAACAACTAGAGCAGAGGTGGGACTCGGGAAGGATGAGACGAGAGGAGTTCAGAGACTTGATATGCTGACGAGCAGTGACAAAACAACTAGAGCAGAGGTGGGACTCGGGAAGGATGGGACGAGAGGAGTTCAGAGACTTGATATGCTGACGAGCAGTGACAGAACAACTAGAGCAGAGGTGGGACTCAGGAAGGATGAGACGAGAGGAGTTCAGAGACTTGATATACTGCCGAGCAGTGACAAAACAAGTAGAGCAGAGGTGGGACTCAGGAAGGATGAGACGAGAGGAGTTCAGAGACTTGATATGCTGACGAGCAGTGACAAAACAACTAGAGCAGAGGTGGGACTCGGGAAGGATGGGACGAGAGGAGTTCAGAGACTTGATATGTTAACGAGCAGTGACAAAACAACTAGAGCAGAGGTGGGACTCAGGAAGGATGAGACGAGAGGAGTTCAGAGACTTGATATGCTGACGAGCAGTGACAAAACAACTAGAGCAGAGGTGGGACTCGGGAAGGATGAGACGAGAGGAGTTCAGAGACTTGATATGCTGACGAGCAGTGACAAAACAACTAGAGCAGAGGTGGGACTCGGGAAGGATGGGACGAGAGGAGTTCAGAGACTTGATATGCTGACGAGCAGTGACAAAACAACTAGAGCAGAGGTGGGACTTGGGAAGGATGGGACGAGAGGAGTTCAGAGACTTGATATGTTAACGAGCAGTGACAAAACAACTAGAGCAGAGGTGGGACTCAGGAAGGATGAGACGAGAGGAGTTCAGAGACTTGATATGCTGACGAGCAGTGACAAAACAAGTAGAGCAGAGGTGGGACTCAGGAAGGATGAGACGAGAGAAGTTCAGAGACTTGATATGCTGACGAGCAGTGACAAAACAACTAGAGCAGAGGTGGGACTCGGGAAGGATGAGACGAGAGGAGTTCAGAGACTTGATATGCTGACGAGCAGTGACAAAACAACTAGAGCAGAGGTGGGACTCAGGAAGGATGAGACGAGAGGAGTTCAGAGACTTGATATGTTAACGAGCAGTGACAAAACAACTAGAGCAGAGGTGGGACTCAAGGATGGGGCCGAGAGGAGTTCAGAGACTTGATATGCTGACGAGCAGTGACAAAACAACTAGAGCAGAGGTGGGACTCGGGAAGGATGGGACGAGAGGAGTTCAGAGACTTGATATGTTAACGAGCAGTGACAAAACAACTAGAGCAGAGGTGGGACTCAGGAAGGATGGGACGAGGGGAGTTCAGAGACTTGATATGCTGACGAGCAGTGACAGAACAACTAGAGCAGAGGTGGGACTCAGGAAGGATGAGACGAGAGGAGTTCAGAGACTTGATATGCTGACGAGCAGTGACAGAACAACTAGAGCAGAGGTGGGACTCAGGAAGGATGAGACGAGAGGAGTTCAGAGACTTGATATGCTGACGAGCAGTGACAGAACAACTAGAGCAGAGGTGGGACTCGGGAAGGATGGGACGAGAGGAGTTCAGAGACTTGATATGCTGACGAGCAGTGACAAAACAACTAGAGCAGAGGTGGGACTCAGGAAGGATGAGACGAGAGGAGTTCAGAGACTTGATATGTTAACGAGCAGTGACAAAACAACTAAAGCAGAGGTGGGACTCAGGAAGGATGAGACGAGAGGAGTTCAGAGACTTGATATGCTGACGAGCAGTGACAAAACAACTAGAGCAGAGGTGGGACTCGGGAAGGATGGGACGAGAAGAGTTCAGAGACTTGATATGTTAACGAGCAGTGACAAAACTACTAGAGCAGAGGTGGGACTCGGGAAGGATGGGACGAGAGGAGTTCAGAGACTTGATATGCTGACGAGCAGTGACAAAACTACATTTCAAAAGTTTGCTACTTGTAATTTAAACATAACTTTTTTTAATTTAAACAAAGTTTTTATTTATTTAATTTTTAAGATTCAAAGCAAGTGGCAAAAAATATTTGGAACAAGTAAGACAGCCAAGCCTCCCCTGTTATACTGTTTGGATGAACAGCGCTCTGTTAAAATGATTCCTGTTTAACAAGCTTTGTATTCTTAATACAGTTTGTATCAAAGTGCAGTACCTCTGTTTATCCACAGGTGGGCAGTATGTTCATTGCAGATGCAGAGGAGAAGATCTCTGTACAGTAAGTAAAACAGACCAGATTGTTTTTCTACTGATCATACCCAAGTGTTTCATTGTAATGCGGTCCATAATTGGGCATCTTCATATACATAAATCAAGGACATTGAGGCTTGTGAGTACACTAGATTTACAATTAAGAAGCTAAAACCATATAGATTACATTTTAATGTAATCTGTGAAATCAGCTACAGTAGCATTGTATTTCATTTCATAAGATTACCCCATTGAAGTGAAATTGACCATGTGACTCGCGTTCCAAAAGATCTACTGTAATTGCATTTCCGAAGCTAAGCAACCCAGCTAGGGCTTCACAGCTAAGCTTTGCGTGGGCACTGTGTGAGATCAGCAGAACAGAAGTTCAGTCCACTTTCTAGGATTGTAAACCCCAGTGTGACAACTTGTTTAATGAATTCAAATCCATCCTCCAACTTTGAACCACTCGTCGTGTGTTAAAGCTCTAGAAACCTTGACTTTGGTCTGAATGAATGTTAAGATAGCAGTGATGCCGTTGCTGTGGCTGGTAATGGTTATGGCACTGCCATAATTTTGAATGAATCCAGACCTTGGTTCCTTCTAGTTTTGCCTCTGAATTCTAATACAGTACCATAATTAGTTACATTTGCTTTCTAAATGGGGACAAGACCTACCTGAAAGTAAGATGTTGCATCTTGGCGGGTCTGTCCTGAACGTTCGAAGCCAATGTATTTTCCTTTTTCCACAGGACCAATGAAGCGATTCTTTTGGCCTTATACGAAGCAGTCCATTTAAACAGAAACTTTATCACTGTCCTTGCACAGGTAGGGTTTGTTAAAAGCACTACCGTTTGACCTGTAAAATACTGCACTGTGCTTGATATTTGATGAAAGTGTAAAGTGTGGGATTGTGCTGTTATTGTTGCCGTTAGCAGTAATAGAATGATGATGTGCTGTGCATCGTTACACATTTCTATTACATTTACAGTATATTGTGCAGCGATACTTCTGAATATATTTCTGTTACGCCTGGCTGCTTCCCTGTTTATAGGTAGCAGGGAAGATTTGTAATTCATTCATTAAACATGAACATGATGATTTTGTGGTTAAGATGTTCTTTACTTTCTTTGCAGAGTCATCCAGAGATTGACTTGGTGACGACCCCTTCAGCCCCGGTTCCAACCACACCCACAGCGCCGCTGGGAACCGCCCCACCCTCAGTGGATGGTAAATAAGAGCTCTCCTCTCACCAGCTTGTACACAGACCTTTAACAATGCTGAATTGAAAGGTGCTTGGTGCACTGGTTTTGAGAGGTTTCATTTTGAAGTCAGGGCATGTAAAGTTGGCTGCAGTGGTTTGTAAACCCCTCTGATTAAAGGAGCCAGTCACCCAGGCATTCCCTTCTGTTTCAGTGATGAGTTCCACAGAGCTGCCCCTTGACCCCAACCTCCAGACCAGTAATCTGCTCATCACCTTCCTCAAGTACTCGTCCATCGTCATGCAGGACACCAAAGGTAAGAGCTGCTCTGGAATCAACGCAGGGAGGCGAAAGCCATGGCATTTTACAATAATATTCAACAGTAATGAAGCAGGCTGTCCTTCCTTTCAGACGAACACAGACTGAATAGTGCCAAACTGTGCCTCATCATTCTGACTTGCATAGCAGAGGTAGGTAATCTCAACCTCAGCGGTAGCACCTTGTCATGTAAAACAAGTACAAAAGCAGTACATTGTACGAGCATTACCTCGTTAAAGCCCTGTGGGACCAATTTGTATTTCTAGGCTGTCTAATTCGACATACTTTGTGTTTCAACCAATGAAGGCCTGTGGTGGATAGGTGTCTGTTTCTGAGCAGCTCTGCTGTCTGGAGCTCTTGATCCTCTCTTACTGTTTGTCTGTGTTGCAGGATCAATACGCCAACGCCTTTCTGCACGACGACAACATGAATTTCAGAGTTAACCTGCACAGAATGGTGAGCATCTCTGCTGGGAGTAATGATTTAGACCCTGTTAGCTTGTTTGTTTCCCTGGGAAATACCACATGACAACACTACAAAGGTCATCTATTTTCCCTTAGGCTAATATGCCTTGTGCCTGCTGTGTACTACATCGTTGTCGTGCCGATGTGTCCCCCTGCTGTTAATGTGGGGCTCATACTGAACTTTCTGTAGCACAGATTGTCTGCTACTTCCCCTACATTGTGGTATTTAGTCAGAAATGTGCATTCCCTGGAGGACTCGGGACATCATCACGGGGGTAGCTAGTGGAGATGAAGAATGGGTAGATGGATTCATGGGTTACATTTTAAATATAGATCTGCCACAGTTCATGCCACATTTGCTGTAGCCTCCTATAGTCTACTTCTACTGGCCATTAGGGTATCCTCTGTGCCAGGTTACTCACACCTTTGCTTCTGTTTCGTTTGCAGCCCATGAGACACAGGAAGAAGGGAGCAGACAAGAACATCCCCTCCAGACCCCTGGTGTGTGCAGTGTTAGGTGAGCACATGTTTCACTCTTAGTGGACACTAGATCATCTGCATCAGGCTGACCTGACCGCTATTAGAACTTGTCCTTGGTTATCAGACTGGCTTGGGGATGTGTGGGGGCTGCTGGAAAACACCAAGGGGAGCCCTCAGCTCCCCAGCATGTTGTATTGGGAGAACCCTGTAATGTTGGACAGGTGTCCCTGTTTGCAACAAAGGGAATCCTCACTCAGGATTTGTTCAGCAAAATATTTTTAACTTGTATTAATGCAACACCAAGATTAAAAAATGAACAAGTCACATCATAGGTTATGTGACCTGGTACTCTAACCCTAACCCCCCTAACCTGAAAGCTGGGAAGCAAAAGTAATGTAGAATAAATGTAGGACTAGAGTACAAAAGGCAGACAGAGAGGCTTCCTGACCTGTGTGAGCTCCTGACTCTCTGTTTCTTGCAGATCTGATGGTGGAATTTATAGTAACTCACATGATGAAGGAGTTTCCCATGGACCTCTACATGTAAGAAGGCACAGAACCAGTTAGCAAGCGTAACACACGCACTCCCACGCAGATTGAACTGCATCCTGGTAGAACATGCATTTACTCTCTCTGTGACCTGTGAATAAAGCAATGACTTGTGGTAGCTCGTCACCTTTTTTATTGTTATTTTATTTTTTTAATGATAGAATAAAGGCTTTTTCAACAATTTTATACTTTAAAAAAGAAAGTATGCATTTTGTTTTGTTTTAATAGTTAAAAATACATGTGTTTATTGCATGAAGAGTTTTAGTGAGGAAGCCTCATTCTGACACCAGTCTGTCTGTCTGTCTGTCTGTCTGTCTGTCTGTCCCCTATTACAGCCGCTGTGTGCAGGTAGTTCACAAGCTGATCTGCTATCAGAAGAAGTGCCGAGTTAGACTACACTACACTTGGAGGGAGCTCTGGTCAGGTAAGGCTGTGTACAGAGTACAGTATGTCGTGCACAAGCTAACACATTGTACTAAAGCGTTTTTGTTTCTGAAGCAGTTCCAGAATACACTGGAAATAAACCCCCTGAAACACAGCATGGAGGTATGAGGCTGCAGCTCCAGTGCTTTTACCAGCTGCTCTGAAAGTTAGCAAGTCCATATGATGCTCCACAGCAGCGAAATCTACTTTCGTGGGGTGCTGTTAATCCTCCTGGGTTTTAATGAAGGCATTCAGCTCGAAAGGGTTTCTATTAGGACCTGGTTACACTAAGCTGAACGGGTGAATTGGGAATTGTAATTGTAAAAAGGCTTGGCGGTGTTGTGTCAACTGTACCTATTCCAAAAATTAATATACAGAGTCTGTCCTGTATTTCACATTCCATGTAGTAGAGATAGATAGTATATTTAGATATATGTGTGTAGACAACCCCCAGGACTGACTGTGTCCAGTCATGTCTCTGTGCTGGCAGTCTGTATGTAGAATCTGTGCTATTGTCTGCAAATGGACACGTGGGGGCGCCTAATGAGAGCTGAAACCTGCAAACTGCTCCGACTGACAGTAACAGCACCACCTGAATCCCCCCCGGGGTCCCTGGTCCCTTCAATACGAGACTGACAGTAACAGCACCACCTGAATCCCCCCCGGGGTCCCTGGTCCCTTCAATGCGAGACTGACAGTAACAGCACCACCTGAATCCCCCCCCCCGGGGTCCCTGGTCCCTTCAATGCGAGACTGACAGTAACAGCACCACCTGAATCCCCGGGTCCCTAGTCCTTTTCTTTATAAAGGAGCTCCAAATCGGGGGACAATGTTATCGTAGCTTTTAGACGTACCAGAACTAGAAATAGGGGGCTTTGATACCGAGTGCTGAGGTCGTTGTTTCTTTTCTATTGAAGCGCTCATTAACCTGGTGAAATTTCTCATGTCAAATGAGACCGTTCTGCTGACCAAGTACAACATCTTTCACCTGGCACTGCTGGTAAGTTTTTCTTGCACATTCTTACTTGGTTCCTAAGCTGTAAGTATGCAATTAAATATGCAATTTATAACATCCTACTTCATTAACTGGTAACAGGAGCATGCAGTAAACAATACTAACTGAATATTGACTCTGTGCTTTCTGAGATGTAAGGTTAAACTCAGAGGAATGCAGAAAAGTGTCAGATTGAAAAGCAGAAATCCAGATGATGGCAGTCTGCCCAAATTTGCTAATGTAAATATAATTTTATTTTAGTGCATTTAAAAATGTATGGGAGACATCTTTACATGGCTCTAGTATCTGACAATGGGGATGTATGGGAGACATCTTTACATGGCTCTAGTATCTGACAATGGGGATGTATGGGAGGCATCTTTACATGGCTGTAGTATCTGTGACAATGGGGATGTATGAGAGACATCTTTACATGGCTCTAGTATCTGTGACAATGGGGATATATGGGAGACATCTTTACATGGCTCTAGTATCTGACAATGGGGATGTATGGGAGACATCTTTACATGGCTCTAGTATCTGACAATGGGGATGTATGGGAGACATCTTTACATGGCTCTAGTATCTGTGACAATGGGGATGTATGGGAGACATCTTTACATGGCTCTAGTATCTGACAATGGGGATGTATGGGAGGCATCTTTACATGGCTCTAGTATCTGACAATGGGGATGTATGGGAGGCATCTTTACATGGCTCTAGTATCTGCGACAATGGGGATGTATGAGAGACATCTTTACATGGCTCTAGTATCTGACAATGGGGATGTATGAGAGACATCTTTACATGGCTCTAGTATCTGACAATGGGGATGTATGGGAGACATCTTTACATGGCTCTAGTATCTGACAATGGGGATGTATGGGAGACATCTTTACATGGCTCTGGTATCTGACAATGGGGATGTATGGGAGACATCTTTACATGGCTCTAGTATCTGACAATGGGGATGTATGGGAGACATCTTTACATGGCTCTAGTATCTGACAATGGGGATGTATGAGAGGCATCTTTACATGGCTCTAGTATCTGACAATGGGGATGTATGGGAGGCATCTTTACATGGCTCTAGTATCTGACAATGGGGATGTATGGGAGACATCTTTACATGGCTCTAGTATCTGACAATGGGGATGTATGGGAGACATCTTTACATGGCTCTAGTATCTGACAATGGGGATGTATGGGAGACATCTTTACATGGCTCTAGTATCTGCGACAATGGGGATGTATGAGAGGCATCTTTACATGGCTGTAGTATCTGTGACAATGGGGATGTATGGGAGACATCTTTACATGGCTGTAGTATCTGTGACAATGGGGATGTATGGGAGACATCTTTACATGGCTGTAGTATCTGTGACAATGGGGATGTATGGGAGACATCTTTACATGGCTCTAGTATCTGACAATGGGGATGTATGAGAGGCATCTTTACATGGCTCTAGTATCTGACAATGGGGATGTATGGCAGACATCTTTACATGGCTCTAGTATCTGCGACAATGGGGATGTATGAGAGGCATCTTTACATGGCTCTAGTATCTGACAATGGGGATGTATGGCAGACATCTTTACATGGCTCTAGTATCTGACAATGGGGATGTATGGGAGGCATCTTTACATGGCTCTAGTATCTGACAATGGGGATGTATGGGAGGCATCTTTACATGGCTCTAGTATCTGACAATGGGGATGTATGGCAGACATCTTTACATGGCTCTAGTATCTGACAATGGGGATGTATGAGAGGCATCTTTACATGGCTGTAGTATCTGACAGTGGGGATGTATGAGAGGCATCTTTACATGGCTGTAGTATCTGTGACAATGGGGATGTATGGGAGACATCTTTACATGGCTCTAGTATCTGTGACAATGGGGATGTATGGGAGACATCTTTACATGGCTCTAGTATCTGACAATGGGGATGTATGGGAGACATCTTTACATGGCTCTAGTATCTGACAATGGGGATGTATGGGAGACATCTTTACATGGCTCTAGTATCTGCGACAATGGGGATGTATGGGAGACATCTTTACATGGCTCTAGTATCTGACAATGGGGATGTATGAGAGACATCTTTACATGGCTGTAGTATCTGACAATGGGGATGTATGGGAGACATCTTTACATGGCTGTAGTATCTGTGACAATGGGGATGTATGGGAGACATCTTTACATGGCTCTAGTATCTGCGACAATGGGGATGTATGAGAGGCATCTTTACATGGCTGTAGTATCTGTGACAATGGGGATGTATGGGAGACATCTTTACATGGCTGTAGTATCTGTGACAATGGGGATGTATGGGAGACATCTTTACATGGCTCTAGTATCTGACAATGGGGATGTATGGGAGACATCTTTACATGGCTCTAGTATCTGACAATGGGGATGTATGGGAGGCATCTTTACATGGCTCTAGTATCTGACAATGGGGATGTATGGGAGACATCTTTACATGGCTCTAGTATCTGACAATGGGGATGTATGGGAGACATCTTTACATGGCTCTAGTATCTGACAATGGGGATGTATGGGAGACATCTTTACATGGCTCTAGTATCTGTGACAATGAGGATGTATGGGAGACATCTTTACATGGCTCTAGTATCTGACAATGGGGATGTATGGGAGACATCTTTACATGGCTCTAGTATCTGACAATGGGGATGTATGGGAGACATCTTTACATGGCTGTAGTATCTGTGACAATGGGGATGTATGGGAGACATCTTTACCTGGCTCTAGTATTGTGTGCACTTGTATCCATGGATATTCCTTTCTCTTTTTATGCTGCAGGTGATCAATTTATTCAACATGTTTATAACATACGGCGATACCTTCCTGCCGACTCCCAGCAGTTACGATGAGCTGTATTACGAGATTGTCAGGATGCACCAGGTCTTTGATAACCTCTACTGTATGGGTAAGTGGGACTTTACCTACTCACAGAGATGGGGACGGACAGATTAAGGAAAGAATCATGCTCAGAAAAGTTAGAAACCATTCAAACCATCAGTGCTCATCCGGTTCGGTTCCTAGTGATTTTGCACAGAACTTACCATTTAGTCCAGGGTCCAGAGTCACTTACAGCAACGTCTCACCCAAAAGACGTAGCACAAGGAGGTTAAGTGACTTGCTCAGCATCACACAGTGAGTGAGCCGGGATTTGAACCGGGGACCTCCTGGTTAGAAGCCCTTTTCTTTAACCACCGGACCACACAGCCTCCTGTGTTAGTTAGTAGTTAATGATCTCCCTGTGATTGGACACCCCTGATCTAGTCGGTTCTTGAAGGATCCTGATGGTTGGTAGCCCTGATCTAGTCGGTTCTTGAAGGATCCTGATGGTTGGGACCCCTGATCTAGTCGGTTCTTGAAGGATCCTGATGGTTGGGACCCCTGATCTAGTCGGTTCTTGAAGGATCCTGATGGTTGGGACCCCTGATCTAGTCTGTTCTCGAAGGATCCTGATGGTTGGTAACCCATTCCACTGAACACTCTCTGTGTAAAACAATGTCTCCTCCTCTCTGTCCTCAGTCTGTCTCCACTCCATTCACAACTGCAGCCTGGTCTCTGTGCTGCAATTCATATATTGATTAGCGTGAACTTTGTCAAATTGAAGACTTCAAGTCTCAAGCAACCCATCTTTATTGTATGGTAATGATGGAGTCCCCTCAGCCCTTCTTTGCTGTATGGTAATGGGTATACAGTTATGTATTGATAACTGGCCAGGGCTGTAAGTTCCAGGAGAGGTCTCCCCAGGTTGGCACCTGAGTTATTTAGCTCCTATGCCAGTCTGTAGTAGAAACACACCTGGTAACACAGTTAAACCTGGATGAAATAGAGGTTCTTTAAGAAACGCTGTAGTAAACATGTCAAATTGCAGGCTGTCTCCTTTGGCCTCCATCCACTTATCTCTTTGATTTTCTGAATCTCTTTGATTTCACTGAAGTTAAACTGCACAGAACATTTTCAAATGAATTTAGATTTGCAAAATCACTTAATCGCTTTCGTTCTGGAATTGAAATTGATAGTGGATATTTTTGGTACCAGTTATACTACTTCTAGTTTGAATAACCTTTTTTAAGGTGATATAAAATCAGCTTGGCTTCAAGCGCCTAATGTAAGTTTTGATGAAAAAAAGGAATTGCATTTCTATATTTAGGGGGGTGAGCTTGTTACAAAATGATTGTAGGAGTACCAGACCTACATGGTGCTCTGCGGGTATTTTATTGAGCTATGATCCGTGCTGCAAGTTTAATGTAGACTACTATGTGTAATCTTGAAAATTGTAATTTCAGCAAAGCAGGAAGAAGAAGAATACAGTTCAGTGTTTCTGTGTAGGTTTGCTTTATCCTGCCCTACAGGACTCCAGCTTCTGTGCAACACTTAGAGTTCACGCTGTGTAGTCAGATCTGGCCATGGGGACGGAAGGAACCCGCTAGGCATGCTTTGCCCTTTCTCAGGCATAGATCCTTGCATCTCTGTGTGTGGAATGGCATGCTTCTTTTTGGCTGCATATCTATCCAGTACGGAGTGCAAGCAGAGAGAGCCACCGTGTGATGATGAACATAGCTGATGAACACATGCAGGAACAAACAGGCTCCTCCTTTGATGTTTAAGAGTAACACCGTAACCAGTTTGTTTATAAATAAAACATAAATACATGTCTTCGATTTGTATCTTGTATTTCATTAAAAATCTATCCTCCCAACGCTTCTCTGAGCAGCAGCAGCAGCAGCTATGCAATGTAGGTTATTGCCATGGCTGTGAATTAAATTGCCTGAGCACAGCATTATGCATCAAATAAAATATTCATTTGAATCCTGCACAATGGGATGTAATGGCAATGTAATGAGAGGAAGATTCCCAAGTTTGTTCCTCTCTAACCCAGATATAAAAGTGGATACAATCACAACCTCTTTGAATTAATGGGAGACCTGAAACACTGACGGCATGTATTTCATCTCCTGTTTCAGTGCTGAGGCTTTCCACGAATGCTGGGCAGTGGAAAGAAGCTGCTAGCAAAGTGACTCTCGCCCTCGTCAACATCAGGTAAGGACTAGGGGATCAATAACAGGTGTTGGGTAAGGAGTAGGGGATCAATAACAGGTGTTTGGTAAAGAATAGTTGATCAATAACAGGTGTTTGGTAAGGAATAGGTTATCAGTAAGAGGTGTTTGGTAAGGAATAGTTGATCAATAACAGGTGTTTGGTAAGGACTAGGTGATCAATAACAGGTCTTGGGTAAGGACTAGGGGATCAATAACAGGTGTTCAATAACAGGTGTTGGGTAAGGAGTAGGTGATCAATAACAGGTGTTGGGTAAGGACTAGGTGATCAATAACAGGTGTTTGGTAAGGAATAGGTAATCAGTAAGAGGTGTTTGGTAAGGAATAGTTGATCAATAACAGGTGTTTGGTAAGGAATAGTTGATCAATAACAGGTGTTTGGTAAGGAATAGTTGATCAATAACAGGTGTTTGGTGAGGAATAGGTGATCAGTAAGAGGTGTTTGGTAAGGACTAGGTGATCAATAACAGGTGTTTGGTAAGGAACAGTTGATCAGTAAGAGGTGTTTGGTAAGGAATAGTTGATCAATAATAGGTGTTTGGTAAGGAATAGGTGATCAGTAAGAGGTGTTTGGTAAGGAATAGGTGATCAATAACAGGTGTTTGGTAAGGAACAGTTGATCAGTAAGAGGTGTTTGGTAAGGAATAGTTGATCAATAATAGGTGTTTGGTAAGGAATAGGTGATCAGTAAGAGGTGTTTGGTAAGGAATAGTTGATCAGTAAGAGGTGTTTGGTAAGGACTAGGTGATCAATAACAGGTGTTTGGTAAGGAACAGTTGATCAGTAAGAGGTGTTTGGTAAGGAATAGTTGATCAATAATAGGTGTTTGGTAAGGAATAGGTGATCAGTAAGAGGTGTTTGGTAAGGAATAGGTGATCAGTAAGAGGTGTTTGGTAAGGACTAGGTGATCAATAACAGGTGTTTGGTAAGGAATAGGTGATCAGTAAGAGGTGTTGGGGGCGGGGTGAGCAGAATAAAAGGCCTGATCTCGTGACGAATAACATTACAGTGCTAAAAATGGGGCAGGAACATAGTAGGTAAAAGTAAAATGATAATTTCATGATTCAGTATTCCGTGCTGAAACACGGCACTCATTCAGTACCATGTGGGTCAGACGTGCATGCATTTAATTTGAGTTCCACCGACTTCTCTGAGGCTCGTTCTTAATAAACAGTTATTTGCGTTCTCTTGCTGTTTTATCTGTAACTGTTAAACACTCAATAGTGCTGCATTTAGAAATACTGAAATAAATGAAATGCAGTGACACACATTTCGACTTGTCTTGACACAGAAAAAGACTTCTAGTGAAAGCGCTTGTCATTGAATTTAGTTTCTTTGAGTTTTTCTAAAACCTTGCACCTTTTCAAATTTCTCCTGGTCTCCTTTAGCTAATACCTGATTTGTGGAGGCCTGTTTATTGACTGATGGCACCGTTGCTGTGTAACACAGAAAGGAATTTGTTGTGAAAATCTACAACTAAACTCTTGAAATCAGGGGGCACACAAAATCTTATCAGCGACAAACCTACTGAATCATAATAAGACTATGAATGCCTCTCTGTTTATAAAATGATGCTCCAAATTCGGACATGTGGTACATACGGCTCAGTCTGCAATACATGAAAAACAAAGAGACTGTGTTCCAGCCATGACAGGAGGAGTCTGAGAGAGATGAATGGGCAGGAGATGGGCACTCTGTGCCTCCCAGTCCCTCCAGAGCTGAGGAGAGAAAGGAACTGTCCTACAGTGTTCCAGCCATGACAGGAGGAGTCTGAGAGAGATGAATGGGCAGGAGATGGGCACTCTGTGCCTCCCAGTCCCTCCAGAGCTGCCCTTCTTTCTGTGGCATGTCTCCCACCTGACAGGACGCTCAGCATGCCAGGGCCATTGCTGTGCAAAGTAAACTCAGCTATTCTTTGTTCAAGATAATTGCTGCAATTAATCATCATGTTGTGTTTCTGGGAGATAAAAAGAGAGAATAGGTTCCTGTGTAATTGTGAGAAGCTGTTTGATGATAATATTTCATACTGAGGGACTGGTGGAAGGGTGGCCTCAGAACAAGCGAGGCACGGTGATTTTTATTTATTTATTTTTTTCAGCAAAGATGCTTGGACTTAAAATGACACAGAAAACCAGACCCCAGAACAAGCACCCTCGAGCATGGCAGGGAATGTAAAACAGAGAACCAGACCAGAACAAGCACCCTTGAGCATGGCAGGGAATGTAAAACAGAGAACCAGACCAGAACAAGCACCCTCGAGCATGGCAGGGAATGTAAAACAGAGAACCAGACCAGAACAAGCACCCTTGAGCATGGCAGGGAATGTAAAACAGAGAACCAGACCAGAACAAGCACCCTTGAGCATGGCAGGAATGTAAAACAGAGAACCAGACCAGAACAAGCACCCTTGAGCATGGCAGGGAATGTAAAACAGAGAACCAGACCAGAACAAGCACCCTTGAGCATGGCAGGGAATGTAAAACAGAGAACCAGACCCCAGAACAAGCACCCTCGAGCATGGCAGGGAATGTAAAACAGAGAACCAGACCAGAACAAGCACCCTTGAGCATGGCAGGAATGTAAAACAGAGAACCAGACCAGAACAAGCACCCTTGAGCATGGCAGGAATGTAAAACAGAGAACCAGACCAGAACAAGCACCCTTGAGCATGGCAGGGAATGTAAAACAGAGAACCAGACCAGAACAAGCACCCTTGAGCATGGCAGGAATGTAAAACAGAGAACCAGACCAGAACAAGCACCCTTGAGCATGGCAGGGAATGTAAAACAGAGAACCAGACCCCAGAACAAGCACCCTTGAGCATGGCAGGGAATGTAAAACAGAGAACCAGACCAGAACAAGCACCCTCGAGCATGGCAGGGAATGTAAAACAGAGAACCAGACCAGAACAAGCACCCTTGAGCATGGCAGGAATGTAAAACAGAGAACCAGACCAGAACAAGCACCCTTGAGCATGGCAGGGAATGTAAAACAGAGAACCAGACCAGAACAAGCACCCTTGAGCATGGCAGGGAATGTAAAACAGAGAACCAGACCAGAACAAGCACCCTTGAGCATGGCAGGGAATGTAAAACAGAGAACCAGACCAGAACAAGCACCCTTGAGCATGGCAGGGAATGTATCAGCAGGACGTTTCAGTTGAAGAACTTTAGTGTTTTTAATGACCAATCAATTACTTGATAATCGCTCAATTAACTTGCCTTGTCTTTTATTAGGGGCTTTAATGTTGATGAATAAGCTCTTGTTATTTCTAATGTGTTCATTAATGAGGGAATTAGTCTTTTTTCGATTTTGGGAAGATAATTGAACCCTTCAGTCTCATTTCTATTCAGCAGCCCTCATTTAGCTGTGGTGTTGGGCTGCTCTTCTGCACAGACTAAACTGGTGAGCAGTAATCAATCAATCAGTCAATCAGTATTTATTTTATATAGCGCCTTTCATAGTGGACCACCATCACAAAGCGCTTTACAAGATATTGAGGAACAATGCATAATACATTAAATACAGTGAAATACAGGGAATAGTACATTAAATACAAACAGTAAAAAATAACGCAAATACATTAAATACAAGGCTAGGATGTGAATTCTGATGTGGATGCATGTGTCATGCAGAATCATACGAATAAGATGGAGTGAAAAACCTGAAATAGCAGGCATTGAAAGCAAGAGAGAACAAGTGGGAACAAGAGTTGATTTGAAGCGGGTGACTGTGGGAGCATCACGCAGTAAAGCTGGGAGAGAGTTCCAGAGAGTCGGGGCCATGAAGCTAAAAGAGCGCTCTCCGAGTGTGGTGCTCTTTTGCTTGGGTATAACAAGCAAGCCAGAGTCAGAGGACCTCAGCTTGTGTGCAGGGACATAGCGGGTCAGCAGGTTGGAGAGAGGACCTGTGTGATGAAGTGCAGCTGGGAAAGACGGGGTAATGTGATCATGTTTTTTACATCTGGTAAGGATCGTAGCAGCGGCATTCTGAACCAGCTGCAATCGGTTTATGGCGCATGATTGAAGACCACCATCGAGAGAGTTGCAGTAGTTGAGTCGAGAAGAGATGAATGCATGACAGAGTATCTCCGCATCCGGGAGGGAGAGGTAGGGACGGACCTTTTGAGATGTTTCGGAGGTGGTAGAAGGAGGATTTGACTACAGAGGAGATTTTGGCATCATAGGAGACGTTACTATCCAGACGTGCACCGAGGCTTCGTACAGTGGGGGAAGGCAGCAGCAGACAGTTTCTGAGGTTCAAGGCAGCAATATTGAGATTCTTGAGTTGAGTTTTCTATCCTAGTAGAAGTAGTTCATATTTGTTAGTGTTCAGCTGAAGAAAATTGGCAGACATCCAGGCCTCGATGTCTTGGATGCAAGCTGAGAGCTGGACCATGGCACAGGGACATCCAGGGTCGAGTTTTAGGTAGAGCTGGGTGCCATCTGCATACGAGTGAAACATGAGGCTATGTTGGCGGATGAGGTGACCAAAGGGAAGCATGTAGATGTTGAAGAGAAGAGGCCCAAGAACAGACCCTTGAGGGACACCGCAGGTGACCGAGTATGTGGCACCACTGCTTCCAACATAGAATACAGACTGCATGCATCCAGATAGGTAAGAGGACAGCCAGGAGAGACAGGCTCCAGAGATCCCAGCATACTTCTGAAGGTGGTCAAGAAGAATGCCATGATCTATGGTATCAAAAGCAGCAGTTGGGTCAAGGAGGACAAGGACAGGGGGAGCAGCAGCATCAGCATTGAGCAGAAGATCATTTACAATCCGGAGCAGAGCAGTTTCAGAACTGTGATGCGTCCGGAAGCCAGACTGCAGAGATTCAAGCAGATTGTTATCTGTGAGATGTTTCATCAGCTGGCTGGCTACAGCCCTTTTGAGAGTTTTGGAGAGAAAAGGAAGATTGGATATGGGACGGAAGTTAGATAAGACAGCCGGGTCAAGGAAGGGTTTGCTGAGCAGTAATGGCACACTGTGTACTGACTCTGGGAAAGTGTAGTAATGCAGAGCATGTTAATGAGGAGCTTGTTCAGTTATGTAGTTCATAACGTTACAGAATGCAAGCAGTCACAGTTAAATCTAAAAACACATAATCACTGTAATGTCTCAGATACCGGCAATGCCTCAATCTATGCTACTGTAAACTATTGATACAAACCATTGACATGTTAATATATTGCAGAAACACTGTCAATTCGTACCTAGTATATGTTAAAAAAAGAACAAACTCATTCTGTCCTTGGTTAATGCATCCAATTGACCTCTCAAGCATGCTTCATCTTGTCATGTACATTATTCAGAATAAGAGAAGTCATTAAATTGGTTGGCTGTTAGCATTCTGAACTCTTTCCCTGATGTAGATACCGCTTTCCAAGTTGTTAATGAGGGGTTCATGCTTTAATACCTACCTCTCCAACCGCACTTACCAGGTAACCTGGCGTGGAGCAACCTCCACACCTCACCCTCTCTTAACTGGAGTCCCCCAAGGGTCAGTCTTGGGTCCTCTCCTGTTCTCTCTCTACACCCGCTCCCTGGGCCCCCTCATCGCATCCTATGGTTTCTCATACCATTTCTATGCTGATGATGCTCAGATTTTCCTCTCCTTCCCCACCTCTGACTCCACCATCTCCTCCCGTATCTCTACCTGTCTGTCTGCTATTTCCTCCTGGATGCACTCGCATCACCTCAAACTCAACCTCTCTAAATCTGACCTCCTTTTCTTTCCCTCCTCCTCCTCCCCTCCTCTGATCTCTCTATCTCTGTTCCTCTGGAATCTACCACACTCTCTCCTCTTCCTCCGCTAAGAACCTTGGAGTCACCCTGGACCCCTGCCTTTCTTATTCCCAGCACATCTCCACTCTGGCACGCACTTGCCGATTCTTCCTGAGCAACATCCAAGAATCCGACCCTTCCTCACCAACTCGCTACCCAGCTCCTGGTCCAGGCCCTGGTACTCTCCCGCCTAGACTACTGCAACTCCCTCCTGGCTGGCCTCCCCGCGTCCGCCACCCGTCCGCTCCAGCTCATCCAGAACTCTGCTGCCCGCCTGGTGTTCTCTCTGCCTCGCTTAGCTCACGCTACTCCACTACTCCGCTCGCTCCACTGGCTCCCGATCACCGCTGCATCCAGTTCAAGACTCTTGTACTAGCCTACAGATGCCTTGACCAGACTGCACCCAGCTACCTCAGACCCTCATCTCTCCCTACACCCCCACTCGACCTCTCTGCTCTGCCTGCACTAGAAGACTGGCTCTACCTCCGCCACGCCCCCTGCCTCCAGAGCCCGCTCCTTCTCCACCCTTGCTCCGCAGTGGTGGAATGACCTTCCTACAGATGTCAGGACTGCCCAGTCCCTGACCACATTCCGCGCCTCCTTAAGACTCACCTCTTCAAACAGCACCTGTAGAACTCCTCTGTTTGTATCCTGGGACACTATCACCCTTCATTTAAATGTGCTTTATTTTGCTCTTATCTGCCCCCTTTTTTACTGCATTTAATCCTGTACTTCAGAATACTGTAATCTGCCAAGTGTTTAACCTGTAGTATTTTGTATTTAATCATATCCTGATGTAACTATCACTATTATCTGCTGTATTATTGAATTGTGGTTTGTCACACTTGAACAAAAGTTATTGTATTTCTTGCTCTTATTGTATTACTTGTATTGTAACACTTGAAATGTATTTGCTTACGATTGTAAGTCGCCCTGGATAAGGGCGTCTGCTAAGAAATAAATAATAATAATAATAATAATAATAATAATACCCCAGTGGTAGAGTCACAAAGGGAGCTGGTGCAGAAGATGTTCCTTAACAACCCATAG
Source organism: Huso huso (assembly GCA_036884735.1). Lineage (NCBI taxonomy): Eukaryota > Metazoa > Chordata > Actinopteri > Acipenseriformes > Acipenseridae > Huso > Huso huso. The sequence goes on along the minus strand of CM072668.1, from coordinate 234,424 downwards.
TGCGCTTTGTGATGGTGGTCCACTATGAAAGGCGCTATATAAAATAAAGCTTGATTGATAGTGTCATAGTGGCTAAAACATGTTTTTGTTTCAGTGTTCCAGAAAGGGTTTTCAAACCCAGCATGCTATTTAAGATTAGAAGAGCTATTTTGTATATGAGGCCTATTTTCTTTGTGGTACCCAAAGAAAAATCCCAATTTTTTAGCCCACAGCTGTAGGATGTTAAGAAAACAGCTAACTGAATTGTGATATGAAGTGTGGAGATAGCACTTCACATGTTAAGATCTTACAGTAAATGGAATTGTAATATGAAGTGTGGAGATAGCACTTCACATGCTAACACATTCATTTGAGTATTTATGTCATGTCCTGTGGCTTAAGCCTTGGCTGCTTGCTGCCATTATTTCATTAAAAACGATGGCTATTGGCACCAGCTGATGGCTCTCGGCCAGTTAGAATCAGAACTCAAGAGACAGTGCGAGAGTGCACACAGGGAGAAGAAATCTCTTTATTTGTTTATAAACGGCCGTCAAACAAACCACGCGTTTTCTCTGTTTTACGACCATGTTTTTATACAGGTAGAGATTTTATTGATGAATATAAATGAGAAGGAGTTAAGTATTGAATCCTTCTGAAGAACAGTGCTGAGAGCGTCACTGTGATGGTTCCTACAGAAACTCATTAACACAGAATGTTTGGCTCAATGTTTTTGTATCACCGTAGAGACTCGACCGTCACTACATACAATTACATTATACAGCTCGGCACCTCTTCAATATTATACTTTGTAATAATATCATTTCTTATAAAAAATGTGTAATATATTATAATTGACTAGAAATACGAGCAGCGTTTATTGGAAAGCTTAAGAAAAGCCTGAAACTCGTTAGGTGTGCAGGAAAGGTATTCGTTTCGCAGCGCTGGTTTAAATCTGCTTGGTCACTGTGAAGACAGATAGGAGCGGGGCTCTGGGCATCCATAAAGCATGCCTCATTCTCACTGCATTAGTAGATTAAGAGAAGGAGGAGGTTACAGATTTATGAGTCTTAATGGACGGTCTGTGCACATGGTTATAGCTCAGTGTGTTTGAATGTAAAAGCAGCTACGCGGAGAGTGAAAAGCAGTTTGACTGAACAGTTCCAGCTGCCTACTAGTAAAGCCGTGTTGCAGCAGCACCCCCACAGCTATAGATGTTTCTCAAAATCTCCCTCATTTAGTGCCGTTATTAACGTTAATTTGTTTTTTGTGTGATTTATACACAGTAGCAGCAAATTATTTGAATACAGTGTTGATTAAGAATGAACACTTAGCCTATAAAAAAAGTTTATGTCCCTAATTTTGTGGCTAAGGATCAGTACAGTGCTATATGTTATTGTCTGTGTTTAGTGGGCTTCATCCATGAAAGGTTTTTACCCTCAAAGCCCTGCTCATTTTAAAGTTTGATGTTTCTGAAATCCTCCTCGACGCTGTGCTGTGCTCACAATGGTTGCAGCATTGCATGTAAGCCTCTGACAGGTTTCAGTGTAATACTGTTTCATTTTTTATAGAAGACAGTTTTGCCGAGCGCATACAGCAAACGAATGGGAGGCTAAGAGACCCAGGGTTCAAACCCAGCGCAGTGACTAACCTGTAATGTGTATCTTTAGGACCTGGCTTACATGAGTTATCCAAATGCTGGCAGTGATTTCTAAATGTAAACACTTAATAATGTTGACCTGTGTTGTCTGCAAACCACAACCAGGGAGCTTCTATCTAAGGAAGCATTAAGGAAGTATTTCTTATTTTATTTCAGAGCTATCATCAACCACTTCAACCCCAAGATTGAATCGTACGCTGCTGTGAACCACATCTCCCAGCTCTCAGAGGAGCAGGTAAGGGGTGGGTGGGCTTGCACTCGGCAGCGCTAGGACAGCTGGTGTGAGTGCCGTACCAAATCGCAAGACATTTCTGTGGATTTGGGATTTCCGGAGGAGCGAATGATTGGATTTATTTATTTAAATGAAAATGTTCTCCCTTTTTTTCCACATTTGTTTGCATGTTGCCCATTCCCTAATAAAACCATTGTCCTCTATCAAATTCATATTCTGTTGTAAAGCTCTGTCCAGTACATTTTGATTTTATTTTTTTCTGTCCTCTTACCTGTTCATGGTGTTTCCAGTGACTCTGTGGTTCTCTTCAGACTCTCTACACTCTATTAACCCTTTGTTGGCTGCACGGGGTGCAGAATAGACGTGTCTCGTAACTCTTTGAAGATTGCGGGACGTTGTTACGTGTGATTAAACTTGAATCGCTTGCCTTTATTTTGATAAGACGAGTTTAAGTGAGTTGGCTTCTCTCCACCTCTGTCCTTAACAATAGATGTCTGTATGTATGGCAGGCTAGATCAGCAAAGTGTCTGAATGGTTGCAAAAGAAGGTGCTGTGTGCAGGTACTGACTGCAATGTGTCACAGAGCTGCCCTGAACTCGGCTCCAATCAACACTGACTGTGTGCAGGTACTGACTGCAATGCGTCACAGAGCTGCCCTGAACTCGGCTCCAATCAACACTGACTGTGTGCAGGTACTGACTGCAATGCGTCACAGAGCTGCCCTGAACTCGGCTCCAATCAACACTGACTGTGTGCAGGTACTGACTGCAATGCGTCACAGAGCTGCCCTGAACTCGGCTCCAATCAACACTGACTGTGTGCAGGTACTGACTGCAATGTGTCACAGAGCTGCCCTGAACTCGGCTCCAATCAACACTGACACAAGCAACCTCCTCTTGTTCATTGATTCACAGTAAAGACAATGAATTGAATCTGATCTGGAGCTTCTGTCATTCGTGTCTCCTGTGGTATTGAAAATAACACGGCTCAACTCAGGGTTCCTAATTTACAAGCTGGTTTTAAAACTACAAAAATAAATACATTTAGTAACACTTGGCAAAGATGTTTGAAATGAACATCAAGTTTATATTAAAACTAACTGCTGATGGAGGCTTTGATGTTGGTTGGTAATGCTGAAAACCAGTCTATAGTTTAATCCCAGATAAACAATCTATTTGACTACAAACTGTAATTACTTTGATATGTTGACAAGTGGGAACAGAGACAGTTAAAGAAGCATTTCAACACCAACCAATGAATACGCCTTCCTGTCTGACAGGGTGACGACAAACTTATTTATAATGTCGTGCCTAATAATTGCTCAGTAACAGTGTTCCCTCTTAATTTACTGTAAAGCCATAAACATATGCAGTCCTTTTATTATGTGTTTTTGGTTGCAAATATTTATGGCTTTACAGTAACCATTTTAATGGTGCATATCTCTCTCCTCTTTTAATCAGCCTTCTGAAATTCCTCTCAGGTTGTCATGTTAAGGCAAAGATTCCCTGTGACATGTTGAAAGCGCTCAGAATTCCCAGAAAGATTTTTTAAAATGTCTTTTCAACACATCTTTGCATCACATCTCCTTCTGTACCCTTTAAACCAGACACAAGTTAAGGGTGTTGGGGGCAGGTAGACTGGGCACACTAGAACCAGCAGGGGTCCTGATCATGCCTGAGCTGAACTGGGACAGTACTTGTAACTCATTCAAACCCTTGTGTGAGCTGCATTCAGATAACATGCTGGGTGAGCTGCATTCAGATAACATGCTGGGTGAGCTGCATTCAGATAACATGCTGGGTGAGCTCATTCAGATAACATGCTGTGTGGCTGCATTCAGATAACATGCTGTGTGAGCTGCATTCAGATAACATGCTGGGTGAGCTGCATTCAGATAACATGTGGTGAGCTCATTCAGATAACATGCTGTGTGGCTGCATTCAGATAACATGCTGGGTGAGCTGCATTCAGATAACATGCTGGGTGAGCTGCATTCAGATAACATGCTGGGTGAGCTGCATTCAGATAACATGCTGGGTGAGCTGCATTCAGATAACATGCTGGGTGAGCTGCATTCAGATAACATGCTGGGTGGCTGCATTCAGATAACATGCTGGGTGAGCTGCATTCAGATAACATGCTGGGTGAGCTAACATGCATTCATTCAGATAACATGCTGGGTGAGCTGCATTCAGATAACATGCTGGGTGAGCTGCATTCAGATAACATGCTGGGTGAGCTGCATTCAGATAACATGCTGGGTGAGCTGCATTCAGATAACATGCTGGGTGAGCTGCATTCAGATAACATGCTGGGGGAGCTGCATTCAGATAACATGCTGTGAGCTGCATTCAGATAACATGCTGTGTGAGCTGCATTCAGATAACATGCTGGGTGAGCTGCATTCAGATAACATGCTCAGATTCAGATAACATGCTGGGAGCTGCATTCAGATAACATGCTGTGTGAGCTGCATTCAGATAACATGCTGGGTGAGCTGCATTCAGATAACATGCTGGGTGAGCTCATTCAGATAACATGCTGTGTGGCTGCATTCAGATAACATGCTGTGTGAGCTGCATTCAGATAACATGCTGGGTGAGCTGCATTCAGATAACATGGTGGGTGAGCTCATTCAGATAACATGCTGGGTGAGCTCATTCAGATAACATGCTGTGTGTCTGCATTCAGATAACATGCTGTGTGGCTGCATTCAGATAACATGCTGGGTGAGCTGCATTCAGATAACATGCTGGGTGAGCTGCATTCAGATAACATGCTGGGTGAGCTGCATTCAGATAACATGCTGGGTGAGCTCATTCAGATAACATGCTGTGGGCTGCATTCAGATAACATGCAGCTGCATTCAGATAACATGCTGGGTGAGCTGCATTCAGATAACATGCTGGGTGAGCTGCATTCAGATAACATGCTGGGTGAGCTGCATTCAGATAACATGCATTCAGATTCAGATAACATGCTGGGTGAGCTGCATTCAGATAACATGCTGGAGCTGCATTCAGATAACATGCTGGGTGAGCTGCATTCAGATAACATGCTGGGTGAGCTGCATTCAGATAACATGCTGGGTGAGCTGCATTCAGATAACATGCTGGGTGAGCTGCATTCAGATAACATGCTGGGTGAGCTGCATTCAGATAACATGCTGGGTGAGCTGCATTCAGATAACATGCTGGGTGAGCTGCATTCAGATAACATGCTGGGTGAGCTCATTCAGATAACATGCTGGGTGAGCTGCATTCAGATAACATGCTGTGTTCGCTGCATTCAGATAACATGCTGGGTGAGCTGCATTCAGATAACATGCTGGGTGAGCTGCATTCAGATAACATGCTGGGTGAGCTCATTCAGATAACATGCTGTGTGGCTGCATTCAGATAACATGCTGGGTGAGCTGCATTCAGATAACATGCTGGGTGAGCTGCATTCAGATAACATGCTGGGTGAGCTGCATTCAGATAACATGCTGGGTGAGCTGCATTCATGCTGGGTGAGATAATATGCTGGGTGAGCTGCATTCAGATAACATGCTGGGTGAGCTGCATTCAGATAACATGCTGGGTGAGCTGATAACATGCTGTGTGGCTGCATTCAGATAACATGCTGGGTGAGCTGCATTCAGATAACATGCTGGGTGAGCTCATTCAGATAACATGCTGTGTGGCTGCATTCAGATAACATGCTGGGTGAGCTGCATTCAGATAACATGCTGGGTGAGCTGCATTCAGATAACATGCTGGGTGAACTGCATTCAGATAACATGCTGTGTGTCTGCAATCAGATAACATGCTGTGTGAGCTGCATTCAGGTAACGTGCTGTGTGAGCTGCATTCAGATAACATGCTGGGTGAGCTGCATTCAGATAACATGCTGGGTGAGCTGCATTCAGATAACATGCTGGGTGAGCTGCATTCAGATCCTGGCCCCCAAGTGAAGGTTTCAGTAATAAACATGGTTTTTCATTTTGCCAGCATCCTGCATCCTAATGGTCTCTGTTCCTGGTGCTTTGGAATCGTAGTGCAGGAAACACCCACACCAGTTTGATGAGCTTGAACACTCCGTTCTCCTTTTTCTGGCACAGTCATCCTGTGGCTCATTCTGTATGCTGGTTTTCAGTAACTTTCTTCTGTGTTGTAAACTGGGCAGATATATCTGGGGATGGATTTGTAACATCAAAATCTAGTTTTCTTGTTTGAGGAGACGTTTGATTTCCTGCTGAGAGCGGAGGAGTGCAACTTTATTGTTTTAACGAGATCCTGTTCATTTTTTCAGAAGTGTACCAGTTTATAGCAACACTGGAAACCGGTTATTTTCTCTCTAGCTTACAGCGTTTATTTTTCTTCAATTCCCTATAAGAAGTTTAAAACAACAATATCAAAAAGCTTTAAAAAGTCTGAGATGGAAGCTTCTCAGCAAACGGTTATAGTTGCTGTCAATCTTGCTTCTCTCTTTTTTTAGCTTTGGCTGTATCTGTGCAGAGCATTAACTCATTTTCCCCTTGAAGCTCTTGCAACTGAAACAACTGCATCAAAGTTATCTTCCGGTGCTGTCTTGTAGGTCCATCATAAATTAATTACTTGCCAATCACTGAAGTCAGTATTAGTGTATCCAGGGATTGCCTTTCTAGCAGAGTACTGATTGCACTGAAATTCATTTCCGTGCGATTTTGCCCTTTGATGGATACCATGTTTTGGGGCTCATTTCATGTTGTTTTATAATCGAAAGCCTTTTTCATGATCCGGTATCTATTGTGAGAGTGCACTTTTGTGGTTCGCACCAAGAGGCAAAAGAGTTCATAACATAACGGACATAATGTACATTAGAGGACCAATTAATAAAAGAGGAATATTTGGTAGAAAAGGTAAATGCAAAACAAATGGCAATATAATGTGTATTGCTTTTGTTCAGTCTCTTTCCTCTTTCCTGAATCATTAGCGAGTCAGTGTTTTCAAAAGAGAAATGATGGAAATGGCATGGGGTAGGACAGAGCTCATTGCTGTGGAGAGGAGTGGCAGGGCTGGGGTAGGACACACAGAGCTCATTGCTGTGGAGAGGAGTGGCAGGGCTGGGGTAGGACACACAGAGCTCATTGCTGTGGAGAGGAGTGGCAGGGCTGGGGTAGGACACACAGAGCTCATTGCTGTGGAGAGGAGTGGCAGGGCTGGGGTAGGACACACAGAGCTCATTGCTGTGGAGAGGAGTGGCAGGGCTGGGGTAGGACACACGGAGCTCATTGCTGTGGAGAGGAGTGGCAGGGCTGGGGTAGGACACACGGAGCTCATTGCTGTGGAAAGGACACAGAGCTCATTGCTGTGGAGAGGAGTGGCAGGGCTGGGGTAGGACACACGGAGCTCATTGCTGTGGAGAGGAGTGGCAGGGCTGGGGTAGGACACACGGAGCTCATTGCTGTGGAGAGAAGTGGCAGGGCTGGGGTAGGACACACGGAGCTCATTGCTGTGGAGAGAAATGGCAGGGCTGGGGTAGGACACACGGAGCTCATTCCTGTGGAGAGAAGTGGTAGGGCTGGGGTAGGACACACAGAGCTCATTGCTGTGTAGAGGAATAGTAGGGCTGGGGTAGGACACACGGAGCTCATTGCTGTGGAGAGGAGTGGCAGGGCTGGGGTAGGACACACAGAGCTCATTGCTGTGGAGAGGAGTGGCAGGGCTGGGGTAGGACACACGGAGCTCATTGCTGTGGAGAGGAGTGGCAGGGCTGGGGTAGGGACACACAGAGCTCATTGCTGTGGAGAGGAGTGGCAGGGCTGGGGTAGGACACATGGAGCTCATTGCTGTGGAGAGGAGTGGCAGGGCTGGGGTAGGACACACGGAGCTCATTGCTGTGGAAAGGACACAGAGCTCATTGCTGTGGAGAGGAGTGGCAGGGCTGGGGTAGGACACACGGAGCTCATTGCTGTGGAGAGGAGTGGCAGGGCTGGGGTAGGGACACACGGAGCTCATTGCTGTGGAGAGGAGTGGCAGGGGCTGGGGTAGGGACACACGGAGCTCATTGCTGTGGAGAGGAGTGGCAGGGCTGGGGTAGGACACACAGAGCTCATTGCTGTGGAGAGGAGTGGCAGGGCTGGGGTAAGACACACAGAGCTCATTGCTGTGGAGAGGAGTGGCAGGGCTGGGGTAGGGACACACGGAGCTCATTGCTGTGGAGAGGAGTGGCAGGGCTGGGGTAGGGACACACGGAGCTCATTGCTGTGGAGAGGAGGGCAGGGCTGGGGTGGGACACACGGAGCTCATTGCTGTGGAGAGGAGTGGCAGGGCTGGGGTAGGACACACGGAGCTCATTGCTGTGGAGAGGAGTGGCAGGGCTGGGGTAGGACACACAGAGCTCATTGCTGTGGAGAGGAGTGGCAGGGCTGGGGTAGGACACACGGAGCTCATTGCTGTGGAGAGGAGTGGCAGGGCTGGGGTAGGACACACGAGCTCATTGCTGTGGAGAGGAGTGGCAGGGCTGGGGTAGGACACACGGAGCTCATTGCTGTGGAGAGGAGTGGCAGGGCTGGGGTAGGACACACGGAGCTCATTGCTGTGGAGAGGGAGTGGCAGGGCTGGGGTAGGACACACGGAGCTCATTGCTGTGGAGAGGAGTGGCAGGGCTGGGGTAGGACACACGGAGCTCATTGCTGTGGAGAGGAGTGGCAGGGCTGGGGTAGGACACACGGAGCTCATTGCTGTGGAGAGGAGTGGCAGGGCTGGGGTAGGACACACGGAGCTCATTGCTGTGGAGAGGAGTGGCAGGGCTGGGGTAGGACACACGGAGCTCATTGCTGTGGAGAGGAGTGGCAGGGCTGGGGTAGGGACACACAGAGCTCATTGCTGTGGAGAGGAGTGGCAGGGCTGGGGTAGGACACACAGAGCTCATTGCTGTGGAGAGGAGTGGCAGGGCTGGGGTAGGACACACGGAGCTCATTGCTGTGGAGAGGACACCACCTGGGCACTCTGTATTAAACACCACCTGCAGTGCCATGCATTGCAGGCTGGTCTGTTGGCTTCTATATAGAAAGGTGCTGCTTGCACCCTCCACCCTGCTGCTTTCTGCAGTGTTTGGAGATGAAGTTGTTTAGTGAAGGGCAGAGTGCCAGGGATGAAGACTGGATATTATTCAAGAATACTGTTTGTGTTGTGACTTCCATTAACATGCTTAACATTTACTGCGCCTCTGTGGCAGGCTAAGATATATTTTGGGCAATTTCCTGCCATCTTTTCAAGTACTGTGTAATGTGAATTGTATAGTGTCTCTATGGCTGTGTGATGATGTACCATTATGTTTGCATAATATATGTGTTTATGGATATGCAATAAATGCAGCAAGTCAGACTTTTGCTCCAAAATGTGTTAGTAACCCTTAGTTCTGTAGATTTAATTTTTCTCTCGTAATAATGTATTGAATGGATTATGAAGGGATTCAATTCCAGCTGCATATTGGTGACTGATGGAGGTAAGGGTGCTAGAGGAGCGGTAGGTTTTATATTCCATCAGGAGGAGACCTGTCCTGTGTGCCAATGACAGGCTTGCGGTCAAGCAGAATGATGAACTGTTGCCTCAGCCCAGTGGAAGGCCAGATGTATTACTATACTCCAGCTGAATATTGCATTTATGCAAATCCAACATGTTTTTAAGAGCTGAGTGAAAAGTAACATGGCCAGCTCCCAAACCCTGCAGCTGTAGATTAACTGCCCCATTCGCACCAGCCTACACAACCCTGGGAATACAATACAGAATATAGTGTGTAAAACAGAACATTTACACTCTCTTCCTGTCAGACTAATGCACTTTACTAAAGAAGAATGCCCTGTACACCCTTTGAATGATGTGCAGTGAGAGTTCATTCAGTCTCATAGCAAGTCAGTCCATTTAGGGACTCCTTTTGCTTATTCAACACTATGTGTTTCCACTACCATACTGCAAGCTGCTGATTAAATCCATTCCCAGTCTGAGGGAGGCCCAGGCTGAGAGTGTTGTGACAGGAGGAAGATTAATAGGAGTAACTTGCAGGATTGTTACCTGCTGCTGCCACGCTATGAACTCTGGAGATGTGGGGGCTCCCCTAGGGACCCAGAGCCCGGGATTGCATCGATGCTTTTTCAGCTTCGAATTGCAGAGTGATAATGTGCATGCTCAGGACGTGGGTATGAAGCTGTACCTGTCTGTGTATTTATTGTTGATCACTTCAAACACTCAACCATAACTATAAAAGATAGTCATTGTGTGGAATATTGTCATCTGTGCTCTGACTTGGTTTCTTGGTTTCCTTTCTGTCTTGTACTCTCGGCGCCACCCCAGGGGGCTGTGCAAGCAGTTCAGTCTCCATGGTTACCCAGTGTTATTGTACAGGGCCAACTAAGGGGCTGGGTTGCTGCGCTGGTGGTGTGGACACCTGTACTCTAGGAACTGGGTGCAGTTCTTCAGGAATCATTGCATGCGGATTCCACATGGAAATAATATCTGCTCACTACAGACCTGGGCTGGAACGTTTTCTTGTCTCGTTGCCAAACACTCTTGACCGCTGTGCTTTACCTGTAATTTATATATGTGTTGTTATATATTCTATAATGGATGGCATTTACAGAGATTTTAAAATACAATCAACTTTGAAGTTTGCAAGTCCTGTGTTTTTGTGCTGGCAGCCAGATTCTTGGTTGACTGGATATTTATCCACAGGGGCTGCAACAAATCCACCCCCCTCTGTCTATAAAAGCTAAGATTCAAATTAAACAGTCATCCAAAAATAAAGAAATGGAGACATAAATGGCACTTACGTAATTAAAAATGAATTACACAGATATGTGCAGAAAAGATTAATGAACTGAAACCCTTTTGAAAGGACACAGCCATTGTGTTTATCCTTCCCATTTATTTTATTTACCATTTAATTCCCTCTCTGAATGAATGTTCATTTATTTCTATTAAACTGAAGAACATTACATTACATACATCATACAGCGCGTTCGACACGACTGCCTAGTATTAGACTTCAGCACCTGAGTTCTGGTAAATAGGGGAGGTGTGCAGAGTGACTGACACAAGGGTGGGCTGGTTCCACTATCGCCTGCACACAACATGCTGGGCTACTGGAAGACTGAGTCAGTCCAGATTATCTCCTCAACAGAATTGTGCTCCCATGCATAACAATGTAAAGGAATGCTTCCTTGGCAGCCAGTATGTAAGGCGCATGGCTGGCAGCCCAATTAAAGCTTTCTAGGCTGCACCTGGTGGAGTGTTAGCTTGTCACAGTCCGGGGAGTCTGAGATTGCTACCAGCTCTCATGCTTATAGAGCGAGCTCGTCGGGTTGAGGGATCCATTAGCCAGACCTGTCGCAACAGAAACGAGCAGCTGCCCTTCCCGTAAGGATCTGCCTGCTGGAGAGGCTGTGGAATTGAAATGAGGAGCGCTGCTCTCTGATGCACAGGGTTTTCTGTTGAAATGAGGAGCGCTGCTCACTGATGCACAGGTTTTTCTGTTGAAATGAGGAGCACTGCTCTCTGATGCACAGGGTTTTCTGTTGAAATGAGGAGCGCTGCTCTCTGATGCACAGGGTTTTCTGTTGAAATGAGGAGCGCTGCTCTCTGATGCACAGGGTTTTCTGTTGAAATGAGGAGCGCTGCTCTCTGATGCACAGGGTTTTCTGTTGAAATGAGGAGCGCTGCCCTCTGATGCACAGGGTTTTCTGTTGAAATGAGGAGCGCTGCTCTCTGATGCACAGGGTTTTCTGTTGAAATGAGGAGCGCTGCTCTCTGATGCACAGGGTTTTCTGTTGAAATGAGGAGCGCTGCCCTCTGATGCACAGGGTTTTCTGTTGAAATGAGGAGCGCTGCTCTCTGATGCACAGGGTTTTCTGTTGAAATGAGGAGCACTGCTCTCTGATGCACAGGGTTTTCTGTTGAAATGAGGAGCGCTGCTCTCTGATGCACAGGGTTTTCTGTTGAAATGAGGAGCGCTGCTCTCTGATGCACAGGGTTTTCTGTTGAAATGAGGAGCGCTGCCCTCTGATGCACAGGGTTTTCTGTTGAAATGAGGAGCTGCTCTCTGATGCACAGGGTTTTCTGTTGAAATGAGGAGCTGCTCTCTGATGCACAGGGTTTTCTGTTGAAATGAGGAGCGCTGCTCTCTGATGCACAGGGTTTTCTGTTGAAATGAGGAGCGCTGCCCTCATGCACAGGGTTTTCTGTTGAAATGAGGAGCGCTGCCCTCATGCACAGGGTTTTCTGTTGAAATGAGGAGCGCTGCTCTCCCTCACAGGGTTTTCTGTTGAAATGAGGAGCTTTATGCACAGGGTTTTATTGAAATGAGGAGCAATGATGCACAGGGTTTTCTGTTGAAATGAGGAGCGCAAGATGCTGTTTTCTGTTGAAATGAGGAGCAAACCCTGTTGAAATGAGGAGCTGCTCTCTGATGCACAGGGTTTTCTGTTGAAATGAGGAGCCTTCCCTCATGCACAGGGTTTTCTGTTGAAATGAGGAGCGCTGCCCTCATGCACAGGGTTTTCTGTTGAAATGAGGAGCGCTGCCCTCAATGGGGAACCAACTTTATTCTTATAAGGGCAATGAAAGCGCTGTGTTGCAGCAGCAAGTCTGTCTTGTGTAAGACAAACCCTTGTTCCAAGGCTCTGGTTAAAGGTTGCTGTTCATTCCTTCCTTGTGGAGAGGTCTCTGTTATTGCTTGTGTTGTTGTTCATTCCTTCCTTGTGGAGAGGTCTCTGTTATTGCTTGTGTTGCTGTTCATTCCTTCCTTGTGGAGAGGTCTCTGTTATTGCTTGTGTTGTTGTTCATTCCTTCCTTGTGGAGAGGTCTCTGTTATTGCTTGTGTTGCTGTTCATTCCTTCCTTGTGGAGAGGTCTCTGTTATTGCTTGTGTTGCTGTTCATTCCTTCCTTGTGGAGAGGTCTCTGTTATTGCTTGTGTTGCTGTTCATTCCTTCCTTGTGGAGAGGTCTCTGTTATTGCTTGTGTTGCTGTTCATTCCTTCCTTGTGGAGAGGTCTCTGTTATTGCTTGTGTTGCTGTTCATTCCTTCCTTGTGGAGAGGTCTCTGTTATTGCTTGTGTTGCTGTTCATTCCTTCCTTGTGGAGAGGTCTCTGTTATTGCTTGTGTTGCTGTTCATTCCTTCCTTGTGGAGAGGTCTCTGTTATTGCTTGTGTTGCTGTTCATTCCTTCCTTGTGGAGAGGTCTCTGTTATTGCTTGTGTTGCTGTTCATTCCTTCCTTGTGGAGAGGTCTCTGTTATTGCTTGTGTTGCTGTTCATTCCTTCCTTGTGGAGAGGTCTCTGTTATTGCTTGTGTTGCTGTTCATTCCTTCCTTGTGGAGAGGTCTCTGTTATTGCTTGTGTTGCTGTTCATTCCTTCCTTGTGGAGAGGTCTCTGTTATTGCTTGTGTTGCTGTTCATTCCTTCCTTGTGGAGAGGTCTCTGTTATTGCTTGTGTTGTTGTTCATTCCTTCCTTGTGGAGAGGTCTCTGTTATTGCCTGTAGCTCACAGCGTGCTTCCTGCCCTTGTCTATAGGTGTTGGAGGTGGTACGCTCGAACTACGACACGCTGACACTAAAGCTACAGGACGGGCTGGATCAGTACGAGAGATACTCGGAGCAGCCCAAAGAGGCAGCCTTCTTCAAAGAGCTGGTGAGTGAAAGGAGGTTAAGTGTGCTCCAAAATGCAGTGCTGAGTTTCCATTTGCAATCTCTGACTGCTAGAAAAAAATACAAGAATCTGGTTCATTCTTCATAGACCCAAATGCTCTTCAGTTCTTGCTAGCTTTTTAACTCTTTCAGCACTAACACAGAAATGTCACCTGAAGTTAAATAACCTGATGAGTCATTTTCTCTTGGTTGCAAATGAATGCAACTTGAGATTCCTAGACTGTCACATCCTTATCTCACAGTCAATGTGCCTCTTGTTATGTTGAGATTACTAACTCCTCTTTTTTTAATTGCTCAGGTAAGATCCATAAGCCTGAATGTGCGGAAGAACGTTTCCCTGAACACCCTCAGCCAGGACGTCCTGCTGAAGGAGTTCTCCTCCATATCCTGAGGCTCTGGATCCCATCGCTGCAGGCACTTCACAAGCACTGTGATCTCTAAACTCACTGCAAACACAGGGGAATAAAACCAGGCTTCTTAATCACTGTGTAAAGTGTAGAGAGGTGTGTCTAGACTGGGATTGCCAGTCCTGGCTTCTGCCATGTCGATGTGGGCAGGGTGTGTGCGTGCGTGTGCGCGTGTGCGTGCGTGCGTGCGCGCGTGTGTGCGTGTGTGTGCGTTAACACAATGGATTCATTTTTATTTTATTATTCTTTGCTCGCATAAGTACCCTGCCTTTTCAGAGCCAACAGCTTTAAACACAGCGTCGCACACACTGACAGCCAACAAACTTAATACACAGAGCTTGGTACTGGATATCTGAAAGACGGACATTTCAAGTCAGTACTGAGCACTGGGGTGGGGGTGGGGGTAATGACCACATCTTGATGCAGAGATGAATTATGAATCAAGAAAGTAGTCTGATGATTTTAAAGAAGTTCCTTATTCATCACATTGTGTGCTTCAGTATGGAGGAAAGTGGGAGGGCATTAGGAACTGTGAAAGTTGCTGAATATTATATTGGTCTCAATTTTGAATTAATCATCTGGTACAGGAAATCAATGTAAGAATTTTCATACTTCAGAATTGTATTATCTTTAAAAAAAATGGTGTTCAGTGTTATTTATATGTAGTGTTTCTTAAAATAGACATTTTTTCTAACAACATCAAGGTGTGTGGTGGAAGTTTGTGATTCAAGTGACTGTGCTGGGAGGGCGTTTCCATGTCACTGGCTTGTGATGCTGAGTGTGTGTGTGTGTGATGGGAGGCGGTGGTCATGACTGGCTCAGCCATCAAGAGAAGTTCCTCACCCAATGAGATTCCGGCAGTGAGTGGCTGTCTCTGAACCAGGGCTGAATCATCACGGGTGATCTCAGAAGACTGCAAACAGCCTCCATCCCTTTGGCAGTGGTGCAGTCAGGAGAGCAGGTTTGTGTCCTCACTGTGCCAATGTTGCGTGGTTTCACCTCCCAGCGCTGCAGCGGCCACTGCTGGCCAGGTGTGCTTGAGCAGACGTGGCTGGCCTGTGTCCTCCAGGGAGGGGTACTTTTGCCAGCGTCTGCTTTTGAGCTCCTGGGTGTACGAGGGGATTGACTTGCTGGTGGGCTCACCCGCTGATCTTCAGCTTTTCTGAACCGTTGTGGGAATATAATTGAACATTCTAACAGCTTTGCCTGTGAGCGAGGCGCTGGCAGGATTCGATGTGTGTTGGCTGCTTGGTTGCAGGTCATCGATGTATTTCTATCTGCAGTCACAATGTTGCAGCTTCAGTTACATCAGCTTACCCTGCCTAAAGAGTTCCTACTGCATGTGTTTGTAAAAGAAGCAAGGCGATATTTATTTGCAGGGTAATTAATTCTAGCGAGCTACAGATGACTTGGCAATCTATGAAGCAGTTCCTTTCCCCTTTTAAAGAAATTGCCCCACTAAATGCATTCCCCTCCAGTCACCATCTGCTGTAGCAGTTTGTCAGTGCTTTCCCTGCTGGGAGAGGAATTAGTTTCCTTCAGTGCCATCTACCCTGCTGCCAACTGTTTCAAAGCATGATGCTATTTTTGTATGTATTGGAGAGCTCAGATTTATAACATACCGTATATGAGATTTGTATTTGAATCCTAATACTAGAAATCTCAAATGATTTTTTGATTATTCTGTATAATCATGTTTTTTACTTGGACAAATTCAGAGTGAATGGTAAAACAAAGCAATAAGGTATTTCGTTTACCCAGACAGTAATATTAATCCTGTTGGCTTGCACAATACGGCTGATCTTCACTGGTGAACAGCTGAGATACCGCCTCTGCTTTGTGTTGAGAGGATGATAGATAATAGAGTCAATGGAAAAAAGTGGGGGGGATTGTGTGTTTTTGTACATATGAACCACCGTCCGAAATTGTAATGTACTGCAAATCCATTTGCAAGCAATATTGAAATGTTACAGAATTAGTGGGTGTGGGTTTGGGTAGGACACAATCCTCAATGCCTTGACAATACCCCAGATGAGCCCCGCAGCCTGTTCCCTGGAACACAAAGGGCTTCGGTTTGGTAAATCCAGTGGCTTATTGTATTCTCTACAGGAGGAGCCTCCTAATTGACATCCTCTCCGGGGGGATTAACAAGAGCTCTGCGCAAAGTCAATGAATAATGTATCTGTAAATAAACACAACAGGCAGCTGTCTTACCCGGCTGGCTGGCGGGCTTCCTCGCACAGGAGAGCAGATTGAAATGGATTTTAATTTACAATTGCACTTGTCATTAGCGCTGTTTCAGGTAACTGATCCCAAGCGCTAGCAGTGCAGGGGTGCCATTTTCAGACTTCTTATGGAAGACTCGTTCCGATTGGGTAGGCCTTCCATTTTAAGACAAAACGAACAAACAAAAAAAATCCCAGTAAATCTGACCTTATGTATCTCTGCCTCCCCTTAGGTCTCATGTTTGCTTATTTTAAAGGGGCACACATTAAGGTAAATGTGCATTTGATTTTTGTAGTGGTGCTTCTTGCACACCCAGCACACATGAAGGAACTTATCCATTGCAGAGACATTAAAAACATGTTATAGGTGTTTTCAGAAAAGCAGCGATTGGGTACTACAACGAGAGATCCAGCAGGCAGGATCAATGTATGCTTGTATACATTGTGTATGTTTACTTCGCCTCATCCTTGACAGCAGAATCATGATTAAGAAACGAAACAATGAATGAATGAAGAGTTCTGCATTGCTATTGGCAACTTCCAGTAAGTCCAGAGATTTATCTGGTCACATCAGTTTTGGAGAGAACTGTTTGGTGTCAGAATTGTCATGCTTGGAGAGCAACGTTAATCACCTACAGCAACACAAGCCTGTAGAAACTGAGCCACTTTGTCCACAGCTCGCCTGCTTGAAGAGCGACTCTTCAGCAGTATATGTCCTGTAGGAACCCAGAACACATTGTGCTTCAGTCATCACTTTCAGAAGACTGTGGAAACTAATGGGATAATTTGTAATAAAAGGAGATCACAAGAAAATAATGTAAATCTGCCTGAGAACATTGCTTTAAGTAAGCAGCAATGTTCAAGGGAGCCGAGGTTAGGAAAAACAATTACAAGCAAGCAATACCCAGGAACCATGTCATCGTATTTTAAGCAAACTTTCTTAGTATAGACAGTGTCTTAGGCCTCCGAATAAGAATATCAGCAGGAGACGTGGCAGCTTGACACACAGCAAGCCAGCGGGCTGCTACCGCCCTGTTGCTACACCGCATTCTGTCTGCTCCATGTGTGCATGGTTTTATTCTGTAGTCTGGTGTAATGGGAGAGTTCTCTGTGCTCCATGTGTGCATGGTTTTATTCTGTAGTCTGGTGTAATGGGAGAGTTCTCTGTGCTCCATGTGTGCATGGTTTTATTCTGTAGTCTGGTGTAATGGGAGAGTTCTCTTTGCTCCATGTGTGCATGGTTTTATTCTGTAGTCTGGTGTAATGGGGTGAGTATTGATTTCCTACCCTGATGATTTGTGGCAGCCTGTGAACTCGGTGGAAATGTTCTCTCAATTACGAATGCAAAGCGTTGACAAGGACTGGGATGATGAAGTGCCTGTGCAACGATGCCACTGAGCTGCTTGTCACTTCCAGTGGCTTCCACTCATCCACAGCTGCATAAGGCAATAGGTGCCTTAACATTAAGAGGAGTAGGGTATTGCATATTTGATCTAGTCGGCCTGTTCCTTTGTGCATCCTCACAGGTCTCCTGTTTGATCGAGTCAGCCTGTTCCTTTGTGAATCCTCACAGGTCTCCTGTTTGATCGAGTCGGCCTGTTCCTTTGTGCATCCTCACAGGTCTCCTGTTTGATCGAGTCGGCCTGTTCCTTTGTGCATCCTCACAGGTCTCCTGTTTGATCGGATTGGCCTGTTCCTTTGTGCATCCTCACAGGTCTCCTGTTTGATCGGGTCGGCCTGTTCCTTTGTGATAATACACAGAGTAAATACAGAAGGAAATGTTGTGTTTTTGATTTACGAATCGCTCATGTAAATAAACTGAAATTACATTAAACTAAAGAGGATGTATCTGTTTAGTTAGTGTGTGATTGGATTATGCTTTTGTGTGAGCAAGTCTACATTATGGATGTTTATGAAAGATAAGAAAGTTATTGTCAAAGCAGGGCTAGTTTAATGCAGACTAATGCTTTATCCAAATGCTTTGTTTGCATCAAAAAATGAGAAGTCTTGAGTCGACACAGTGTCTGTCTGTCTGTCTGTCTGAGAGCTGTGTCTTGAAAGCCTCAGTGCTGACTGGTTTCTCAGCTCATGCTGGTTACTTTTCCCCTCCAGCCCCCAGGGCAAGCAGCCAATGAGGGAGGAGGGGGGTGACAGCAGCATCACTGAACCACTGAACCACTGGCAGCTCCACAGGATCCAGGCTTCTCTAGCCGCAGGGCAAACTGTGACCTCGGCAGACTGAAAGAGCTACCATCGGAAACACACGCAGCGGGCTAGTGTGTGTTTCCATGTCTTCACTGCTGGGTTTGTGTTTATGCTGTAGTTGAAAGTTGAAGATTAGAGCTTTGCATATGAGCATGTATGACAAAGTGGTTTGCAGGGTACAGGTCTAGGAGTGATGCGATGCGCAATGAAGAGACAGAATCCAATCAGAAAAGAGATTTAATTCAGGCGACCAAAGCAATAATCCCAGGCAATACACAGCAATGTGTATTGCACTGTTCTATAAAACAGGTTTGCAGTCCCAAAGAATAAACACACAGTTAATACATCCACAATATACAAACATGGTCACCAATCCTGGGTGCGTGCTGTAGTGCTCGTGGTGCAAATACAAGTCATCGTGATACAGGTGCAGTGATGTCCGGGTTTGTGCTGGCCTCTGGCAACAGCTCCGGAACGTGTTAGCTGTCTACTAATAACAATAAGAACAAGTAACAATTAGAGACAAACAAAGAAAACACTCACCATACGATACACACAATACTGGTCCTTCCGGGTCGTTACTTAACCATTAACGAAGGAACAGACCACGTCGATCCGTCCCGTATTTGTACCGTCACTCATGACCCCTTGGTAAACGATTGCAGCCGCTCCTCCAATCCGTGGCTGCCACATCATTTCCCTTCTGGGTTTAGTAGGTACAATGACATTGATTAAATACATAAGGGCCTGGTCAAAGGTTTATTGGTTCAATTTAGAGAGTTAAATAGATTCAACTGCCATTTTCTTTATTTATTTTACTGTCTTTATATTTCTGTGATGTTTGCAATCATCTGAGTGGTTGTTATTGCAATACGCTCCATCGTCCTATAGAGCACTGCTGTGTATTGCCAGGAACACAAAAGGAAACCTGAGCCAAGGTGGCAGAGATGACAAGAGGGCTCTGGTTCTTCTATGAATACACACGGGCTGATCTGTAAACGGATCTGAGACGCTTTGGCAGGCAGCTAGAACTGAAGAGCGACTCCTCCGCTCTGGTGAAACTCCTCAACACGGGCTATAGAAAACAACAGCAACACAGCACAGCTACTTGCTATTTAAAAACCAAGGACCTGGAAACTCTTGTGTTGGGTCCTGGGCCTGAACCTGGGCTGGGGGACAGAATGGAGCCTGCAGGGGAGTGTGGGTCGCTTGTGTCAGAATGGAGCGTGCAGGGGAGTGTGGGTCGCTTGTGTCAGAATGGAGGCTGCAGGGGAGTGTGGGTCGCTTGTGTCAGAATGGAGCCTGCAGGGGAGTGTGGGTTGCTTGTGTCAGAATGGAGGCTGCAGGGGAGTGTGGATCGCTTGTGTCAGAATGGAGGCTGCAGGGGAGTGTGGGTCGCTTGTGTCAGAATGGAGCCTGCAGGGGAGTGTGGGTCGCTTGTGTCAGAATGGAGGCTGCAGGGCAGTGTGGGTCGCTTGTGTCAGAATGGAGGCTGCAGGGGAGTGTGGGTCGCTTGTGTCAGAATGGAGCCTGCAGGGCAGTGTGGGTTTCTTGTCAGAATGGAGGCTGCAGGGGAGTGTGGGTCGCTTGTGTCAGAATGGAGGCTGCAGGGGAGTGTGGGTCGCTTGTGTCAGAATGGAGGCTGCAGGGGAGTGTGGGTCGCTTGTGTCAGAATGGAGGCTGCAGGGGAGTGTGGGTCGCTTGTGTCAGAATGGAGCCTGCAGGGGAGTGTGGGTCGCTTGTGTCAGAATGGAGGCTGCAGGGGAGTGTGGGTCGCTTGTGTCAGAATGGAGCCTGCAGGGGAGTGTGGGTTGCTTGTGTCAGAATGGAGGCTGCAGGGCAGTGTGGGTCTCGTCAGTCCTGGATGAGTTTGCCAGCGGTACCTTTCACTAGCCTCTGCACGGCACTGCCTCTGTCTGCCATCCCTGTGGCTGAGCTCCACACTGCTTATGTAACAATCTTAACAATAAGATATTGCTGAATAATTCCTACTCCCCTGTCGAGATGCCAGCTGCCAACTGCCAAGAAAAAAGAAACTTCAAACGATGTTTGCATGGATTCGTTACGGAGGATGAGCAGCAGAATGGGTTTTTGAGTGCGCTGTGGTAAAAACATTGATATCCCATTTTTTAAAATATTTAACATTTTTAGTGTGCATCTGCTTCATTGTGATGAATATGGGAGATGACAAGGACTCTGAAAGTGGTTCTCTGGCTCTCGTTCTTTCTCTGCTGCAGACCTAAATTAAAATGCCTTGCTGTGTTTAGTTTAATGCACAGAAAGGACAAAGTACTCCCAGCATTGGAGGATGCAGGCTGTTCTTTGCCTCCCTTTCATGGACTCCCTCTCCTTCCACTTGTCTCTGATCGTGTTACACTGTGTTCCAGTCAGCAGGCTTTAACCCTTGTTCTGTTTATTACATATGTTAGTGTTGTCTGTATGTGAGCCGATACGACTTGGAATTGGTGCCGCTGCAGTGGAAGCGTCTTGGCGAAGTTGCCATGGTAACCCCGTTTTTAATGTTTCTTCCTGGATAGGAAAGCATTTGAATTGAATTCTCTGTCTTACTCTAACTGTCTCAATTGCTTTTTGTCACACTCCTCGTGTAATTTCTCAACCCTGCTCACGTTCCTGTCAAGTTGTGTCATTTTGAGAAGCTTGTCTCCCTGCTTCCAACACCTTACAGCTGTGCGCAGTTCACTACCCTGGAGTCACAATTTCAATCAATTATCTGTTGCTAATATAATAGAGCAGCGTGCTGTCTGTTCCAGGAGCAGCCCAGGGGTGCAAGTCATGCACAGAGCCTTACTGCTGCAGAGCTTGAGTGATGTGATGTACTGTTCTTTTGTTTTAGAGTGCCAAAAGATGTATTTCACCCTTGTTTTCTTCCCAATTTGAAATGCCAGAGGTTGAATCTCATTGAAGCAGCTCATGCCTGAGGAAAGGACTGAAGGTCAAGGGGCGTCCTCTTTCCTCCCATTGATCCCAATCAGCAGATATTGACAGGAGTCTAAACCCTGGAGGTGAGCCTGACTCATCTCCACCTTGCCTGGCCATGTCTGGCACCTGACCAGGAGTGGTTGCTCTGCCATGCTGATCATCAGCAATTTGGCACAACCTTGACTTCAATGAGTTTACTATGGGTTTAATAAGACACACCTGAGCTTGTTACCACTGTGACTAATCAAGCTCTTATTATAGCCTCTACATGACTCTCCACTGTGCTCCAGCAAACCCTGAGTTCATGCAGAAGTGCCTTGTGATACATGCACATTAACTACACTTGCTCAGTAAAAGCAGAACAGATTAAAGGATTAGTGGCTAGCAATATTATTACTTCTTACTGGCACCCCTGCTCGGGTCAAACATTTCTTGCTGTGTCTGCATAAAAATCTCTTACAGGTTTTTTTTTTTTTGCAAGCTTTTTTCAAACTAAAAAGTTTTGAATTTCCCCCAAAAAATAGCACTAGTAAGTAAATGCACTCCAGAGCACCATTGAATAGCTGCTACTGAGTTCTAGAAGGGACCCCCTCATGTCCATACGGGACAGCGTGCAGGCTCTTCATCTCTGTATTGAAAGGACCCCCTCATGTCCATATGGGACAGCGTGCAGGCTCTTCATCTCTGTAATGAAGGGACCCCCTCATGTCCATACGGGACAGCGTGCAGGCTCTTCATCTGTATTGAAGGGACCCCCTCATGTCCATACGGGACAGCGTGCAGGCTCTTCATCTCTGTAATGAAGGGACCCCCTCATGTCCATACGGGACAGCGTGCAGGCTTTTCATCTCTGTAATGACATCCCTCTGGAATCCATTCCTAAAGCCAGCCTTTGTATCTTTAAACACAAAGTCCTGCTCTTGAATTAACTTCTGCTTAATAATCTGCTAACCAAGCTCGGCCCTCAGCCCCCAATCGGTTTGATAATTAAATTCACGCCCATTACTCAAATAGCCCATTAGCTAGTGGATAGGAAAATTGTTTGCTGCTGAGAATTGATGCGCCAATGCCAGCACCCTGCCATTAGCCTTAGAAATGGATTTCTGATTGGAATAGCAATGCTGAGTCCGTTCCTTTTTATAATGGAGACACTTCAGAAATATCCAGGCCAATATGAATAGACATCCTGCCAAAACCAAAGAGAAAGGATGACAAAAAGACACAGGGCAGTCTGGGTAAAAAAATAAACGTGCCAGTTCAGCCTTGCCAACAGGACCTCAGAGCTTCTATTCATACCCAAACCCCAAACCAAAGGACCCAACAATAATAAATTAATAATAATAATAATAATAATAATAACACGGCTGCTGTGGGACCCTGCAGATCCTGTTAAAAGCATTTGTCATTTTATAATTCCAGTTTGCATTTCATTCTTTTTTGTTTTATAACAGCTGCGTGGGCTCTAACAGCTGTGTGATTTAATACTATGGCCTATTGGTTATGGCTGAGGGACCGGGAGGCAGAGAGGCTGTGTTTGCAATAAGGCAGAAGCGTGACTATTTTTTTTTTTTTTTTTTTTTTACTAAACGTAAAAAACTAAAAGAAGAAAAACAATTGATAGTACAGTTTGCAGAAAAAGAAAGCGTTTCTAATCAAATGGCAGAACACTTGAAATTGTGTAGGGCTGAGAACATGCTTTTTGAAGGTGGCACTGAAATCAGAGAGGAGCACAGCACAGCAAGAAGGTGGAATCACACTGCCTACTGCAATTTATGGCAAATAACAGCATTACTCTGTGAGGAGCTGTCAAACCTGTGGAGGTCTGCTGGCTTTGACAAGTTCAATAGTGACAGCATGTACAGCAGACAGCCTCACTGAGGGCCCCCATTGCAACAGGGGAGGTGTGCTTAATACAGTTCAATTCAGAACAAGCAGCATTGCAGCCATTACAGGTTATTCATCTGACAGTTTAATAGTCAGCTGTGCCTACACTATATACTATGTACAACAGCAGATCATATCTCACGTGGGAAGTAGCCTATAATAAATAATAAAGGATGCATTTCCGTGGGAAAGTGGAACAGAGTAAATCTGCGGTATGAAGACTACAAGAGATTTAAAAAACCACTGAAGAAACAACACCTGTAAAACTCAACTCTTCCCTTCTGGACAGTCTAGCACTGTGCCTTAAATGCACTTTAACTTGCACTTATCTGCTCCCTATTTCACTGTATTTAATCCTGCACTGAACCCAATCTGTAGTATCTTGTATTTCACTTGCACTTGTATCTAACCCTGATGTAACTATCAACACTGTTATCTGCTCTTGAACTGCCCCGATATCAAATCATACTGTTTTGTATTTGCTCTTATTAGGACTGAAGTCATTGTATTTTGTATCTTGCTCTTAATTGTACTGTAATCCTGCTAAGAAATAAATAATAATATAAATACAAATACATAAAAAGGTGTGAGTTGAGGCTACTCAGGTTTTTAATAACATTGCAATTAAAATTTAAAAAATCGTACAATATCTAAAAGAAAGCGAGTACATGGTAGGGTTCAGTGGCAGGGAAGTGACCTGTTTAATGAATCTCTTCATAGAGCAGTGTGATCCTCTACTATAGTGGGCATGAGTGAGTACTGATGCCCGCAAAGCTCATTAATCAACAGTTTGTTCAGAGTGAGGCCTGTAAGTGTACCATGAAAGAGCTTCTAGTATATTTGTATTTCTGGGTTCAGAGGTTATGCGACAACTGAGTGAATTGAAATAGGGCTGGGATAAATGCACCAACCCCAAAGGTACCAATATGAGGTTAAAACATGACTCGTTGGGATACGTACTGTAAGGGGGATTCACAAAACGAATGCGAAGGGGGGTCGTGTCTTATTTGTGTTGTTTTTCTCATGTAGCCCAGCCGCTTCCAGCAGGGGTCAGTGTTGAGTCTTGAAGCAAAGTCTGTGGGTGCTCCTCCCTCTCCACTCCAAACACTGAGGCAGTGTAAATTATCCAAAAGCAAAGTACAGCGGGCAGGCGGAGAGCCATTAGTCTCTGCACTCCGTGGTTAATGAAACAGGTCCTAAGTTGGGAAAGCAGCCTTCTCTATTGTGCATGAGCAGGCCATGCATCACCCCTGGAGCAGGCTGTCGGGGATCGTTCAGACAGCTGAGGAACAGAATGTGTGTGGAATGGATGACTGGGCATGAAATACAAGTGATGGATGGCGAGACTGAAGCTTGAGAAATGGTTTGTGGTCTTCGTCTTCAGAACTCTGGAATTGGTTGACTGCCTGGATAATGTTCAGTCAACTCCTGGGATTGATGGTGTGCTGTACATAACACCATGGCCCAAGAAATCTAGGGAATTCATCAGATGAAAAACTGTCAATCATACCAATCAGAAACCTGTCTAAGACAGGAGTTATTCATTCAAACCCAATAAGGGGTTTTAAAGACTGGGTTGTTGGCTAGACACACTGCAGACACTTTGCAATGAACTTTGAACCGGTTCATTTCTAAACTGGTGAAAATGTTATAAAAATAACAAGTGCTGTTTATGAAACACCTTTCCTTCATAGATTAGCAATAATGCACTATTACTGTAATCTGTCTGTCAGTTAATACAATTGACCTCAATGTAGTTTAACCCATTTACTGTGAACAGTGTACCAACTGACATGAAAGCAAATCAAAAATGGATCTCTATGAACTCAAAGGAATACCTCTGTACAGATTGAGTGAGGAGTGGTATTCCTTCTTCAAATGGATCTCTATGAACTCAAAGGAATACCTCTGTACAGATTGAGTGAGGAGTGGAAATTCCTTCTTCAAATGGATCTCTATGAACTCAAAGGAATACCTCTGTACAGATTGAGTGAGGAGTGGTATTCCTTCTTCAAATGGATCTCTATGAACTCAAAGGAATACCTCTGTACAGATTGAGTGAGGAGTGGTATTCCTTCTTCAAATGGATCGCTTTGAACCCAAAGGAATACCTCTACAGATTGAGTGAGGAGTGGTATTCCTTCTTCAAATGGATCTCTATGAACTCAAAGGAATACCTCTGTACAGATTGAGTGAGGAGTGGTATTCCTTCTTCAAATGGATCTCTATGAACTCAAAGGAATACCTCTGTACAGATTGAGTGAGGAGTGGTATTCCTTCTTCAAATGGATCTCTATGAACTCAAAGGAATACCTCTACAGATTGAGTGAGGAGGTATTCCTTCTTCTTCAAATGGATCTCTATGAACTCAAAGGAATACCTCTGTACAGATTGAGTGAGGAGTGGTATTCCTTCTTCAAATGGATCGCTTTGAACCCAAAGGAATACCTCTGTACAGATTGAGTGAGGAGTGGTATTCCTTCTTCAAATGGATCTCTATGAACTCAAAGGAATACCTCTGTACAGATTGAGTGAGGAGTGGTATTCCTTCTTCAAATGGATCTCTATGAACTCAAAGGAATACCTCTGTACAGATTGAGTGAGGAGTGGTATTCCTTCTTCAAATGGATCGCTTTGAACTCAAAGGAATACCTCTGTACAGATTGAGTGAGGAGTGGAAATTCCTTCTTCAAATGGATCGCTATGAACTCAAAGGAATACCTCTGTACAGATTGAGTGAGGAGTGGTATTCCTTCTTCAAATGGATCTCTTGAACTCAAAGGAACCTCTGTAAAAATGGATCGCTTTGAACCCAAAGGAATACCTCTGTACAGATTGAGTGAAGAGTGGTATTCCTTCTTCAAATGGATCGCTTTGAACCCAAAGGAATACCTCTGTACAGATTGAGTGAGGAGTGGTATTCCTTCTTCAAATGGATCTCTATGAACTCAAAGGAATACCTCTGTACAGATTGAGTGAGGAGTGGAATTCCTTCTTCAAATGGATCTCTTTGAACTCAAAGGAATACCTCTGTACAGATTGGAGGAGGAGTGGTATTCAAATGGATTGAGAACTGAGGAGTGGATTGATTCTTCTTCAAATGGATCTCTATGAACTCAAAGGAATACCTCTGTACAGATTGAGTGAGGAGTGGTATTCCTTCTTCAAATGGATCTCTATGAACTCAAAGGAATACCTCTGTACAGATTGAGTGAGGAGTGGTATTCCTTCTTCAAATGGATTTCTATGAACTCAAAGGAATACCTCTGTACAGATTGAGTGAGGAGTGGTATTCCTTCTTCAAATGGATCGCTTTGAACCCAAAGGAATACCTCTGTACAGATTGAGTGAGGAGTGGAAATTCCTTCTTCAAATGGATCGCTTTGAACTCAAAGGAATACCTCTGTACAGATTGAGTGAGGAGTGGTATTCCTTCTTCAAATGGATCGCTTTGAACCCAAAGGAATACCTCTGTACAGATTGAGTGAGGAGTGGTATTCCTTCTTCAAATGGATCGCTTTGAACCCAAAGGAATACCTCTGTACAGATTGAGGAAGAGTGGTATTCCTTCTTCAAATGGATCTCTTTGAACCCAAAGGAATACCTCTGTACAGATTGAGGAGGAGTGGTATTCCTTCTTCAAATGGATCTCTATGAACTCAAAGGAATACCTCTGTACAGATTGAGTGAGGAGTGGAAATTCCTTCTTCAAATGGATCGCTTTGAACCCAAAGGAATACCTCTGTACAGATTGAGTGAGGAGTGGTATTCCTTCTTCAAATGGATCTCTATGAACTCAAAGGAATACCTCTGTACAGATTGAGTGAGGAGTGGTATTCCTTCTTGGATCGCTTTGAACCCAAAGGATCTCTATGAACTCAAAATGGAATACCTCTGTACAGATTGAGTGAGGAGTGGTATTCCTTCTTCAAATGGATCTCTATGAACTCAAAGGAATACCTCTGTACAGATTGAGTGAGGAGTGGTATTCCTTCTTCAAATGGATCTCTATGAACTCAAAGGAATACCTCTGTACAGATTGAGTGAGGAGTGGTATTCCTTCTTCAAATGGATCGCTTTGAACCCAAAGGAATACCTCTGTACAGATTGAGTGAGGAGTGGTATTCCTTCTTCAAATGGATCTCTATGAACTCAAAGGAATACTTCTGTACAGATTGAGTGAGGAGTGGTATTCCTTCTTCAAATGGATCTCTATGAACTCAAAGGAATACCTCTGTACAGATTGAGTGAGGAGTGGTATTCCTCTTCAAATGGATCTCTAAACTCAAAGGAATACCTCTGTACAGATTGAGTGAGGAGGGTATTCTTCAAATGGATCTCTATGAACTCAAAGGAATACCTCTGTACAGATTGAGTGAGGAGTGGTATTCCTTCTTCAAATGGATCTCTATGAACCCAAAGGAATACCTCTGTACAGATTGAGTGAAGAGTGGAAATTCCTTCTTCAAATGGATCGCTTTGAACCCAAAGGAATACCTCTGTACAGATTGAGTGAGGAGTGGTATTCCTTCTTCAAATGGATCGCTTTGAACCCAAAGGAATACCTCTGTACAGATTGAGGACCCAAATGGAACCCAAAGGAATACCTCTGTACAGATTGAGTGAGGAGTGGTATTCCTTCTTCAAATGGATCTCTATGAACCCAAAGGAATACCTCTGTACAGATTGAGTGAAGAGTGGAAATTCCTTCTTCAAATGGATCGCTTTGAACCCAAAGGAATACCTCTGTACAGATTGAGTGAGGAGTGGTATTCCTTCTTCAAATGGATCTCTATGAACTCAAAGGAATACCTCTGTACAGATTGAGTGAGGAGTGGTATTCCTTCTTCAAATGGATCTCTATGAACCCAAAGGAATACCTCTGTACAGATTGAGTGAGGAGTGGAAATTCCTTCTTCAAATGGATCGCTTTGAACCCAAAGGAATACCTCTGTACAGATTGAGTGAGGAGTGGTATTCCTTCTTCAAATGGATCTCTATGAACTCAAAGGAATACCTCTGTACAGATTGAGTGAGGAGTGGTATTCCTTCTTCAAATGGATCTCTATGAACTCAAAGGAATACCTCTGTACAGATTGAGTGAGGAGTGGTATTCCTTCTTCAAATGGATCTCTATGAACTCAAAGGAATACCTCTGTACAGATTGAGTGAGGAGTGGTATTCCTTCTTCAAATGGATCGCTTTGAACCCAAAGGAATACCTCTGTACAGATTGAGTGAAGAGTGGAAATTCCTTCTTCACAATATCTGCCTGTGAAACCTGGGGCACCTGTCTAATTTCTCAGCTCACAGCAAAGTGGCAGCCATTAAAATGTTAGGGTGCAGAAACTCATTTAAACGTTTTTATTTATAGGGCATTTATTTATAGAAATCTTATTGTTCAGATTGTAGAAGAGAAGCGCAGTTCCTCACCCTTTGCCTCCATTGTGTTAAGAGCATAAGAACATAAGAACGTAAGAACGTAAGAACATAAGAAAGTTTACAAACGAGAGGAGGCCATTCAGCCCATCTTGCTCGTTTGGTTGTTAGTAGCTTATTGATCCCAGAATCTCATCAAGCAGCTTCTTGAAGGATCCCAGGGTGTCAGCTTCAACAACATTACTGGGGAGTTGGTTCCAGACCCTCACAATTCTCTGTATAAAAAAGTGCCTCCTATTTTCTGTTCTGAATGCCCCTTTATCTAATCTCCATTTGTGACCCCTGGTCCTTGTTTCTTTTTTCAGGTCAAAAAAGTCCCCTGGGTCGACATTGTCTATACCTTTTAGGATTCTGAATGTTTGAATGCTTGCTGCTGTCTAAGCAATGCAGTTCAGTGTCTTTCTCTTTCACTCAAACCTGCCTGTTTGTGTGTCTCCCTGCACACCATTCTCATTCACTGTTTGGTCCTGCCAATCTGCCACTTATTTTAGACCCACACTGTCTGTGTCTGTCTGTCTGCCTGCCTGCCTGTCTGTCTGTCTGTCTGCCTGTCTGTCTACCTGCCTCTGTCTGTCTGTCTTCCTGTCTGTCTGTCTGTCTGCCTGTCTTCCTGCCTGTCTGTCTGTCTGTCTGTCTATCTGCCTGCCTGCCTGTCTGTCTGTCTGTCTGCCTGCCTGTCTCTCTATAACCTCTATTTATAATTGTGTTCTTGCTGGCTGTTTGTTCTTGCTATTATTTGTATACCTGTCAATATCGATCTATGTCATTGGATGCATATCCATATAATGTTATTTATAAAGGATGAATGATCTAGCAGTAGAGCATTGCTGGAAGTGTGACAGACGAAGCCTCCCATTAGTCCATCGGTCTGATCTACTAGCTGTCATATATTATAAATCTCTGCTAGTCTCATTTCTATAGAGGCTTCGAATCTTGACACTCTCGTTGTTTTGGAGGCTAAGCAACACCATACTGTGGTCCAGTTAATTGTTATTTGTTAAATAATTCATTATTTTAACAGAAAATGAAAAAAAAAGAATTATAAACTAATACTATCCAGTTAAAAAAAATACAAAGATGTGAAATACCCACAATGACTAGCCACTATAACCATATGCATTTATAATACATGCAAAAAACATGCATTTATAATACACAAAAACAAGCATGCATTTATAATACACGCAAAAATTTCAGTCCACAAATCCCTCAACTACCATTGTGCATTCCGCTTTATTTCTAGTTTCAAAAACACTTTTTTTTATTCCAAGCCCATTGTGTCTGTATTGTACAAAAGTTATGGAAAATAATAGTATTTTACCAGCAGTAAACCAAACATGAGATTCTGTATCGCTGTGTTCTGCACATACTAAGTATGTCTTTATGGCAAAATCAATACAACATTTATTAAAAAGAGGATGACGAGTTACGAGCTGAGCGAAGCAGAGATTCTACAGGCCATACTTTCACATTACACACTGATCTACTCCCATTTCTAACCTGGTGTTCTGCCACCTTTCCCAGTCACACACATGCCTCGGTCTAGATTGCTGGTCTAATTTACAGAGGGCTTGTGTCTGACTGTATTGATTTTGATATTAAAATAAAAAAAATAAAACTCTTTACTCATCTGCCATTAACTGTCCTGTATCTCTCATTCATACAGACTGATTTATAGCACTGCGGGGGACTGGCAGAAGCATCCTTTATACCTAGCCTGAGTCTTTCTGAACACCAGAGACTGTAATTACCAGGGCATGCCAAGCATTAGACATACTGTCTCTGCCAGCGAGCGTCTCTACCTTTACTGTCTCTGCCAGCGAGCGTCTCTACCTTTACTGTCTCTGCCAGCGAGCGTCTCTGCCTTTACTGTCTCTGCCAGCGAGCGTCTCTGCCAGCGAGCGTCTCTACCTTTACTGTCTCTGCCAGCGAGCGTCTCTACCTTTACTGTCTCTGCCAGCGAGCGTCTCTGCCTTTACTGCACCCTCCTGTTTAAAGTGCACCCTCCTGTTCATAAAGTGTTGGCATGCCCTCCACCTGGAAACTCACTGGAATAAAACATCTGATGAGAACACAGCAGGCAGGCAGGCTTGTGAAAGCTTCCCAAGGCTATAGTGTGCAAGGGGGATGGAGATTTGCTGGTATGCCCCCAGACTCTCTGGAATCCTCGGCCCAAATGTAGGTATTGATACATTCTAGGATGACATCATTGAGTAACAGAGAGACTACGTGAAGTGTTATTGCTGTCTGAGGGTTATCCTTGAAAACCTAGTTCTATTCTCTTTAAAACAAATTCTAGCTAAACACAAAGGCTCCTGTGTGTTGCAAACACCGTGCTGCATCAGTTTCCATGAACGGCGAGGTGAAGGTAATGTGTACTGAAATGAACTGATAACAAGGGAAAGAAATTCCTCTTTAATGTGTTCCCTACAGTGGTGCATGGAGAGGTGAGGAAAACTGCTGTCGCCCTGTGACGGAGCACTTTCACAGCACACTGGAGGCCCTGGCTCCAATCCCACATCTACCAGCTGCTGTTCCGTAAGGGAGTTATCCACATGGGACACCAGCTGTAAGGGAACACTGCATACTATCCAGGGTCAACACATGGGACACCAGCTGTAAGGGAACACTGCATACTATCCAGGGTCAACACATGAGACACCAGCTGTAAGGGAACACTGCATACTATCCAGGGTCAACACATGAGACACCAGCTGTAAGGGAACACTGCATACTATCCAGGGTCAACACATGGGACACCAGCTGTAAGGGAACACTGCATACTAGGGTCAACACATGGGACACCAGCTGTAAGGGAACACTGCATACTATCCAGGGTCAACACATGGGACACCAGCTGTAAGGGAACACTGCATACTATCCAGGGTCAACACATGGGACACCAGCTGTAAGGGAACACTGCATACTATCCAGGGTCAACACATGGGACACCAGCTGTAAGGGAACACTGCATACTATCCAGGGTCAACACATGGGACACCAGCTGTAAGGGAACACTGCATACTATCCAGGGTCAACACATGGGACACCAGCTGTAAGGGAACACTGCATACTATCCAGGGTTAACACATGGGACACCAGCTGTAAGGGAACACTGCATACTATCCAGGGTCAACACATGAGACACCAGCTGTAAGGGAACACTGCATACTATCCAGGGTCAACACATGGGATACCAGCTGTAAGGGAACACTGCATACTATCCAGGGTCAACACATGGGATACCAGCTGTAAGGGAACACTGCATACTATCCAGGGTCAACACATGGGACACCAGCTGTAAGGGAACACTGCATACTATCCAGGGTCAACACATGAGACACCAGCTGTAAGGGAACACTGCATACTATCCAAGGAGCAGTCTTCTGAGCTTTCCGTCTTGCTGTGTTGGACTGCTTTCAGCCATAGGGTCGACTCATTGCTGACACATCTGTGCTGCTAAGTTGTTACTGAATCCTTGTTTCTTGTGTTTCATGTTGTTTGCTGTGGTGGGTGAGCCTCTTGCCAGGCTGTCATTGTAAATGAGAATTGGTTCTCAATGGACTCATCTGGATAAATAGAGGTTTTGATTGATTGATTGACTTGACCCAGAAGGGGTGGAATCTTCAAGTGCACACAGCTTCTCCACCACCTCTCCTAATGGCTTGAAGACGAGACTGTCAATCTGCTGACCTCACTTACCAATGCATTGTCATTCTCTCTCGCCTGTAAGAGCATCTCCAGATTGCTAGCTAGTTTGCTTTTCATTGTCACAAAGCCAGATGCATGAGCTCTTGCATGCTTCATTTAGTTTGTTATCCTGATGTTATGCAGCAGTTTATATATATATATATATATATATATATATATATATATATATATATATATATATATATATATATATTTTTTTTTAAAACAGGAATGTGCTTTCTAGCTTTGTTGATGATATTAAATATTTTAGCTGCTATGCACATCTTGCTCAAGGATGTTGGTGCCTTTGTTTTCAAAATCTTTAAATCTAAACGTCACTATTTGCCCATTGAGATGCTTGTCCAGGGAAGTTCACATCTTTATTGGAATTGTAATGTACTGTAGTCCTTTATCCATGCAGGCTGGTCCCTCCTTATCCATGCAGGCTGTCCCTCCTTATCCATGCAGGCTGGTCCCTCCTTATCCATGCAGACTAGTCCCTCCTTATCCATGCAGGCTAGTCCCTCCTTATCCATGCAGGCTAGTCCCTCCTTATCCATGCAGGCTAGTCCCTCCTTATCCATGCAGACTGTCCCTCCTTATCCATGCAGGCTGTCCCTCCTTATCCATGCAGGCTGTCCCTCCTTATCCATGCAGGCTAGTCCCTCCTTATCCATGCAGGCTAGTCCCTCCTTATCCATGCAGGCTGTCCCTCCTTATCCATGCAGGCTGTCCCTCCTTATCCATGCAGGCTGGTCCCTCCTTATCCATGCAGGCTAGTCCCTCCTTATCCATGCAGGCTGTCCCTCCTTATCCATGCAGGCTGGTCCCTCCTTATCCATGCAGGCTAGTCCCTCCTTATCCATGCAGGCTGTCCCTCCTTATCCATGCAGGCTGTCCCTCCTTATCCATGCAGGCTGTCCTGCCCTGTCTTGCTGGGTGGAGGGAGTTTCATTCTTCTTTACTAATCTGAATATGTGAAGAGTCTGGCTGCCAGCCCCATTGCTCCCAGTCCTTGTCTTCTGTACTGTTGACAATCTGGACTAAAACACAGTGCCTTCCTGCATACTGAACAGGACGGGCAGAGCGAGAACTGGAGAGAAACTGCAGCCTCACTCCCTTCTGTTCAAGGGCTTCAGTCTGGATCCTGCTAGTGTGTTAGTAATAACCTTTGATTCTTCGTTTGTTTTAATTGCACAATGCCTTTACTCCATAGTGTAACAGAGTCTTTACTTTCTAATTAGGAATCCCATTCAGCTCTAAAGTAATGAATTACACTTTAAAGAGGAGGACCCATTACTCATTTCTGTATGAGGGTGCTGGTGTGTGAACACATCAATACACAGTTACTGTGCAGCAGGTATTCGATGACTCATCAGCAGGTATTCGATGACTCATCAGCAGGTATTCGATGACTCATCAGCAGGTATTCACTCATCAGCGGGTATTCGATGCTGGCACACATGTACTATACAGTAAGGCATATTCACCCAGGAAGGAATCTTTTCCAACAAGAAGCTACTTGTTTTTCCTGTACACGAATGCTAAAAAAAAATACTTTAATACTGGAAAAAATATGAATTCATTTCGAGTGGGCAGCGGATTCATTTTTAGTTGTTCCAGATTACAGCATTTAATATTGGTAAGATATTTATTTTCATGGATTGTAAGTGCATCAAACCACAGTAGCTTGTTAATATAGCAGTCTGTTAATGTAAAGCCTCCTGCGGTTCTCTGCGGTTTTGTCCAATGCAGCCATTGCATTGATTGTATCTCTGAGCTTGCTGGCTTCTCTGTGACCAGGGACTGCCACTGTGTGCTTCTGATAAGCTGGCAGCCCTTTCACCAGAGGAAACAGAGAGGAATAAGACAGCTTACAGAACAGCTATTAATACACTACTGTACCAGCGTGCTGCTTTCATTATCTGTATTGAAAGATACAATACAAGCATACATTAGAGACACGTTCTGATCTCATGGGATGGTCCTTCCACAGCTGTATTAATAGTGCTCGTTGTACACGTGTGACACTGTGCATTTATTGATACATATTGTACTCCGAAATGCACTTCCCTCAGCTCCCTCTAGATGGCAGCATCAAGCATCATGGCTCCCTCCAGTAGACTCAATTCTAGGTGAATTTGCCACAGACTAGTCAGGCCCTTATTATGATAAACAAAGCCCTGACATGTATTGTTGTTGAGGTCATTTTTTTATAGGCTAGATTCACAAAGAAACCAACAACAGTTTCAGAAATATCAAACAGAACTAAATTATTAAAAAAAAGAAAACATGTAAATTAAACATTCTGTAAATAACCGACACAATTAGCTTCGGTAGAGATAGATTCCAAGCTCAGCGCATCAATAATGTGAGATTATCTTCATTCTTTTTTTTTTTTTGTTAATTTCCTCTCTTTAAGGATTGAGACAACCTATGTGAGGCCAGTTGAGTGGGACTTGGCAGGTCTCTATCTCTACAAGCTGGAGGCATTAGATGACTTCTGACCCCAACAGCGCAACTGGTGCTCAGGCCCAGTCCTAACCAGACCCACCGACCCAGCCCAGTCCTAACCAGACTCACCGACCCAGCCCAGTCCTAACCAGACCATTCGACCCAGCCCAGTCCTAACCAGACCCTTCGACCCAGCCCAGTCCTAACCAGACCCACTGGCCCAGCCCAGTCCTAATCAGACCCTTTGACCCAGCCCAGTCCTAACCAGACCCACTGGCCCAGCCCAGTCCTAACCAGACCCACTGACCCGGTCCAGTTCTAACAAGACCCACTGGCCCAGCCCTGTCCTAACCAGACCCTTCAACCCAGCCTTGTCCTAACCAGACCCACTGACCCGGTCCAGTCCTAACAAGACGCACTGGCCCAGCCCAGTCCTAACCAGACCCACTGGCCCAGCCCAGTCCTAACCAGACCCACCGGCCCAGCCCAGTCCTAACCAGACCCACCGACCAAGCCCAGTCCTAACCAGACCCACCGACCGAGCCCAGTCCTAACCAGACCCACCGACCGAGCCCAGTCCTAACCAGACCCACCGACCCAGCCCAGTCCTAACCAGACCCACCGACCCAGCCCAGTCCTAACCAGACCCACCGACCGAGCCCAGTCCTAACCAGACCCACCGACCCAGCCCAGTCCTAACCAGACCCACCGACGAGCCCAGTCCTAACAAGACCCACCGGTGTGATGGCCTCAGATATATGAATTTCACTCTTGGAAGAGAATGGATTTGAATAGAAAGTATTTTTCCATTTGTGTTTTGCTGCTTCATTAGGAAATAACAACAAACAACAGAAAATAAAAATGCCTGATCTGAATCTCACATGCCTTGAGGTACAATCAATCATAACAGAAACCAACAAACCAACGACTGAAATGCAAAACCTGCTTGCATCACTGCTAGCCATATTGAAATAGAAATGCTGAAGAACAAATAAACCACAAAATGAAATGTTCAAAACCATTAAGTGACAATACAGGAGTGAATTCATTAAGTGACAATACAGGAGTGAATTCATTAAGTGACAATACAGGAGCAGAACACCTGGACACTCATTCACTACTGCTACAATGTCTCTGAGAGAAGAAGATTGCTAATATTTTGGGAACAGATATCTGCAATAAAGCATCATACATTTTAACCTCTTCTGTTCTCTGCCTGCTGACGAGATCATACTTTGCGAGACAAAAGTGTGTCAAAATTATGTTTGTTACATTTTGAATGGCAGGGTTTACATTGTCGAGTCTATCTAAGATTGTGAGGAATGCAGTCCCTTATTCTTGCTCATTGTGACTACAGTATAACAGCAGTTAACTTATCTTACACGCAATGAGGTCTCTGTCATATCCATAGCAACCTCCTTGTGCTGAGGAGTCTAGTAGAAGGGATGACAGCATGCAGTAGCACAGCTCTACTGTACCTGCTCTCCTATCAGCTCCTTCAGCGCTATCCTTCAGTAGCACAGCTCTACTGTACCTGCTGTCCTATCAGCTCCTTCAGCGCTATCCTTCATTAGCACAGCTCTACTGTACCTGCTGTCCTATCAGCTCCTTCAGCACTATCCTTCATTAGCACAGCTCTACTGTACCTGCTCTCCTATCAGCTCCTTCAGCGCTATCCTTCAGTAGCACAGCTCTACTGTACCTGCTGTCCTATCAACTCCTTCAGCGCTATCCTTCAGTAGCACAGCTCTACTGTACCTGCTCTCCTATAAGCTCCTTCAGCGCTATCCTTCATTAGCACAGCTCTACTTTACCTGCTGTCCTATCAGCTCCTTCAACGCTATCCTTCATTAGCACAGCTCTACTGTACCTGCTGTCCTATCAACTCCTTCAGCGCTATCCTTCAGTAGCACAGCTCTACTGTACCTGCTGTCCTATCAGCTCCTTCAGCGCCATCCTTGTCATACAATCAAGTTCCAGAGCATTCTCCTTTCTTGTGAATTCTGGGTTTAACGTGAGACAGTGATGAGGGGCTTTCTCTTGAATTTTGGGTTTAAAAGTCTTTACGAGACGCTTGTTCAAAGAGTGGTAGCAACAGACTTTGGACTGTTAAAAAATTAAAGTAGGTGGAATTTAAAAGCATAGCAAAGAGGGGTCTTAAATGTAAGAAACCTGTCAATTCTTTACAGTAATATTTAACAGAAAGTATTATGCACAGTTTAATTTGAATGGTGGGTTTGATTCTGTCATTTGGATGTGATTTCTAACAAATACTTTGAGTTTATTATTATTATTATTATTATTATTATTATTATTATTATTATTATTATTATTATTATTTTTATACAGTTGCATGCAGTCATTGCAAAGTCGTTTGTGGATTGAGTTTATATCCCAGCTGTTCTGTGCAATTAAATCAATATGCTGGAAAAAGGATTCCTGTTTTCAATAAGGAATACTGCACTGGAGCAACAGATGTAAGCATGTGCTGTGTAGAGTAGAAATCCCACGCCCTGTCATCTGTGTGAGTCCCCATTCATAAATAAGAATGCATCTCATTAAGAATGTTCCAAGGATCAAGGCTAGACTCAGCTGTGAAGTATCTTGCAATGCCACCGACTGTAACGACATTCATAAAAAAGGGTACCTGCTCTTCCTGAAGAAGGAACAGCAAAACATCCCGAACCTGAATCGTCATGTTTATGCTGTAGCCATAACTTTCACAGCACAAGCCCATATCACAGTGAGGACACACTGGCTCACCTGTGTCAGAGCGTAGAGGCAGGGGTTGAACTGGAATCTCAGAACAATAAGAACCTCTGACATCTATCCTGTCGCTGTGCTGACATATTCTCCTCATGAAAACCTGCGCTCCAGAATCATTAAAGCCTGTTTCACTGTTGTATTATTTATTCAATACAAATCCACAGTATCATATTGATTGCAGGTTGGATGTTTTTTTCAGTTGAGTTGGAGAGAAATGCAATTAATTTGACCTTTATGAAATATTGCATTGTGCAGTGCATGATTAAAAAATGAAGAGTTTGTTCAATAAGCAATTTCATTCTCTAGTGCTGAATTTATCAGTTCACAGTTTCTCTTTTCTTCTGTAATGGAGCCTAAACAGTGTAGAGGATTACCGGTCAGTGTGCTGGCTGTGCTTGATCAGGCAACACTGTGGGCTGGGTTCACAAACACTAAGCAGCACTAATCTTTCACTTTAGCTAATAAATCAAGATTAGTGCTGATAGACATGTGGCTGGTTTCATAGACTGGATTATATCTAATGGTAGGTAAGAAAGTCCAAGATTAGTTCTTATCAGAAACCCACTTTTAGTGTCTATTTGAATGATCATTTTCTTCTTCTTCTTCTTCTTCTTCTTCTTCTTCTTCTTCTTCTTCTTCTTCTTCTTCTTCTTCTTATTTCTTAGCAGACACCCTTATCCAGGGTGACTTACAATTGTTACAAAGTATCACCTTACACAATATCACATTACACAGTATCACCTTACACAATATCACCTTACAGATAAGAGCAGTTATAAAGTACAGTAAAATCAGTAGAAAATAAGATCAAATTCAAATAAGAGCAAAATAAATAGTCCAGTAAATACTCACATTTAAGAGTGAATTCGACTAGGAGCAGTTCAACTGATAGTAAACATGTTTACTTATAAGAGTAAATTCCAGTAAGAGCAGCACGTAGTACATCGGATGATAAGAAAGATTACAAATAAGAGCAATTACAAAAAGGGTGGCTATGGATACCTGTAAGAGTAAACTCAACTCCAAGATACAGAGAATGGTTATAATTGAGAGCAGTAGTAGAATACAGCACAAAATGGGGCAGTTCAGTACAAGTACAAGAAGATGCGAGTGGTGATTCTTAATACCGCACCTATAACGTATCAATGGGATTTCTCACAAAGCACACTCCACTGCTTCAACACTACCAGCCCCATCTCCTTTAAATCACATTGGCTCCTGAATCTCATGCATGGATGAATACAATCACTGCACAACCTCGCATCTAAAAACACAGGATTTAAATCACATTGGCTCTGAATCTCATGCATGGATGAATACAATCACTGCACAACCTCACATATAAAAACACAGGATTGAAATCACATTGGCTCCTGAATCTCATGCATGGATGAATACAATCACTGCACAACCTCACATCTAAAAACACAGGATTGAAATCACATTGGCTCCTGAATCTCATGCATGGATGAATACAATCACTGCACAACCTCACATATAAAAACAAAGGATTGAAATCACATTGGCTCCTGAATCTCATGCATGGATGAATACAATCACTGCACAACCTCACATCTAAAAACACAGGATTGAAATCACATTGGCTCCTGAATCTCAGACACTTCCTAATAAAGTGGCCACGTGCTCTGCATAGATGAATGCAATCACTGCACAACCTCACATCTAAAGACACAGGATTTAAATCACATTGGTTTGTCAAGGTGAGCCTACTTCAATCTCAGACACTTTCTAATACAGTGCTAAAGCTGCAGGATTCTGCTTCACTGCTGCTTCTGTCTAATTGTAGAGCATATTATATAATACTGTATGAATGCCCCCTCTAATAAAAGGGCAGGATTGGAAACCGTTTCCTCATAGATATGACGTAAATAAAGGGTACCAGGATGGGATCCCATGCACAGTACGCACAGGCTATTGTTAGAAACAGAACATGATCATTTCTTCTGTTGCCATGGCACTGTCTGCTCACAGTGTAAGCTCCAAATCATCCTGTTCTTCAAGATTGTGCTTTTTATTTATTTATTTATTTATTTATTTATTTATTTATTGGTTAGTCGTTTAAATATTTAACTCGTGACATTTAGGTATTACAATTCAGGGTTCAAGAATCGAGAATCAGTATTTTATTAAATCATTTCTGTGAGCTGTGAATGTATTTATTGTCCAGTAGGTTGCATTAGTGTGTATACAGCACTGGAAGCATTATCATATACATCTTTTAGAGACCTCTTCACTAACTCAATAAAATTAAAAGAGAGAACTCTGTACCAGATTAGTAGTTTAATTGACACAAATCATATGGTAGCTCTAAACTGTCAGATTCATTCTAAAGTACAATAATGTACTCTTGATCAAGCGGTTTACAACTACTCGACTACAGACTGAAATGCCCTTTTCTGACTTTTCTTTATTTGCAGTTATTTATTTATTTATTTGTAGTGATCATTGGGAAACCACATCCTGTAATTACAGTAAGAGATTATTGCAGTGCCCACTGGAAACCACATCCTGTAATTACAGAAAGAGATTATTGCAGTGATCACTGGGAAACCACATCCTGTAATTACAGTAAGAGATTATTGCAGTGACCATTGGAAACGACATCCTGTAATTACAGTAAGAGATTATTGCAGTGACCACTGGAAACCACATCCTGTAATTACAGTAAGAGATTATTGCAGTGCCCACTGGAAACCACATCCTGTAATTACAGTAAGAGATTATTGCAGTGACCACTGGAAACCACATCCTGTAATTACAGTAAGAGATTATTGCAGTGCCCACTGGAAACCACATCCTGTAATTACAGAAAGAGATTATTGCAGTGACCATTGGAAACCACATCCTGTAATTACAGAAAGAGATTATTGCAGTGCCCATTGGAAACCACATCCTGTAATTACAGTAAGAGATAATTACAGTAAGAGATTATTGCAGTGCCCATTGGAAACCACATCCTGTAATTACAGTAAGAGATTATTGCAGTGACCATTGGAAACCACATCCTGTAATTACAGTAAGAGATTATTGCAGTGCCCACTGGAAACCACATCCTGTAATTACAGAAAGAGATTATTGCAGTGACCATTGGAAACCACATCCTGTAATTAGAGTAAGAGAGTATTGCAGTGACCATTGGAAACCACATCCTGTAATTACAGTAAGAGATAATTACAGTAAGAGATTATTGCAGTGCCCACTGGAAACCACATCCTGTAATTACAGAAAGAGATTATTGCAGTGACCACTGGAAACCACATCCTGTAATTACAGAAAGAGATTATTGCAGTGACCATTGGAAAACCACATCCTGTAATTACAGAAAGAGATTATTGCAGTGCCCACTGGAAACCACATCCTGTAATTACAGAAAGAGATTATTGCAGTGACCACTGGAAACCACATCCTGTAATTACAGTAAGAGATAATTACAGTAAGAGATTATTGCAGTGCCCATTGGAAACCACATCCTGTAATTACAGTAAGATATTATTGCAGTGACCATTAGAAACCACATCCTGTAATTACAGAAAGAGATTATTGCAGTGCCCATTGGAAACCACATCCTGTCATTACAGAAAGAGATTATTGCAGTGCCCATTGGAAAACACATCCTGTAATTACAGAAAGAGATTATTGCAGTGCCCATTGGAAACCACATCCTGTAATTACAGTAAGAGATTATTGCAGTGACCATTGGAAACCACATCCTGTAATTACTACACTAATACCAGTAAGAGTTTATTTTGGTTGTTCTCAGGTTCAGTCTCTTTATGGGAAATAGACATAGCAATTCTAGCCTCTGATGGGAAACTGAAGACAGTATCTCTTTAAGAAAGAGCAATAACCCTCCACATTCCCTCTGGGAACCGAAGACACAAATTAAACTCCCAGATTCCAAGAACCCCTACTGGCTTCCCAGACAACTTTTCTTTGAAACTTTAGACAAGTAATTAATTCTCGCCTCTGCTGGTGCTTTAAATGAAGCCCCATAATGTGCCTGGAATGGAGTTGCAGTTGAACACTGTGAGCCCTGATGCTGCAGCTGCTGCTGAGGGACCAGCGTGCTCCACAAAACAGATAATGAATGTAAGCTGGTGAAGCAGTGTGTGTGTCTGTGTCACACAGTGTGTGCAATTAACAGGATTCGGCATGTGTTTATGTGTGGCGGCAGCCTAGCCTTTTATTATTATTATTATTATTATGATTAGTATTATTATTAGTATTATTACTGTATTCTTCTTCTTCTTAGTAGTAGGAGTAGTAGCAGTATAATTACTGTAGTATTATTAGTATTATTAGTATTATTATTATCACTAACAAGAGACACAGTAGAGTTCTCTCCTTCATCAGAAGTGCAGAAGCGCTTGATGTGAACAAGTGTTCTAGAACACAAAGGTATGTTCTGTTTGTATTTATTTAGTAAAGATACAGTGTGTGACCGTCGACCATCAATTGCACTGAATATTATTCCCTGGGACAGGGATGTAGTGGAGGAGCACGCCCTCTGTATGTGACACTTCAGAAAAGCACTTTTCTAACTGTGGTGAAACTTGGTTAGGACATTCTTTACCACAGGTTACTATTGAGAGCAGCAGGCTATGGGTACATATGAAGGGGCCTGGGCCATGTGTTTGTTTGTTTGTTGTATGTATGTATGTATGTATGTATGTATGTATGTATGTATGTATGTATGTACTACATGTACAGTATGTCACCTTTGCATATTAATATCCAGAAAACCGCTTATAAAATTGTGATGAACTTGCTTACAACATTCTTTACCATGACTTACAAAAAATCGGGAATCTGGGAAACTCAGGAGGACGGTGTGTGTTCCAGTTTGGAGTGCGCGCACACACACACACTGCACACACACACACACAGACACCCACACACACTGCACACACACACACAGACACCCACACACACAAACACACACACAAACACACACTGACACCCCCCCACCCACTGCACACACACTCACACACACAGACACCCACACTGCACACACACACTCACACACACAGACACCCACACACACTGCACACACACACACAGACACCCACACACTGCACACACACACACACACACAGACACCCACACACACAACACACACTGACACACACTCCTGCATTGTAATGTAGCCTGAACACTTGGTGTAACACATATTGTTAAAGTTATATAGCCAAATCGTGATTTGCAGAGTCCTGGATGTTGCTGTAGCACACGTAGCGTGTAATGGGCCCTGGAGGTCACAGAGTGATTCACGTTATTATCACACTGATATGAGACCTCTAACAGCGGTGGTGAGAATCACACAAGGTTAGTGAACCCTAACTTGTGCTGTTAATTGATAACGCTTTTTAATGATTAAACCCATTTAATTGTATTCATGTCCTGACATATTACTTTTGAAAGCGACCCTATTGTTCTGACTCAAAGGGTCCCTAATGCAGAGCAGTGTGGCAGCTCTTCAGAGCAATCACGCTGAGGCGGGATCCTTGTGGAGCTGCAGCTGCTGTTTATTTGAAACGGAAACACCGCAGATACATAATAAGCAAAAACTTCACATTCGTTCTATGAATTTGGATGACAGAATATCATTTGCTCTTCACTTCAACTGTCCCACTCGTTTGCACGGCTGCTAATTCTAGCTTTTAACAGTTTATGAAACATCTACTTGTGATTCTGAATATGAAATCACATGCCCTCAAACTAATCAAAAAGCACGTCTCTGTGGAGCTTTCACACACCTCACACGCTTTCAGGAAACACAATTCTTTAGTTCATTTATTGTAACGCACTATGATGACCTTAATATTTTGCAGATGTATCCTCAAAGGTTTGAATAAATATTTGATATTCTTTTTGAATACATTGTGCTTGTGTTCATGGCTTTCCAGTAAGCGTGCTATCAGAATACTCTCTGTGTGGGATAGACAGAGAAACCCAGGCAGCTTCATGTGAGTGTGTTTCACTGAAACCTGGTCTCCTGAAACCAAGTTCCAAGCCACAAAGTGGCTTCTTTGTGTCCTCTCAGTGTAAAAGTGCAGTTAGCCTCTTCAGTGTATTTAGAGACGACTTTCTCTTAAGTACAATTACACAGCTGCTTGCATTTCATTATTTAAACAGTATTGTGATCGGCCACATATGAGATCAATTGAATTGACCTCCTAGTGCCCAAAACACTAAATCTGGGTGGATATTATCACAAGCATGCAGTATGCAAAGAGCCCCGGGCAGCAATGGGCTTCATACAACGCCTTGACTGAAAGGACGGCGGGGATTATATTGTAACTGTAACTGATGTATTTCTGTATGTGTGTATTGGTGTATTTAGCTAAGATTCCA
The DNA here is from genome assembly GCA_036884735.1 of Huso huso. Taxonomy (NCBI): domain Eukaryota; kingdom Metazoa; phylum Chordata; class Actinopteri; order Acipenseriformes; family Acipenseridae; genus Huso; species Huso huso. The sequence continues at coordinate 190,507 of CM072668.1, read as the reverse complement.
GGTTCTGTCAAACCTGCTGGCTTTATCTAGGGTTGATATTTAAATGCCAGCTCCCGCGTGTTTTATTGCAGGTGTTCCGCTCTCCCAGGATCCGCTGTGAAAATGGGATTTTGAAAGCGCTGCAGAGCGAGGCTGAGTCTGCCAATGCGCTCTTATGAAACAACGTTCGGGTGGATGTAGCGCTGAGACACAAAGTAACGGCTGACCAGTAACTTCGATAGAAGGGAGAGAGAGAGGCAGAAAGCGAGGGAGCAACAATAGAGAGAGAATCTACTGTAATGATACGCTTGTGAAACGAATGTCAGAATAAACCTCTTTGATAGAGTTGCACAGTGGAGCGATCAGTACAGAAAAACCACGCAAAGACAGCAGCAACTAGGACCTCTACACAACACCGTATTTACATTCTAGGCAGCGTGTCAATAATTATCATCAGAATAATTATAATAATCACCATCACTATAAAGGTTGACATTGTTATTACAGTATTAAGCAGTGTCAGTAGTTTTTTGTACTGTATATTTATATGAGCACTGCCCGTGAGGTGAACACCAGGACACTCAGGTGTTGTGCAGGCGTGTGATAGACAAGCGCACACACACACCTGCCACAGAGGTCAGCTTGAGCAACCGCGCACAGCAGCGACTGGAGCGGCCGGAACACACGTTACAGAGTCCTGTCAGAAAGCACGGTCTCACTTTACAGTTAATAGGATAATACACCGCTGCTGCTTTGCTGTGTATACCCTGCATTATTTTGAGATTTTGCGAAATCGAAGCTTCTTAAACACACACACACACACACACACAGAGGACTAGAAAGAGTCGGCGCAGCGCATTGACACTGTGCATTAAAGCACCGAGGCGAAGCAAGAGAGAACCAGGGGATCGTACAAATTAAAAAAAAAATAAATAATAATAATACTTAATCTATTTGGGAAAGCCGCTGATACTTGTGAAGTTGAAGCGAGGAAAGTGCTTCACAGACTCGGGATAAAAGGCATTCTTTTCGTTTATTTCGTAATTTGTACACGAGTTCGAGATGAAAGGAAAAAACAGAAAACAGAATCTGTCAGACGCCAGAGAAGTGGACGGTTCGTATGACCAGCTCACTGGTGAGTACAACACATATTTATACATAGAAAAGTACAATATCCTTTTTTAACACGGTCATTTATTTTACCCTACAAAAAAAATGAAATCTGAAAATAGTTTTAATGCCTCTTTTCAAATGTATCTATAGCTCAGTGAACAAAAGTTAAGCAAATATTGAGTTGGTTTGTTAGGTCGTACAGAAGAGGATATTGGAACTTCCATTTGAAATGCTTGCACGCGGAATGAATTGTTCACAAGATCATTGTGGATTGTTTTGCTGACCTGGCTTATTATGAAGTTTACTGAAACGACACAGCAGTGTTGCATTTAGAGGTGTCGGTTTGATTTATATAACGGTCTTTTGTTAGGTCCATTAGCGGTGCACACGCTTTATAATATCCACTCAGAGTCGGGGTCTCTTCTCAAGTGTATGAGTCGATAGAGATTTATTTTGTTAGGTCCATTAGCAGTGCGCACGCTTTATAATATCCACTCAGAGTCGGAGTCTCTTCTCAAATGTATGTGTCTTGATATGATAGAGATGTGTTTTTATCGTTGTAGATCTGCTGCTGGTTGTACTGCCTGTCCTTTGTTTGTGGCTTTTACTGTCAGGTACCACTTTACTAAGCAGTCTATGGAGCGTTTATTATTGACTTATTCATGTTTAAAACACACCTGAGGTTTTGCGTGCTAGAATGCATTATTAATGATCTATATCAATAATGTATCCTATTTAAATGATAACTCCAGCGAGGTGTAATAGATTTGGAGTTGGTCTGTGTTGAAATGTGATTTGTATTCACACCCTGGTAAAGCATGAAGGAATAGATTATTAGGGATATGGCTCACTCTATTGTCACACCAGAGAGGACTGTGTAAAAGCTTTATTTTCCCAATGAAGAAAAGATCAATGAAATGTCAATTTTCACTAATTGTTAGTGGCAACCCAGACGGGTGATTTTTAATAAAGACAGCAATCCTGCAACCCTTCCCTCAGGTGTGTGCTTTCTGCTCTTCAGCCACATCAGCTCAATGCTAAGTAATAGCAGTACATAGATGGATGTGATGGATTTTGTATATAATGAGTTCAAAATGAAACTACAAGAGTTCTAATAGAATGATTTGGATTCCACTGGTAGAATGCTGGAATGCTCAACGTTCAGTATTGAAGCCTGTGTAATATTGCTGATCTACTGTATAGGAGCTCACTTTACTGATTCATGACATAAACCCTCCAGCATACCTCCTGTTTTGCTCCATGTCAGTCCCCTCAGCGTCTCAATGTGCCTGCTCCATGTACACTTCTGTAATGGGCTTCTTCATGGTTTCTCTGTGTGTTTGCCCATGGTGGTGCTGATCATTCCTTTGTCTCATAAGAACCGTATTGTTGCCCTTGGACCATAAAAACAGAAATGAAGGCATTCGATTGGATCTTACTGAAACAGTTGAGTGACATTCAGGCACTAATAAAAATGAACCTCAAATAAACAAATCTGCACTAAGAGAATGAATAGAGAGTAGGGAGCGGGCTTGCCAGTAGTGAGGCTTTGTGTTTCTAATCTGTTATTCAGAGTTATTTTCAGCATTGTCAGCCCTAGACTCCCAGTATCCATCAGGGAAGAGCCCAGCTACTTACTGCACTGAAACCTGATTAAATAATAGCAGGGAGATGCTCACACAGGGATCTGCTTGCATGTCTCTGAAACCCTGATTATATAATAGCAGGGAGATGCTCACACAGGGCTCTGCTTGCATGTCTATGAAACTCTGATTAAATAATAGCAGGGAGATGCTCACACAGGGCTCTGCTTGCATGTCTATGAAACTCTGATTATATAATAGCAGGGAGATGCTCACACAGGACTCTGTTTGCATGTCTATGAAACCCTGATTAAATAATAGCAGGGAGATGCTCACACAGGGCTCTGCTTGCATGTCTCTGAAACTCTGATTATATAATAGCAGGGAGATGCTCACACAGGGCTCTGCTTGCATGTCTATGAAACTCTGATTATATAATAGCAGGGAGATGCTCACACAGGGCTCTGCTTGCATGTCTCTGAAACTCTGATTATATAATAGCAGGGAGATGCTCACACAGGGCTCTGCTTGCATGTCTATGAAACTCTGATTATATAATAGCAGGGAGATGCTCACACAGGGCTCTGCTTGCATGTCTCTGAAACTCTGATTATATAATAGCAGGGAGATGCTCACACAGGGCTCTGCTTGCATGTCTCTGAAACTCTGATTAAATAATAGCAGGGAGATGCTCACACAGGGCTCATTGTATAATTCAAATAAAACAAAACCAAACTATTTGTCATACTGTGCCGGTTTCATTGCAGCCGTGTGTTTATTATTCATCTGCTGCCATGCATCTTGTAGAATTCAGCTTGTATGTTCAGAGCTCCAGTTCATCCTCTAGACCAGATACCTGGGAAACGATCAGGAGAATAGTCTTGTCCTGTCTGTCTGGGATACAGTGTCCTCAAGCCTGGTGCAGTCTATACTGCAATGTGTTGGGGCCCCAGTTTGTGCAATCGCTGTTATTGGCTTATTGCAGTAATGAAGTGTATCTGGTGGCAATGTCATTGCTTATACAGCCGGTCAGTTAGACCGGTCATCAGGGACAGTGCCTCAGCACACGGCTGTTACAAACTGCTTGTTGTTATTGTGGGGAGTGCAGAGGTTAAAATGATACTAAAGTGTTTATTTGAGATGTCACTTCACCCTTGACAAGATGATAGATGCTTCCTGAGTTCCCCTGACTGCAGAGCTCTCTCCCCAGCACTGAGATTCAGTTGGAATTGAGCCCCATCTTCTCCTGGGATCCTCTAGCATCACAGCCAGTCCTGGTGCTCTCTTTACAGACAGATCGTTGGAGACACACATCCTGCAAAGGGATCTTCAGCATTGTTTTGTAGTTTAGCAGTAGAAACATAAAGCACTTGGTTATTCATTTGTATACCTATTACAGCATAAGTTAAACAAATGAAAACCAAGGGAGGGCTTGCAGAAGACCCTATCAACCACTGGTCAGAAAAATGAGCATCCCTCAGTCTTGTTGGGGATCAACTGGCAAGTGGCTTAAGTGGCAGCAGCATGCAAATGAAGCAGCTCAGGGCTGTTCGGGATGATTTCTCCTGCCTGGCATCTCCACTGAGATAACATTTCAATAACAGCACAACCACAGGCTTGCTTTGAACCTGGATTCTGGTTCTGGCTCTGGTTGTGAAATACAGATCCTGTACCCCGCCTCCCCCACTCCCTGCCCCCCCTCCCCCCCCCCCCCCCACACACACCGCCCCCCCCACACACACCACACCGCCCCCACACACACCCACTGCCCCCACACCGCCCCCCACACACACACACCGCCCCCCCCACACACACACCCCCCACACACACACTGCCCCCACACACCCCCCCACACACACACACACCACCCCCCCACACACACCCCGCCCCCACACACACAACCCCCCCCACACACACACACACTGCCCCCCACACACACCTCCCCACACACACCGCCCCCTACACACACACACCGGCCCCCACACACCCCGCCCCCACACACCCCCCCGCCCCCCCACACACCGCCCCCACACACACACCCCCCACAATAATAATCCCAACACACACACACCGCCCCCACACACACACCGCCCACACACACACACCCCCCCCACACACCCACCGCCCCCCCACACACCCCTGCCCCCACACACAATCCCCCACACACACACCGCCCCCACACACACCGCCCCCCACACACACACACACCGCCCCCACACACCACACTGCCCCCACACACCGCCCCTCACACACCGCCCCCCACACACACCGCCCCCACACACACCCCATACACACACACTGCGCCCCCACACACACTGCCCCCCACACACCCCCCCCCCACACACACCCCTCTATACACACCACCCCCACACCCCCCCATACACACAACACACCGCCCCCACACACACACCGCCCCACACACACCGCCCCCACACACCACACACACCGCCCCACACACACACCGCCCCCACACACACCGCCCCCACACACTCCCCCCACACACACTGCCCCCCACACACACTGCCCCCCACACACACACCCCCCCCACACACACCGCCCCACACACACACACCCCCCACACACACCGCCCCCACACACACTGCCCCCCACACACACTGCCCCCCCACACACCGCCCCCACACCGCCCCCCACACACACCGCCCCCCACACACACTGCCCCACACACACACTGCCCCCACACACACACTGCCCCCCACACACACCCCCCACACACACACACCACACACTGCCCCCCACACACACCGCCCCCACACACACTGCCCCCCACACACACTGCCCCCACAAACACACTGCCCCCCACACACACCGCCCCCACACACACCGCCCCCCCACGCACACCGCCCCCCCCACACACACTGCCCCCCCACACACACACCACCCCAGGTTTTATTTCTCCCTGCAAAATGAGTTTAATCTGAGACAGGATCTTAAGAGGGCCAGGATGGTATTAAATACAGAAGGATTTATAACCCCTTCATGTGCAGATCGGAGTGGGGTGGATGGATGGCGTTAATGGCATTTCAATAGTGAAGTCTTGTTTAAAGAGTAGAGGGACTGGGTTCTGTGTTGCAGAGCTCCAGTAACTCACCCCACCTGTCTCATATACCAACCCTGCAGAGCTCCAGTGAATCACCCCACCTGTCTCATATACCAACCCTGCAGAGCTCCAGTAACTCACCCCACCTGTCTCATATACCAACCCTGCAGAGCTCCAGTAACTCACCCCACCTGTCTCATATACCAACCCTGCAGAGCTCCAGTGAATCACCCCACCTGTCTCATATACCAACCCTGCAGAGCTCCAGTAACTCACCCCACCTGTCTCATATACCAACCCTGCAGAGCTCCAGTAACTCACCCCACCTGTCTCATATACCAACCCTGCAGAGCTCCAGTGAATCACCCCACCTGTCTCATATACCAACCCTGCAGAGCTCCAGTGAATCACCCCACCTGTCTCATATACCAACCCTGCAGAGCTCCAGTAACTCACCCCACCTGTCTCATATACCAACCCTGCAGAGCTCCAGTGAATCACCCCACCTGTCTCATATACCAACCCTGCAGAGCTCCAGTGAATCACCCCACCTGTCTCATATACCAACCCTGCAGAGCTCCAGTAACTCACCCCACCTGTCTCATATACCAACCCTGCAGAGCTCCAGTGAATCACCCCACCTGTCTCATATACCAACCCTGCAGAGCTCCAGTGAATCACCCCACCTGTCTCATATACCAACCCTGCAGAGCTCCAGTAACTCACCCCACCTGTCTCATATACCAACCCTGCAGAGCTCCAGTGAATCACCCCACCTGTCTCATATACCAACCCTGCAGAGCTCCAGTGAATCACCCCACCTGTCTCATATACCAACCCTGCAGAGCTCCAGTAACTCACCCCACCTGTCTCCTATACCAACCCTGCAGAGACAACAAGACTTCCTTTCAAGTAGTGTTTTAAATGTGAATTGCCGTGTTCTTTGAGTGTGCTGGATTGAAGCACTGGAGAATAAACTGTTTATCCACAGAGGAGGTAGAATATTTAAATATTCCTAACTCTGTGCCTGTGATTTAGACTAATGTCCACAGAGGGCAAGGTTGAGACGGCCCAGCTCCATTGTATTGTGACCTGACATTGATTATTTGAACCCTGGCCTCTTGGGCTTGTGAATTAGTGGTGTCTCCCCAACCAGACTTTAACCTGTTAATGCTGTGGGCTGGATTCAATCAAGCGACCCTAGAGCCAAAAATCACTCATCTCAGCAGTGTTTCAGTGGTCCCTCAGGCTTAGCAAATACACTCATTAAACCCAATGCAGTCATTCAGTGGAGGGCTCTTCATTCAGACGTTGCTTTAGATTGTGTTCTTATGATATATTTACCATGTATGAGTGGGTTAACATTTCCATTCAGAACACAACACTTTAATGAGAAACCCAAGCAATGCAATTTCAAGTGTTTATGTCCTCTGACCCCAGCAACCCAGCATTCAATTAGTCAGGTAGACAAGGGCTTGTCTGAGTAAGACTGTAGTCATACCCTTATGTACTTGCCTCAGAATGTATGCGTGAGTGTTTAAAGCAGTTGGAAATAAGCGTTCAAGTATCTACTGTAATTTAGCACTTGATAAAGCAGTCAATCAGTACCTTCAAATGAAGATGTATTACTGTATTCACTTTGACAAAATGCATTCTCATACTGTGTTGATGCAATTTACATTGATATTTACTCCTCTGCTGCACCCAGAATGGGCCTCCCTCTCTTTACTGCGTAACAAACCTGTATTTCCAAACTGCACTTGCATCCAGCCATTGTAAAGTATGTTCTATATTATATAAACTAACCGATGACATGAAGTGTTTAATGCAATAATTCCATCCTGGGAGTCCGATGGGAAAACATCAAAGAAAACTCTCAAGCTTTTAAAAATGTTTTCCTTGATGGGATTTTAACAGTATAACCCATAAGCTCTCTCTCTCTCGCTCTCGCTCTCACTCTCTCACTCTCACTCTCTCTCTGCACATTATCAGGAGGGACACACTGTTATAGAGATCGCTGGCACTGCACATTATTAGGGGAGACACAATGTCAATTTCACCAGGATAGAACCCTTGCGCTATACATCTCATTCTTAAGGTGGTTCTGGCAGAAGAAGGCAGTAAGAAATGCGCATCACAAAGGTTATCTTCAAGCAGGGTTTGAACCCGTGGTTATGTGGCCCAGAGGGAGGACAGAGGTGAGCTCTGCACTGAGCCACCAACAGCGAACCACTTTGCAGTTTTGGAGGACACGGTTTTGCACTTCTTTGTTTTTAGTCTTTTGCAGTATAGCCTGTATTGACCTGTTCACATTTCTGCTAGATACAGAGGCTCTCGCTGTTCTAATAAGCAATTTTAGAACTGGAGCCAAACTGTGGACTCCTGTGCTATCCTTCTTCAAGATACACATTGATTTTAAGCTCACTGAGACCGAGCAATCAATAATGTTGTGCTTCAACTGACAGAAATCCTGCAGAGCTTTCGAAACCTCTCTTGGCAGGAGCAGTTCCTGCTGGGAGAGGTGATAAGGGCCTCAGGACTGCATATTCACACACACACACACACACACACACACACAGCACTGGAGGTATGCAACCCCCCCCCCCCCACAGCACACACAGCACTGCATATTCACACACAGACAGACACACAGCACTGGAGGTATGCAACCCCCCCCCACACAGCACTGCATATTAACACACACACACAGCACTGGAGGTATGCAACCCCCCCCCCCAGCACACACACACAGCACTGCATATTAACACACACACACACACACACAGCACTGAGGTATGCAACCCCCCCACAGCACTGCATATTCACACACACACAGACACACAGCACTGGAGGTATGCAACCCCCCCACAGCACACACAGCACTGCATATTAACACACACACACACACAGCACTGGAGGTATGCAACCCCCCACAGCACACACAGCACTGCATATTCACACACACACAGACACACAGCACTGGAGGTATGCAACCCCCCCCACACACACAGCACTGCATATTCACACACACACACAGCACTGGAGGTATGCAACCCCCCCCCCCCACAGCACACACAGCACTGCATATTAACACACACACACAGCACTGCATATTAACACACACACACACAGCACTGCATATTCACACACACACACAGCACTGCATATTCACACACACACACAGCACTGGAGGTATGCAACCCCCCCCCCCCCCCACAGCACACACAGCACTGCATATTAACACACACACACAGCACTGCATATTAACACACACACACACACAGGACTGCATATTCACACACACACACAGCACTGGAGGTATGCAACCCCCCACAGCACACACAGCACTGCATATTAACACACACACACAGCACTGCATATTAACACACACACACACAGCACTGCATATTCACACACACACACAGCACTGGAGGTATGCAACCCCCCCAGCACACACAGCACTGCATATTAACACACACACAGCACTGCATATTCACACACACACACAGAGCACTGCATATTCACACACACACACAGCACTGCATATTCACACACACACACACACAGCACTGCATATTCACACACACACACAGCACTGCATATTCACACACACACACACAGCACTGCATATTCACACACACACAGCACTGGAGGTATGCAACCCCCCCCCCCCACAGCACACACAGCACTGCATATTAACACACACACAGAGCACTGCATATTCACACACACACACACAGCACTGCATATTCACACACACAGCACTGGAGGTATGCATCCCCCGCCCCCCGACACACACGCAGCACTGCATATTCACACACACAGCACTGGAGGTATGCAATCTACCTGTCGTGGACCTAATGTTTCCACGGGGCAGCAGTGTGGAGTAGTGGTTAGGGCTCTGGACTCTTGACCGGAGGGTCGTGGGTTCAATCCCAGGTGGGGGACACTGCTGCTGTACCCTTGAGCAAGGTACTTTACCTAGATTGCTCCAGTAAAAACCCAACTGTATAAATGGGTAATTGTATGTAAAAATAATGTGTAAAAAATAATGTAATTGTATGTAAAATGTGATATCTTGTAATAATTGTAAGTCGCCCTGGATAAGGGCGTCTGCTAAGAAATAAATAATAATAATAATAATAATAATGTAGAGTTCCATTCTCCCAAGACACTTGAGTAACAGACATTCTAAACACATGTACTTGAAATACACAGAGACATGAGTACAGACTAATGAGACACTTTGATACAGGCATGCATCGCTAACGGGCATTTGAACACAACACCCACACACATAGCCACTCACTCTGCTGCTCATCAGTGCTGCAGAGGCAAGTCCCATTCTCTGCTGTGTTGTATTGCACTGTGTGTGTGTGTGCTTGTGCTTGAGTGATTGTGACAACTTCCCACTGCTTGGCCCCTTGGCTGTTGCTATTGGAGCAAGGTTACTCTGCATGGAGTGGAAATTCTAATTGTTGCACAGTGATGTGCTTAAACAAAGCAGACACGTTCATTTAAACAGCAGCACACACTGACAAACTCATTCTTAAAGGTACCGCTGCACATATTTATCCGAGCTCTTGCCATTTAAGACAAATAATTATTTAGTGCTGAAGCAAATATTGCTTGAAATATATTCAAATAAGTAAAATGTCCTTAATGTGTTCTCCAGGAGAAGTATGGGGTTGGAGTTGGTTTGGTCATTTTACAGGTGGAGTGTGTGCTGTTTTTCTCTTTATTTCTAAACAGATTTAAGATTAGCGTCTTATCTTATGTTAAAGTGCATTCCCCTCTAGCAGTGGCCAGTGTCAGGAAGGTAAGCTGTGTTTATATACAATATTAAACATTTCCAGCTTTGAATCATGTATTTATTTACCTTTTTTAATTTGGGGTTTTCTTTTGAAGTCATTTACCACGAGGTAGTGCTACTAATGTAGCTTCCTGATTGCTGGATGTATTTTCTCAGGTTCCTGATATTTGTTCTTCATCTGAACTTTTAAAGAATTCCTCTTGGTCTCTTCCAGTCCCAGCTAATATTGGACAGTGCATTGGATTTGGGGATTATTTTCCTCTAGAGCTGAAACTTTGAGAAGTACAAATATCACCTAAAAGCCTCTGAGGTTTCCAGCTCCGTGTTTGTGTTGTTTGATCCCTGGCTGTGTCTCTCTCTTGTTAATTGACATCAGTACGAGTGGAAAGGTTTGTGAAGCCTCCCAGTGCACTACTGACATGAGTTCATCTCCTTTCAGTGTGAGGCCCTGGTGTGACATTCTTCAGTGTGTCAGGGTGCAGCTATTCTTCAGTGTGCAGATATTCTTCAGTGTGTCAGGGTGCAGATATTCTTCAGTGTGTCAGTGTGAGATATTCTTCAGTGTGCAGATATTCTTCAGTGTGCAGATATTCTTCAGTGTGCAGATATTCTTCAGTGTGTCAGGGTGCAGATATTCTTCAGTGTGCAGATATTCTTCAGTGTGTCAGTGTGCAGATATTCTTCAGTGTGCAGATATTCTTCAGTGTGCAGATATTGTTCAGTGTGCAGATATTCTTCAGTGTGTCAGTGCGCAGATATTCTTCAGTGTGCAGATATTCTTCAGGGTGCAGATATTCTTCAGTGCGCAGATATTCTTCAGTGCGCAGATATTCTTCAGTGTGTCAGGGTGCAGATATTCTTCAGTGTATCAGTGTAAGATATTCTTCAGTGTGCAGATATTCTCCAGTGTGTCAGGGTGCAGATATTCTTCAGTGTGCAGATATTCTTCAGTGTGTCAGTGTGCAGATATTCTTCAGGGTGCAGATATTCTTCAGGGTGCAGATATTCTTCAGTGTATCGGTGTGAGATATTCTTCAGTTGCAGATATTCTCCAGTGTGTCAGGGTGCAGATATTCTTCAGTGTGCAGATATTCTTCAGTGTGTCAGTGTGCAGATATTCTTCAGTGTGCAGATATTCTTCAGTGTATCAGTGTGAGATATTCTTCAGTGTGCAGATATTCTTCAGTGTGTCGGTGTGAGATATTCTTCAGTGTGCAGATATTCTTCAGTGTGTCAGGGTGCAGATATTCTTCAGTGTGTCGGTGTGAGATATTCTTCAGTGTGCAGATATTCTTCAGTGTGTCAGTGTGCAGATATTCTCCAGTGTGTCAGGGTGCAGATATTCTTCAGTGTGCAGATATTCTTCAGTGTGTCAGTGTGCAGATATTCTTCAGTGTGCAGATATTCTTCAGGGTGCAGATATTCTTCAGTGTGCAGATATTCTTCAGTGTGTCAGGGTGCAGATATTCTTCAGTGTGTCAGTGTGCATCCACTGGGGTCTGTCGAGACCAGTCATGTTAACTCAACCTTCAGGAGCCTTTTCATCCCACCCCAGAATACAAAAGGAATCCATTTCTATGCCCTGATTTCAGCTGCTCCTGTGGCTCACTCTTCAAGCTCTATTGATTATAAAGCTGTCACCCCAGCAGTGCTTCCCTCTGATTGGATGCCCTGCTGTCCAACAAACTGTCACAGCACAGTTGATGGGAGCGGTGAGCTCACACCAATCCATCCTTGCTGTGTCCAGGCAGCTATTGTTAGTAGAGCTCAAGCATCCTCATGAGAGTGCTGAGTGAAGCAGCGCGATGTGGAAGACCTTGCCTTTCACTTCCTTTTCATTTCCCCTCCTACACTATCGCTCGTATGAAATCTGTAATTTAGACTGTATTATTTCCATTCAGCATTGCGTACAAGATTAAATAATCAGTTAGCTAAGAAATTAGTAAATATAAAAATGAGTACTTGGGGTCCATCTGACCCCAGTTATTATTTAGTCTATTGCAAATTGCATTCTGTACATGTTTAAAGAATCTAATTTTGAATGTAGGAATCCACATAAAATGGTTCAATATTAAACAATGTAAGTAGTACTTGGTGGCTGGTTGGTAGAAAGGCTACATTTCTAGCGATAGGTGTGATGATGTGATGGCCGAGTTGTGTGTCGGGAGCTCATCAGTTCGTGTCGGGTTGCCGATATTGACTGGGGGACCCATTGGGAGTGCTGCATTGGACTGACGCAGGGCAGGGAGATGAGCTAGCAGGGCAGGGTTCACAGACAGTGTGAAAAGAGTCAAAATTCTACCTACTGTACCGACTATAGGACAGTTGAAAAGCAAGATGAGGCTGCATTGACACTGGGGTTGACATCAGTCACTTTGGACTATGCATATTTCCCATTAGAAGTAAATGGAAGTCATAATATAGGGTTCTGTGCACCTCCTAATGAGGCATTACCCCAAAACAATTCTGGAAAATTTTCTCAAGAATACAGAAACATTCCTAGTTTGATGTTTTGAACCCCAGTAAATCTCATTTCGGCCCTTCGATTCATAAAATGCATGAAAAAGACCTGGACCCTGCTGGAGCGTCGCCCCGGGACCCTGCTGGAGCGTCGCCCCGGGACCCTGCTGGAGCGTCGCCCCGGGACCCTGCTGGAGCGTCGCCCCGGGACCCTGCTGGAGCGTCGCCCCGGGACCCTGCTGGAGCGTCGCCCCGGGACCCTGCTGGAGCGTCGCCCCGGGACCCTGCTGGAGCGTCGCCCCGGGACCCTCCTGGAGCGTCGCCCCGGGACCCTGCTGGAGCGTCACCCCGGGACCCTGCCGGAGCGTCGCCCCGGGACCCTGCCGGAGCGTCGCCCCGGGACCCTGCTGGAGCGTCGCCCCGGGACCCTGCTGGAGCGTCGCCCCGGGACCCTGCTGGAGCGTCGCCCGGGACCCTGCTGGAGCGTCGCCCCGGGACCCTGCTGGACTCTCATGAGGTTTCAATGAGGTCTCCAGATATAGTTCTGCTGCTCGAGAGCACTGTTTGATTGATTGGTGCCATGCTTGACATGACAGCGCTGGCAATCATTAGAGAACAGAGCGCTGCAGCCAATGGAATTAGCATCAAGGCAGCCTGACACGTAATGGGGTAGAGACACTGAAACATGCTAGAAAGAAAGGAAGCTGCTGCTGCTAATGACTGAGCTGTGGCATTGTCTTCAATTATTTCATTTCATAATTGTGAGATCTGTGCGGCAGACCAATCTTTACTATTCTGCAGCAGTTATTGTATTTCTTGCTCTTATTGTACTACTTGTATTGTAACGCTTGAAATGTTTTTGCTTACGATTGTAAGTTGCCCTGGATAAGGGCGTCTGCTAAGAAATAAATAATAATAATAATAATAATTAAACAAAAGGAAGGCAGTCAGTGAGGGGCTTTGTTTTTGTCTATAGTGAGGATATAAACTCATGAATGGGGATCTCCAGCACCTCCTGAACTCCTTCTCCTTGTGCTTATTCTCACAGCTTACATGGTACGGAATATCGGGGCCAAACAAGCAGAACCTCACCTTTGTTGATCACAGTATCCGATTCTATTATCTGCCGATAGCAAGCTGTTTTCCAATGCCATTCTGTCCATTGTTCTAGTGTGCCGTGACCATCAGCTATATTTTCAGCTATATTAAGTATGCCGTGATTGAAATATAATGATATCTGTTCACTTGTACTTAATATTGTCTGTAATGCACGGTTTTAAAACGAATGGAGTAAACAGTGAGACGGGGGTTGAAATTGTTTCTGTGCAGATCAATTGTACTTGCTGGATCTCGGTGTTTTATCTGCCCTGTCACTGGAAACGGTTGGGATGCAAAGTGCATCACTTTCCAAACAGGATCTCTGTGTTTTGGTTTTCCAGTGTTGTCAGACAGGGCTGTAGAACCACAGATAAGACTCTTGCGAGTCAGTCTAGTGTGTCACAACGTGTTAGTGTCTGTTTAGAAATAGCTGTGCCGAGTGTAGGGAGTCAACTGAAATGAAAAGGAAAGGCAGGCTGGTCCTTTTTAAAAGCACAGTGTGTTATTATATAACCTTGGCACCCTGACTGAATTCCAATACTGGTCAGTGAGATAGTATATGAATTATATCCAGATATCTTCATACAGATTAATAGAATGCACTAATTCAATCCAGGTGTATTTGATATTGTGTACAAGTCAAATCAGCCTGAGCTGTGCTTTCTGAACTGTAGTTCACCATGCAGGGACGGACCATGCAGTCTACCATTTAACACAAACCACTGTGCAGTGTAACATCATATTACCGTAGAACTGCTGTCTCCTGTGTAGTATGTATTGCACCGTGTTGTTCAACAGATTCTCCAATGTGTTTTCCCTGGAATTTTCAATGTGTTTTCCCTGGAGTTTTCAATGTGTTTTTCCCTGCAGTCTCCAATGTGTTTTCACTGGAGTCTCCAATGTGTTTTCACTGGAGATACCAGTGTGTTTTCACTGGAGTTACCAGTGTGTTTTCCCTGCGGTCTCCAATGTGTTTTCACTGGAGTCTCCAATGTGTTTTCACTGGAGTCTCCAATGTGTTTTCACTGGGGTTTCCAATGTGTTTTCACTGGAGTCTCCAATGTGTTTTCACTGGAGTCTCCAATGTGTTTTCACTGGAGTCTCCAATGTGTTTTCACTGGAGTATCCAATGTGTTTTCACTGGAGTCTCCAATGTGTTTTCACTGGAGTATCCAATGTATTTTCACTGGAGTCTCCAGTGTGTTTTCACTGGAGTCTCCAGTGTGTTTTCACTGGAGTCTCCAGTGTGTTTTCACTGGAGTCTCCAGTGTGTTTTCACTGGAGTGGGAGAGGTCCCAGGTTCGCGCTCGATATCCGCCTGTGTGTGGATTGCCTCGCCCTGTGTGATGCGCCTGTCTGCGGGAACCAGGATCGCTACAATATATATATATTTTAAGATGGATACACTTTATTATAATCATTATTCATAATTGTATTAACTCCAATACAAAAAACTAGTCAATTAAAATGCTGCGCTCTCATTCAGTTTAAATGAGAAAGTAAGCACACAGAGGATTTAAAAGCCCTTTTAATTGTTTCACAGCAAAACCCTGTAAATGAAACAGATTTTACTATTATTATTACCGTATTGTTACAGTATACCTGGGACTAGTCTTTAAATAATGTTCATGCAATTACAAATAGTAATTGTAACGTTTGTCCAGCTTTTGAAATGACTTTTTATTTAAGATTGTATTCAAGATTTGTTTAATAACATTTTTTACCCCCATTTGCTTGTTTTCTACATTCTGCACGCAGCAAATCCTGTTAATTTAAACTAAAAGCTAAACCCCCTCCCTATTTATAAACTGAAGCTGTATCTAAATCTAGATTTTTATTTTATTTGTGAACAAAATGTATTTGATATTAGAACCCACTGCCGCTATACTTTCAAATGAAGGAGGGCCAGGCGCTGAGCTGCGAGAGGTCTGAAACGACACAGGCTCTGTGGACGGGGTTGGTCAGATTTAACAGGGGGTTGGTCATATTAAACGTGATCCCTGCCTGGCTGGATAGTTGATCGAGTCAATCATCCTGGAGACCCCTCCGAGTCTGCCATTTACTGTGGAGCTTTTACAATCACCAGGAAGTCAGGAGAAAAGTATTTTCCAGTCAGGTCTTGGCACCCCCCTAATAACCTGAAGAACCCTGTTCTGAGCTGTGGCGTGATGTTGGGTATCTCTCCCTGTAACCCGTTTGCATCGTCTTCTGAAGTACTCTCCGCCATCTTTCTGGATTTCTTTCTCACGGACTGCTTTGTGCGCCAGCACATGGGTAGACTAGATTAATCGATCAATGATATATCAGTCAAAACCCACAGGCATGATTTAATCAATGAATCTTTAATCGATTAAAATCCCTACTTTTAAATATGAATCGGTTTTAATTTAAGTTTTTGGAATTACAGTATTTATAAGCACAAAAAGTCTAAAAAATAAAACTACTAAATGTCCACTATCAATTCTCCTCAAATAGGGAACATTCGAATTTCTGCCTGATTATTTTATTTATTTATTTATTTATTCATTCAGCATACTACAGTTTTTAGATGTATAAAATCAAATGCGGTTCGCTGAACCAGGGGTGTTGCAGATAAAGAATAATGGCTGCAGATTCAATGGGATCTCTTAATGAGTGGTGAACAGGAATATTAAACCTGTGAAGGCCACTTGTAGAGGTCATGGGAAAGGAGATCGACAATATAAAGAGAACAGGCTGGAAACAAACAGCACTCAAACAGCAGCCTTTTCATCCTTATTGTATCAAATATATAAAGACTGGGGATTCCTGCAAAAGCATCTTCCAGCAGCTCTGTATGGGAATATACACGCACCACGTTCAGGAATGAAAACTGTGGGACATTTTGCTATCATCAAGCGCCACACAGCATGCTTTCTTACTGTTAAAACAGTCACAAATAAAGATCCTTGATTTACTCTTACTGTTTGTCGTGTTACTGTAAGGATTAAAATAAACATGTAATATTGTCTCTGTGTATAAGAGCATTGGAAGAAATAAAGGTCTAACAGGCGAATAAGGTTAGAGAAGAGAAGGGGGCTCCTATTGTAAATTCCATTCTATATGTGAGTGCTGTTTCACCATCATTTCAAACAGATGTGAAGCAGATGTTTACACTATAGAATATTTAGGATTTAAGACTGTATGCATTTTCAGAGCACAATTAAGTTTAGTTTATAGGCTTAAAGGAGACTACACCTAGTTTGAATTTGCTCAGATAAAATTGACTGAAAACCTCTCCTCTGTAACCTGAGAGACATGTCCTCTGTTACCTGAGAGACATGTCCTCTGTTACCTGAGAGACATGTCCTCTGTTACCTGAGAGACATGTCCTCTGTAACCTGTCTGAGAGACATGTCCTCTGTAACCTGTCTGAGAGACATGTCCTCTGTAACCTATCTGAGAGACATGTCCTCTGTAACCTGTCTGAGACATGTCCTCTGTAACCTATCTGAGAGACATGTCCTCTGTAACCTATCTGAGAGACATGTCCTCTGTAACCTGTCTGAGTTCCCAGTTGAAGGTAGAATGGCTACTTACTGTTTTGACTGTAAGTTAGGTGACTACCATTTCTCATCTAGAAACATGTGTTGCAATAATTGTGATGTTTCTGAATCGAATAACCAATGAATGGAATCAAATGTAAAGATGTATTGGATACAATCATCCATTAAAAATAATATTTTATTAATCAATAAGCTGTGTAATTTGAATAATTATCAAAGTAGAATTGTCTGAGTTCATTATAATAAATAATACAGAATCACGCTTCCCATTCCCTCCTTCATTACTGTCTTAGCAGATCTTTAACTTCTGTTTTTTTCAGTTTTTTTGTTAAATTTCTGAATCTTATCCATGATTTTATCATACTATGGATTAAATTCAAGACAATACAATTTCTGCTTTATAATTAGAAAGTTAAAGGACAGCCCTAAATCTCTGAAGAGGTTGATCAGTTTTAAGCTGAGCTGCCTCTTCTCGCTGGCTGCCACACGGATTGTTCTCCTAAACTCCTAAACTCCCAAGAAAATTTCACTGGCAAATATAATTCTGTTTTATCATAGACTGTATACTGTAGTTCAAATGTTTTTCATCCTATATTTTCCTACATTAGTTTAAATGGGCCAGATTTGTCAAGGTCTTTGTCAAGGGCAAAACAGCTTTTCGTTTTTGTGAAAGGAAAATTGAAATGTTCCCAAACGAGTTGTCAGCAGCTTGAGTCCTTAGACTGAGCTGCTTGCTGCTAGATTTATAACAATGTGTTTTCCTTCCACAGAAACAGTGTAAACGGTAGGAAAGCCCTTGATAACCCTGCTGCAATGAGGGGAATGAGGTTTTGCTTTTTTGTTTCTTTCTTCTTTATTTTGTTGGTGAAAACTTTTGTAGCGCTCATTTTAATTGGAGTTTGTTCAAGTTTCAATCTAAATGAACTTGTAAGGAACAGAGGGTCCAGCCATGGCTAATAGAGCAGAAAACATTTTACCAGCACCACTTAACTGGGAGAGAATAAACAGACTCTGTACAGACGTGACATTTAGAAAACACTTTCTGATGATGTGCTTTTCGGATGGGTCCTTATCTCCTCGCCTTTTTAACTGATTGCAGTTATCAAATTGTATTACATTTCTGTCCTCCTCCTCCTTCTTTAAAAACCTGCAATTGGATTAGATCATTCCATGCTTTTTACCTTTTCATTATATCTGTATAATTCCTCTACCGCATTGTTCAGACACATAACGGGTCCCTGACTTTGAAGAGCAATGGCTCATTTTCAAAGAGGAATGGAACTGACATGAAACCACTAAGAACCTGCATGTCATTTTCTTTTGCTAGTTTTATACCATTGCAAATGTTTTATTCCTTTTGCTTAAAAATAATCCATTGGAGACCATTATACAGTAATGGCAGTGAAGAAACCGTAGCTGACTGTTTCAGACAAGCAGTATGATGGCAAGCGCTATGGGTTTGTATTGCATGGATACAGTAGCCAGCTGGTGCTGTATGAAGATACACTAAGAGAAACTAGGAAGGTTCTTGGATAAGCATTTTGACTGGTAGTCTTTATTAATGTCTGAAACTAGAACACTGTAGAATGTTGCACTGCCTCTGAAGAGTATCTGGGAGGGTTTCTGGAATGTCTGTACTATACATAAAAGGGTGAAGATTTCTATAAAAACACCTGGGTCTGTAACTAGATACTTGGGGTCATTTCATTCTGGCAGTTTTCATGAAAACCAAACTGGAATCCATTCAAATTGCTGTGTACACAGTGCCAAGCAGGGCGAAGCAACAGCACTGAGCAATTTGTGGGTTTATTTTTAAGGCAAACAAGATAGATATTTAGACTGTATAGAGAAGCAAAAATGAGTTCATAAAAAAAAAATAATATATTGCCGTAGGCGAGACTGGCTGTCGTGATCATCAAGGTTCAAGTCCTGAATGTACAGTTTGTGGAAGGAGAGAGAGAGAGAGAGAGTGAGCGAGTGAGAAAGCGAGAGATTGCTACAATAAGTTCTGTGAATGTAGGGTTAGACAACATCCTCATTAAGGATTTCCTCTTCTCCCCCCCCCCAGTCATTGTGCTGGAGAATACTTCCATTTAACACATGCTTCCAAGCTTACCCAGCAGAGCAGTAACTGTGTGTGATTCCGTGGTGCAAACTCTGAGATTCTGTTTTATAATCCTGAGAACACTTTATCTTTACTGCATTTTTAATCAGTTGTGAGGATTTAGGGATTGGGAAGATTTTTAATTAGGAATGAATTATTTTCACGGAATTGCTTTTACTGAAAGACACGTCCAGATGCAATCTACACAGTGTGAATAATTGACTGCAGCAAAGCCATTGTAAAAAAATTATACTAGTAATAATAATAAAACTTTAACTGAAGTGGAGATTGCATATTTCAGAAATAATATCCTGTGTCAATATATATATATATATATATATATATATATATATATATATATATATATATATATATATATATATATATATATATATATATATATATAGTAAACAGACTGCTGCCACACAGGTTCGTTGCCCCTTTAAAAACTGACCCAACACACACAGGAATGGATTTTAACAGCGCGGTTGTGCTGTTTTTAATAAACACGAAACAAAACACAAAATAAACACCTAACTCTGTTTTGGAGCGCTGACTACACAGGTAACTCCCTGACTACCTCACAGGACAGCTAAGCCATTTACCTGTAATACAAACCCCTTTACACAAACCACACAGGTTTAAATTGCACACTCTTCTTCCTCTCGACTGCTCGGAAGCAGAGCACCTCATCTGCCTCCTTCTCCTTAGCAGCCCCGAGCAAACTGACTGCCTGTCCTTTATACCCTGCACCTGGTCCGAATTTCCAATTACCGCCCAGGTGCAGGGGATAATTAAACAATAAAACAGTTAACAAAACTGATTAACAATTAAACTAAAGAATAAACAAATTAAAACAATAAATCAATTAACAATTATCCAGGGAGTGCATTTTCACATGTTTTCCTGCAGGGAGGAAATTAACCCCCTCCCCGCTGTCTTACACACCCTCGCTGCTGTTAGAATATATATATATGGTGTGTGTGTAATATATTTATTTTAAGAATTTTTTGCATTTGTTTTCAGTGGAATTAAAAACATTACCATATTTACTCAGAAATAAGTCTTACTTGAATGTAAGTTGCTTCCTAAATTTCAAGAGCAAAAAAAAAGGAAAAAAAGATCCTGAATGCACATTGCATTAAATGCTTCATAAAAATAGACTTGATATTTTTGTGAATCACCACAGGAAAGACAAACAAGCACTTCAAAATATGCGATGGTGCAGTGGGGACAGTGACTGATGGTGTAGAATTACTGAAGAATATCAGTACAAATAAAGCAGCAAGAGCAATTAGCAGAACACATGGGATCCTTCAGCGAGGAGGCAGTGCAGATCAGTGCAGGACCAGTAGAGCATTGCTTGGGTACTGACACTTTTTAAAAAGTAGTTTGCGAAGTTTCTTTCTATCTCTTGACCTAGACACCAAGGTAACAAACCTACTGAGAGATTCAGGGCTGGAGCAGTTCACTGCACCCCATAGAAAAGTATTCTGATGTATGTGTGTGTGTGTGTGTGCGTGTGTTTGTGGAACTGCCTGTCAGCGCCCGAGTCTGTTTGTGTGTCTCAGAATAAACAGGTTTAATTGTCCTCTCTCTCTCTCGCTCTCTCTCTCTCTCTCTCTCGATACACCACATTTATATCAGTCCTGTCCAGTGTGAAACACAGAGAGCTTGTCACTAATTGATATACTGTACATGCTCCACTCGCTGTTTGCCATGCAGAGCAGTTGTTAAGGAAAGCAGTGCCAGTGAATTAGAGAGGAGAACTGCTGGGATAATCAACTCGTTGGGAGAGAAACGCTTGCAGAATAGCAAACTGTGCATAACCCCACACAAGCACCCTATACCAAGCCCTGGGCTGTCAACACTACACCTCTCATGAGAGGTTCTAGATAACAGCACATGTGTTGTTGTCTGGGTTTAAGAAGGTATATCTTTTTAACAATCTTTGTAATCGCTTGTTTGGATTGACCTCAAATTGTAGTTGCATTGTTCTAGTGAAATGCATGCTGATGGCTATTATACATGTGTCTGTCCAGCTATAGTATTGCCATTGCTGAAAGCTGCTATGCAGTGGGAGTCGGGAGTCCTGCTTGGGGAAGGCATTGCTCCTCATTCATAGATCTTCCTCAAAGGGACAGCCAGCTGGCACATGCCCATTTGAAATGCAGTCATTTCCCTTGCTTGCTGGGCTGATGGCTGCCCTTCATTTCGAATCAGTAATGCAGTCGATGTCTGTAAGTTCCCAGCAGTAAGACTGCCAGCACATTTCCAGTAAGGGATTCTGAGGAAAAGAGCCTCCTAACCTTCTTGTCCAAATAAACTTTTGGCCTGTTTCTGGGAGCTGGCTCTCCTAATGTAATACAGCATTTCTCCTGCTGAAGACAACACTAACTATCTCTCATAAACACAATGTGAGGCTCTGTGTGTGTGCAGCTTGCTTTGAAAGTGGAGTGTAACTGCAGTCTGACTCCAAGCAGTTCCTTTAGCCTGTTTTCCAATCTGCTGTTTAGTCTGTTTTCTCAGACTGTTTTACTGTCTTCACACTTGAGCAGAATGAATCCAGTAGTTGAATCTGGTATCAGTTCCAGGAGTAGTTAATGTCGCTTTGCTCCCTGTCCTGTTCACACTAGACACGAGTCCCTGATTTGATGCAGTTCAGTTTTTCTTCAGTCCAGTAGTCAGTCACACTCATTAAAGGTTAGTGTGAACAAAGCAGGTTGTGAGTCTGGCTTCAGTGCGTGCTCAACACCACCCTGAAGTACTGGTTTGAAAAGTGTATACAGAGTGTCCAGTCTGTGATTAAATGACGGGATGTCAGTTCTCTCGGTCCTGGGATAGGAGGAATGAGGCTCTGATTTCTAGCTAGGTGTCCCCTGTCAGTGCTTTTTTTTTTTTTGCTCTACATGGGAAAGCAGGGGCCTGATTAATTGAACACACTCTTTGAAAAGCTTCAAAGAAAACCTATTGCCTTTAAAGCTACTGAGAAGCTAGTCTGTCCCACAGAGAGGGCAGCGAGCGAGGTGTGGAGCGCGGGGACAGTGTTTGCAGCCACTTCAATGAGGACTGATGTGTTTCTAGAAATGCAGCTCTATAAAGTGGATTAGTGCAATGCTTGTTATCCACGGGTTGGCTATTCGGTTCTCTTCGCTCCACATCACTCTGCTGAACCGTCACATCTAATTGGCCTATTTTTAAGTCCAAGGCCTCCGGCAGATTCACTCAAGCAGTTAGAAAGCACCTCCTGACTTCTGTAGCATTCTCCCCTTCTGAGCTCCATGGCTGGATTGCTGCACATTTATTCTTATTTCTCAAAACCTCAATTTTTGTTTTTTTCTTCACATTCATTGCTTACACCTCCCCAATAGTTGCCCTACGAAACATCATATGGCAACCTGGCACACCGCAAGTGAGCATTTTAACCACAATGCAAAACAGCTGAAACTGATCTCATCTCACTGACAGGGCACAGGACAGAATCCGTATTGCACAACACTGATCTCATCTCACTGACAGGGCACAGGACAGAATCCGTATTGCACAACACTGATCTCATCTCACTGACAGGGCACAGGACAGAATCCATATCACACAACACTGATCAAATCTCACTGACAGGGCACAGGACAGAATCCATATCGCACAACACTGATCAAATCTCACTGACAGGGCACAGGACAGAATCCGTATCACACGACACTGATCTCATCTCACTGACAGGGCACAAGACAGAATCCATATCACACAACACTGATCTCATCTCACTGTCAGGGCACAGGACAGAATCCATATCACACAACACTGATCAAATCTCACTGACAGGGCACAGGACAGAATCCGTATCGCACAACACTGATCAAATCTCACTGACAGGGCACAGGACAGGATCCGTATTGCACAACACTGATCAAATCTCACTGACAGGGCACAGGACAGAATCCATATCACACAACACTGATCAAATCTCACTGACAGGGCACAGGACAGGATCCGTATTGCACAACACTGATCAAATCTCACTGACACGGCACAGGACAGAATCCATATCACACAACACTGATCAAATCTCACTGACAGGGCACAGGACAGAATCCGTATCACACAACACTGATCTCATCTCACTGACATGGCACAGCTGGGGTCGGGGGGTAGAGGAGTGGGTATTGGGAGGTTCCAGTTGAATCTGAAGGCAGGGGGTAGAGGGGTGGGTATTGGGAGGTTCCAGTTGAATCTGAAGGCAGGGGGTAGAGGGGTGGGGGTCTGGGGGTAGAGGGGTGGGTATTGGGAGGTTCCAGTTGAATCTGAAGGCAGGGGGTAGAGGGGTGGGGGTCTGGGGTAGAGGGGTGGGTATTGGGAGGTTCCAGTTGAATCTGAAGGCAGGGGGTAGAGGGGTGGGGGTCTGGGGGTGGGAGGTAGAGGGTTGGGTTCAGGTTGAATCTGAAACACTTTAAAGATTGATTGTATCCTGGCTCCTGGGGTTCCGGTGAGCGGAGAAAGATATGGTGTAGAGAGCATCTGTAGAGTGTTGACATGTACAGAACTAGCAAGAACTTTATCAGCCATTCTTTCAATGTCTAACATGCGAAGAACACCTCGAAGATAATTGTAATTTAAAAGCTATGGCAAGCAGCACAGTCACAGGAAATACAGTTTCAAAGAACAGGATATTTTCTGGCAGATTGTATTATGTTTTTCAAATTCCAGATTGAATGAGTTATTCTTCGGGTCTTAGATCAATACATTTCCTATCAGTAATATTCAGCCCAAATTAACTTGGTGCTTTTACTGTATTCCCTTTCATTTCAGAGGCACCGCCTCCCACAGCAAAGTCTTTACAGCACACACACTCAATTATTAATTGCTGTGGGACAAAGGATAGAGAAAAGGAACATCTCATTCTTTATTTGTACCTCTGTTCCGGAGTTCATTTCAACTCAAAGCTGTTCTGAATGGACGTTGTAAGATTTGTGCCATCGCTTCCCTGCTGCCTCAGTTCCTGCAGGATGATTTTCTGTGGTGATGTCATCGTGTGCAGCGTGGAGAGAGTCTGTGGTGATGTCATTGTTTGCAGCGTGGAGAAAGTCTCTGTGGTGATGTCATCTTGTGTAGCGTAGAGTCTCTGGTGATGTCATCGTGTGCAGCATGGAGTCTCTGTGGTGATGTCATCGTGTGCAGTGTGGTCTCTGTTGTGATGTCATCGTGTGCAGCGTGGAGAGTCTCTGTGGTGATTTCATCGTGTGCAGTGTGGCGAGAGTATCTACTCCTGATAAATAAAACAGCCGTCTCATGTCAGGCTGAGGTGCAACATGTTCAAGCTGTTTGTTCATTCTCATGAATACCTTCTGCAGTTGCATGGTCCCTGCAGTGAATTAAAAGTATTTGGTGGGAGAATCTTTCAACAGCTATTCTAGTCTATTGTCACAGCACTGTGATTCTCAGCCCCTGGTGAGTCCCAGTTAACTGTCACTTTCCGCTTGCATCTTCTTCCCACAATCCTACTGGAAAATGATACCTGTTTATTTTTAATGATTTCCTTTGATCAGAAAAACACCTGCAACCTACATTCTTTAATCAAAACTTACCGTTTCATGGTTTGTCTAAAAATAATAATAATACAGAAATCTACTGCTATCACACTGCCACCAGCAGAGCGGGAAGGACCGGGGGAAATGTTTCAAACTTTAACAGCAAATTATTAAAACAACTACAGTCAAAATACAAGGAGTCCTTAGAAAATACCTGCTGATCACCTTTAATTAAAGAGACTGATGTTGTCTTCCACAACCTTACATGGAACAAAATGGAACCTAATGAGAGACTGTCTGGCTTTTCTGCATATCGATCCTTTATGCAAGTCTTGGATGGGTTAATGGGGTTTTATTAAATGACAATTCAAAGACAAACGTGTATCCTATACAATTAAGAAGTGTATATACAGTAGAACGAATGCTTCCGTGTCATTTGTTAGTCTGTGACACCCAGGTCTTAACTGGATTCTGTGGGACACAGTGCTGCTGCTGCTGCTGCTGCAGGAGACTTTCAGAACTGAGGACATACATCTTAATAGATTTCCATTCACTTATCACTGGCACTGCATGCCCTTGCCAATATTTCAGGACAGGAACACCAGCAAAGCACACTGTGCAACTCAATTAACATGGGGGCTTATTAAAAGCTGATTCTGAATGCCAGAAGACAGAACTCTAGTAAGACAAATGTCATATGCTAAAATAGATTGAATTACTGCAAGTGCGTTTCATCATGCTTCTGACATTAGGAATTACAAGTCATTTAAAGTGTAACAGGTTCATGATTCATTTTTGAAAAGTGATATTCAGAGTTGCTAAAAATGGAATTGCATTGATTAAAAGCAACACTGGGAAATGAAGAGTGGTTTCCACTGTCGTGTGTTTCCAAGAGCAGTAACCTGCTGGAGTATGTGTGTCTCCTTAGACGACCCTGTTTCTCAATACTGTACTGATAAATAAAACACCAGCCTTGTGTCAAACTTCATTGCACATCACCCGCTAAATCCTAAGCTGTTAACACAGCACAGCAAGCCTCTTGTATCTGGATAGCATTGTGAAGCGAGGCCCCTCCCACCTCCAAATCTTCACAATGCCACTGAAATGAATCCTGTGTAACAACAACAAAAAAAACAAGCCTTTTAAAACCAAGCCTTTAAAAACCAGAGGCACAGAGTAGACTGTACAGGGCTCTGTAGTGCTGTGCATGCTGGGAGTGTAAACCAGAGGGAGAGGCACAGAGTAGACTGTACAGGGCTCTGTAGTGCTGTGCATGCTGGGAGTGTAAACCAGAGGGAGAGGCACAGAGTAGACTGTACAGGGCTCTGGCAAGCAGAAGCAGCTCCCTGTATTGCTGTGCATGCTGGGATGCTGGGAGTGTAATGGATGACTGTGCCATGTCTGGTAACCTCTCTATCCATCACTACCCTGCTTGGCTGTTTAACAGAGGGGAGTCAGTGGGTATCTGAGAGCTAAGGGTTGCCAAGCTGGGGAGGGAAGGCGAGCTTGGCTCATTAAGGACTGTGTTTGTCTCTCATGCACTGAAATACACACACATACTTTCACAGGTACAAACATGTACACATGCAGCAGTGCAGTGATCAGCAATGAACAACAGCAGACAGCCAGTAGAACCCCAGCACACCTCAATAAAGAACAGCAGACAGCCAGTAGAACCCCAGCACACCTCAATAAAGAACAGCAGACAGCCAGTAGAACCCCAGCACACCTCAATAAAGAACAGCAGACAGCCAGTAGAACCCCAGCACACCTCAATAAAGAACAGCAGACAGCCAGTAGAACCCCAGCACACCTCAATAAAGAACAGCAGACAGCCAGTAGAACCCCAGCACACCTCAATAAAGAACAGCAGACAGCCAGTAGAACCCCCAGCACACCTCAATAAAGAACAGCAGACAGCCAGTAGAACCCCAGCACACCTCAATAAAGAACAGCAGACAGCCAGGAGAACCCCAGCACACCTCAATAAAGAACAGCAGACAGCCAGTAGAACCCCAGCACACCTCAATAAAGAACAGCAGACAGCCAGGAGAACCCCAGCACACCTCAATAAAGAACAGCAGACAGCCAGGAGAACCCCAGCACACCTCAATAAAGAACAGCAGACAGCCAGTAGAACCCCAGCACACCTCAATAAAGAACAGCAGACAGCCAGGAGAACCCCAGCACACCTCAATAAAGAACAGCAGACAGCCAGGAGAACCCCAGCACACCTCAATAAAGAACAGCAGACAGCCAGTAGAACCCCAGCACACCTCAATGAACAACAGCAGACAGCCAGTAGAACCCCAGCACACCTCAATGAACAACAGCAGACAGCCAGTAGAACCCCAGCACACCTCAATAAAGAACAGCAGACAGCCAGTAGAACCCCAGCACACCTCAATAAAGAACAGCAGACAGCCAGTAGAACCCCAGCACCCCACCTCAATAAAGAACAGCAGACAGCCAGTAGAACCCCAGCACACCTCAATAAAGAACAGACAGACAGCCAGGAGAACCCAGCAGACACACCTCAATAAAGAACAGCAGACAGCCAGGAGAACCCCAGCACACCTCAATAAAGAACAGCAGACAGCCAGGAGAACCCCAGCACACCTCAATAAAGAACAGCAGACAGCCAGGAGAACCCCAGCACACCTCAATAAAGAACAGCAGACAGCCAGGAGAACCCCAGCACACCTCAATAAAGAACAGCAGACAGCCAGGAGAACCCCAGCACACCTCAATAAAGAACAGCAGACAGCCAGGAGAACCCCAGCACACCTCAATAAAGAACAGCAGACAGCCAGTAGAACCCCAGCACACCTCAATAAAGAACAGCAGACAGCCAGTAGAACCCCAGCACACCTCAATAAAGAACAGCAGACAGCCAGTAGAACCCCAGCACACCTCAATAAAGAACAGCAGACAGCCAGTAGAACCCCAGCACACCTCAATAAAGAACAGCAGACAGCCAGTAGAACCCCAGCACACCTCAATAAAGAACAGCAGACAGCCAGTAGAACCCCAGCACACCTCAATAAAGAACAGCAGACAGCCAGTAGAACCCCAGCACACCTCAATAAAGAACAGCAGACAGCCAGTAGAACCCCAGCACACCTCAATAAAGAACAGCAGACAGCCAGTAGAACCCCAGCACACCTCAATGAACAACAGCAGACAGCCAATGAACAACAGAACCCCAGCACACCTCAATAAAGAACAGCAGACAGCCAGTAGAACCCCAGCACACCTCAATAAAGAACAGCAGACAGCCAGTAGAACCCCAGCACACCTCAATAAAGAACAGCAGACAGCCAGTAGAACCCCAGCACACCTCAATAAAGAACAGCAGACAGCCAGTAGAACCCCAGCACACCTCAATAAAGAACAGCAGACAGCCAGTAGAACCCCAGCACACCTCAATAAAGAACAGCAGACAGCCAGTAGAACCCCAGCACACCTCAATAAAGAACAGCAGACAGCCAGTAGAACCCCAGCACACCTCAATAAAGAACAGCAGACAGCCAGTAGAACCCCAGCACACCTCAATAAAGAACAGCAGACAGCCAGTAGAACCCCAGCACACCTCAATAAAGAACAGCAGACAGCCAGTAGAACCCCAGTACACCTCAATAAAGAACAGCAGACAGCCAGGAGAACCCCAGCACACCTCACTAATGAGCTACAATGTGTTTAACTAATAGACCCCATTGGGATAAAGCACTGGATCAGGTGGTTACAGGGTTAGGAATTACAGCAGGAAGGCATTTCTGTGTGAAGTGCCCAAAACTTTATCCAATCAATCAAACTGTATGTTGTGTAATAGTACTACTAACACACTTCCGAGGTCCCAGTCTGAGGTCGTGTAGAAATATATACAAAAATATAAAGGAGTTCCTTCTTCAGCGCGACAGAAATAATGCAGGACTGAAATGAATAAAGAACCCCAAGCAACACAGCGATGAAACCCGTGTGCAATTATTTAATAATGACACAGCAGACAATTCAACAATCTGTGACTTGGATCTATCACAGCTGCTTTCTGTTTTGTCACATGGAAGCAGAGTCGTGAATTCAGTTGCATCCCAGGTTAGGTTTGGGCATGTGTCTGTGTTGAGACGTCTAAGTGAGGAGAAAGTGAGCTTGAAATATCCACATGGTCTCTGCGGTCCAGTGCTGTCATGCAGCTCCGGTCCCACCTCGTTGCTATTTGAAGTTAAAAGAGGCTGAGGCAGTTTCCCTTGTAGATCTGCAGGGGTCGCTCTTGTGCATGCTGTTGTTTTGTGAATTGTAGAAACACAACATTCCTTCCCATAATGTTTCTTGATCGTTGGTTTAAGAAATGGTAAACAGCAGGGACAGAGAGATGGGAAGCACTTGAATAGAGGCTGAAGTCCCAGCCTGGCTATTGGGATGGAGTGATTACACTCAGAAATCTCTTAATAATTGTGCATCATGTAATTACATGTGGATTTAACAGCTTTGTTTTAAGAGCAGGGTGGCTGCATGTTTGAGGTAAAGCAATCAGAATAAGTTCAATAGACAACGTTTCTGCTTGTGCCTCGGGGCGAACACTGGTGAAGCCATCAGATGAAACTCTTGTCACCCTAAATGGATTTCATACATTCTATCTGAAATATAGAACAATACACGGATCATGGCTTTTAGTGACTTTGATACTTCAGTCTTACTAGAATAATAGATCCACAACCATGGCCTCTTTATGGATTATCCTTTTCACAGGATTATCTCTGTGTCTCTGCACTCTGAGCTGCTGCATTTGCTTGAGGACTCTGTGTTTGCACTCTGAGCTGCTGTGTTTGCCTGCGGACTCTCTGTGTCTGCACTCTGAGCTGCTGTGTTTGCCTGCGGACTCTCTGTGTCTGCACTCTGAGCTGCTGTGTTTGCCTGCGGACTCTCTGTGTCTGCACTCTGAGCTGCTGTGTTTGCCTGCGGATTGCATCGCCTAAGCAAAGCAAATTGGAGATAAGAACCTGCCTCCCCCGGCTCGCTCCCCTGTGTAATTAGGCTGCCTGTTACATAAGAAGCTGCTTTCGGATATTAAACACAAGAGGTGGGTGTTGATACTGCTGATTTAACCCTGTGCTGGGCTGCACCCTTCCTGTTCTCTCATCATACAGACACTCACACTGACACACGCACACGCACAGAAATGCTCACTCACTCACACACGCACGCACGCACACACACACACGCACACACACAGTCATGCACACTCACTCACTCACTCACAGACACACACACATCTGGGTGTGTTCAGATCCTGTTTGAATGTATGTGTGTGTGTGTGTGTGTGTGTGTTCTGATCCTGTTTGGATGTGGGTGTGTGTGTGTGTGTGTTCAGATCCTGTTTGAGTGTGTGTGTGTGTGTGTGTGTGTTCAGATCCTGTTTGAGTGTGTGTGTGTGTGCAGATCCTGTTTGAATGTGGGTGTGTGTTCAGATCCTGTTTGAGTGTGTGTGTGTGTTCGTTCAGATCCTGTTTGAATGTGGGTGTGTGTTCAGATCCTGTTTGAGTGTGGGTGTGTGTTCAGATCCTGTTTGAGTGTGTGTGTGTGTGTGTGTGTTCAGATCCTGTTTGAGTGTGTGTGTGTGTGCAGATCCTGTTTGAATGTGGGTGTGTGTTCAGATCCTGTTTGAGTGTGTGTGTGTGTTCGTTCAGATCCTGTTTGAATGTGGGTGTGTGTTCAGATCCTGTTTGAATGTGGGTGTGTGTTCAGATCCTGTTTGAATGTGGGTGTGTTCAGATCCTGTTTGAGTGTGTGTGTGCGTTCAGATCCTGTTTGAGTGTGGGTGTGTGTTCAGATCCTGTTTGAATGTGGGTGTGTTCAGATCCTGTTTGAGTGTGTGTGTATGTTCAGATCCTGTTTGAATGTGGGTGTGTTCAGATCCTGTTTGAATGTGGGTGTGTTCAGATCCTGTTTGAATGTGGGTGTGTTCAGATCCTGTTTGAATGTGGGTGTGTTCAGATCCTGTTTGAGTGTGTGTGTGCGTTCAGATCCTGTTTGAATGTGGGTGTGTTCAGATCCTGTTTGAGTGTGTGTGTGCGTTCAGATCCTGTTTGAATGTGGGTGTGTTCAGATCCTGTTTGAATGTGGGTGTGTTCAGATCCTGTTTGAGTGTGTGTGTGTGTTCAGATCCTGTTTGAATGTGGGTGTGTTCAGATCCTGTTTGAGTGTGTGTGTTCAGATCCTGTTTGAGTGTGTGGGTGTGTTCAGATCCTGTTTGAGTGTGTGTGTGTGTGTTCAGATCCTGTTTGAGTGTGTGTGTGTGTTCAGATCCTGTTTGAATGTGGGTGTGTTCAGATCCTGTTCGAGTGTGTGTGTGTGTGTGTGTGTTCAGATCCTGTTTGAGTGTGTGTGTACGTTCAGATCCTGTTTGAATGTGGGTGTGTTCAGATCCTGTTTGAGTGTGTGTGTGTGTTCAGATCCTGTTTGAATGTGGGTGTGTTCAGATCCTGTTTGAATGTGGGTGTGTTCAGATCCTGTTTGAATGTGGGTGTGTTCAGATCCTGTTTGAGTGTGTGGGTGTGTTCAGATCCTGTTTGAATGTGGGTGTGTGTTCAGATCCTGTTTGAATGTGGGTGTGTGTTCAGATCCTGTTTGAGTGTGTGTGTGTGTTCAGATCCTGTTTGAATGTGGGTGTGTTCAGATCCTGTTTGAGTGTGTGTGTGTGTGTTCAGATCCTGTTTGAATGTGGGTGTGTTCAGATCCTGTTTGAATGTGGGTGTGTTCAGATCCTGTTTGAGTGTGTGTGTGTGTTCAGATCCTGTTTGAATGTGGGTGTGTGTTCAGATCCTGTTTGAATGTGGGTGTGTTCAGATCCTGTTTGAATGTGGGTGTGTGTTCAGATCCTGTTTGAATGTAGACAATAGGACAGAGAAGTAGCAATAGCCCAGGGTCATGCTCAACATTTCAAGTTTTGTTAACACTGGGCTTGCATCATAGGAGACAGGTAAACTTCTGTAATACAATACTGCCCCCTTGAGGAAACCATATGAAAGAGAAAATGAGCCTACTGGATAATTACTTTTATTATATACAAAGTAGTATTTTATAAACTGTGGTTTAATATTTAAATGCACATTGACATTTTTTAATCTGAACATTTAAAATGAAACACACTCTTTTTAACATTTTATTTTTTAATTTCTGATAAATATTTCATCTTTTTACTTTCCAGGATTATTCAGATTTTGTGCTGCTGACTGGGAGGGACACTGGCAGCGCATTGCATTGCTTGTGGTGAATCACAGAGGCCGATTCCTCCAGCAAACTGCACTAACATACCGCTGTGTGAAATGGCAGAGTTTCTCATATCAGCCTACGACTCTTTGAAGGCTGAAAGTAACATTCATAGTTTCATTACTTCTTTTTAGAAAGAAAGTGGTACAATGTATTTCAGAAGCTTCACGGCTGCAAACTATTTACAGAAAATCTTAATGAAGTCAATTTAAGAAACAAACTGAAGTAGACAGACCTTTTGGCCAATGTCTTCATCAGTGCTGTATGCAGATTTTTAAAAATTTTATTTATGCGTTAGGATAAAAATCTCGCTACTCTTGTGATAATAATGCAGCAGATGCGTGGATGATTGGCTCTTGTGATAATAATGCAGCAGATGCGTGGATGATTGGCTCTTGTGATAATAATGCAGCAGATGCGTGGATGATTGGCTCTTGTGATAATAATGCAGCAGATGCGTGGATGATTGGCTCTTGTGATAATAATGCAGCAGATGCGTGATTGATAATAATGCAGCAGATGCGTGGATGATTCTCTTGTGATAATAATGCAGCAGATGCGTGGATGATTCCACTCTTGATTAATGCAGCAGATCTGATGTGATAATAATGCAGCAGATGCGTGGATGATTCACTCTTGTGATAATAATGCAGCAGATGCGTGGATGATTCACTCTTGTGATAATAATGCATGCAGCAGATGCGTGGATGATTCGCTCTTGTGATAATAATGCATTCATTCGCTCTTGTGATAATAATGCAGCAGATGCGTGGATGATTGGCTCTTGTGATAATAATGCAGCAGATGCGTGGATGATTGGCTCTTGTGATAATAATGCAGCAGATGCGTGGATGATTGGCTCTTGTGATAATAATGCAGCAGATGCGTGGATGATTGGCTCTTGTGATAATAATGCATTCGATTGGCTCTTGTGATAATAATGCAGCAGATGCGTGGATGATTGGCTCTTGTGATAATAATGCAGCAGATGCGTGGATGATTGGCTCTTGTGATAATAATGCAGCAGATGCGTGGATGATTGGCTCTTGTGATAATAATGCAGCAGATGCGTGGATGATTGGCTCTTGTGATAATAATGCAGCAGATGCGTGGATGATTGGCTCTTGTGATAATAATGCAGCAGATGCGTGGATGATTGGCTCTTGTGATAATAATGCAGCAGATGCCCTCTTGTGATAATAATGCAGCAGATGCGTGGATGATTGGCTCTTGTGATAATAATGCAGCAGATGCGTGGATGATTGGCTCTTGTGATAATAATGCAGCAGATGCGTGGATGATTGGCTCTTGTGATAATAATGCATGCGATGATTGGCTCTTGTGATAATAATGCAGCAGATGATGATTGGCTCTTGTGATAATGATTGGATTGGCTCTTGTGATAATAATGCAGCAGATGCGTGGATGATTGGCTCTTGTGATAATAATGCAGCAGATGCGTGGATGATTGGCTCTTGTGATAATAATGCAGCAGATGCGTGGATGATTGGCTCTTGATAATAATGCAGCAGATGCGTGGATGATTGGCTCTTGTGATAATAATGCAGCAGATGCGGATGATTGGCTCTTGTGATAATAATGCAGCAGATGCGTGGATGATTGGCTCTTGTGATAATAATGCAGCAGATGATAATAATGCAGCAGATGCGTGGATGATTGGCTCTTGTGATAATAATGCAGCAGATGCGTGGATGATTGGCTCTTGTGATAATAATGCATGCGTGATGATTGGCTCTTGTGATAATAATGCAGCAGATGCGTGGATGATTGGCTCTTGTGATAATAATGCAGCAGATGCGTGGATGATTGGCTCTTGTGATAATAATGCAGCAGATGCGTGGATGATTGGCTCTTGTGATAATAATGCAGCAGATGCGTGGATGATTGGCTCTTGTGATAATAATGCAGCAGATGCGTGGATGATTGGCTCTTGTGATAATAATGCAGCAGATGCGTGGATGATTGGCTCTTGTGATAATAATGCAGCAGATGCGTGATGATTGGCTCTTGGATGATTGGCTCTTGTGATAATAATGCAGCAGATGCGTGGATGATTGGCTCTTGTGATAATAATGCATAATTGGCTCTTGTGATATGCAGCAGATGCGTGGATGATTGGCTCTTGTGATAATAATGCAGCAGATGCGGGATGATTGGCTCTTGTGATAATAATGCAGCAGATGCGTGGATGATTGGCTCTTGTGATAATAATGCAGCAGATGCGTGGATGATTGGCTCTTGTGATAATAATGCAGCAGATGATTGGCTCTTGTGAT
The DNA here is from genome assembly GCA_036884735.1 of Huso huso. NCBI lineage: Eukaryota > Metazoa > Chordata > Actinopteri > Acipenseriformes > Acipenseridae > Huso > Huso huso. The sequence goes on along the minus strand of CM072668.1, from coordinate 155,681 downwards.
AATAATGCAGCAGATGCGTGGATGATTGGCTCTTGTGATAATAATGCAGCAGATGCGTGGATGATTGGCTCTTGTGATAATAATGCAGCAGATGCGTGGATGATTCGCTCTTGTGATAATAATGCAGCAGATGCGTGGATGATTCACTCTTGTGTTTTGTATTGTAGTCTTGGGATTGCTGTGACATTCTATTGCTTCCACTCCAAAAAAGGAAAGTCTGATTGTGGTCGAGACGTTATCATTGTGGGATCTCATGCAAAGAACCACGGGCTCCGTTCTCGTTCTAGTGACCCTTTCTCTGCAGGTTAGATGCGCATCTTGCAGATTCAATTTCAGTTGGGCTCTTGAGGTTGTCATGTTTGTTTTGTGCTGCATGGTCTTTCATAGCAGGGTTACAGTGATAGATAGAGAGATTAGTAGGGGTCGCGAGTATGAAAGAGAAGATGTCTGAGGTTAATAAAACAAATCACAGCCATTCTTTTGGTTTGGTAGAGGAAACAACAGTGTTAACAACTGTGTGCTGGAGCTCCTTCAGTTCATAAGCAGAGGGCTTTACTAGCCAATGGTTAATGCACACTCAAACTGAACGTATGTATGGTAGGATTTCAATGTGAATAAATTCCTCCAAAAACCCAAATTAGATTTGCATTGGTACACAAGCACCTCCCCCACTCCCCACTAACTTCACGATATATTAGAATGAGACACAAACTACCAGCACTGACCCCAAGTTTAATTCAAGTATTCCAGTTAATAATAAGGGATATGTTAAGGGAAAGAGACACAAAGTAGAGACAAAACCGTGCCTCACTGTAAGGGCATTGATTCAACACAAGTCTATTAAAAGCCATAATAGTCTCATCTTTTTCTTGTGCACTTAGAAGACCAAACACTAGATGGCGCAAAAGAGATGGCAATGAGAGGCTGAAGCTGCAGGACTGTGGACTGTGAATCAAGAGACCAAGAGAGACCATGAAACACACACACACACACACACATAGCACACACCCACAGACACACACATACCCCCCCCCACACACACACAGCGCGCACACACGCACGCACGCACACACACACACACATAGCACACACCCACAGACACACACATACACCCCCCACACACATACACACGCACACACACAGCGCGCGCACACACTCACACACACACCCGCCCCCCCCCCACACACACACATCCCCCCACAGCACACACCCACACCCACACCCATACCCACACACACACATACACACAGCATAACAGTGTGCAGTTCAGTATGTGTAGCAAACCAGAAGAGGAATGTGCCTTCAGGACTGGAGTTGCTGCTCCCTGGCTTTGCCCTGTTTAAATGTTACAATTATTCATTGCATTTCTGTATTTAGCATCTTGTTCCACAAGATGGCAGTAATACATCATTTTTGGACTCTGTTTTGAAAGATTTAAAGATGATTGTTTTTCAAACTCTTTTTAAAGATACAATAAAATGTGATGTTGATAATTAGCGTCTCATCCAATCATGTTGGGAGGAGAGCGCTCTTTATCAGAACCCCCCTCAGGATTCTGGAACCTCGCTTTAAACGGTATAAACTTCAAGCTCTCATCCAGTCATATTGGGAGGAGAGCGCTCTTTATCAGAACCCCCCTCAGGATTCTGGAACCTCGCTTTAAACGGTATAAACTTCAAGCTCTCATCCAATCATGTTGGGAGGAGAGCGCTCTTTATCAGAACCCCCCTCAGGATTCTGGAACCTCGCTTTAAACGGTATAAACTTCAAGCTCTCATCCAATCATGTTGGGAGGAGAGTCTTTATCAGAACCCCCCTCAGGATTCTGGAACCTCGCTTTAAACGGTATAAACTTCAAGCTCTCATCCAATCATGTTGGGAGGAGAGCGCTCTTTATCAGAACCCCCCTCAGGATTCTGGAACCTCGCTTTAAACGGTATAAACTTCAAGCAGCCCAAGCGATTCGGACTAGTGTATCCATAGACAAAGACATTGTCTTACAATTGCATTGATGTCTGTATCTGTAGATAATTGACCTTGTGTTTTGTTCACTTGCCTTTGACTCAGGACTCCTGCCTTGCAGTGCAGTCAGTTGTGCAGCAGGATATTATTGCTTAAAACTGTTCTGAACTGCTGATGGCATCTTTACCAGCGTCTACACAGATCAGTGACTATCAAAATCCTGATTCATTGCACTCTGAGTATCTTTACAAGCGTCTACACAGATCAGTGACTATCAAACTCCTGATTCATTGCACTCTGAGTATCTTTACCAGAGTCTACACAGATCAGTGACTATCAAACTCCTGATTCATTGCACTCTGAGTATCTTTACCAGCGTCTACACAGATCAGTGACTATCAAACTCCTGATTCATTGCACTCTGAGTATCTTTACAAGCGTCTACACAGATCAGTGACTATCAAACTCCTGATTCATTGCACTCTGAGTATCTTTACCAGCGTCTACACTATCAGTGACTATCAAACTCCTGATTCATTGCACTCTGAGTATCTTTACAAGCATCTACACTATCAGTGACTATCAAACTCCTGATTCATTGCACTCTGAGTATCTTTACCAGAGTCTACACAGATCAGTGACTATCAAACTCCTGATTCATTGCACTCTGAGTATCTTTACAAGCGTCTACACAGATCAGTGACTATCAAACTCCTGATTCATTGCACTCTGAGTATCTTTACCAGAGTCTACACAGATCAGTGACTATCAAACTCCTGATTCATTGCACTCTGAGTATCTTTACCAGCGTCTACACAGATCAGTGACTATCAAACTCCTGATTCATTGCACTCTGAGTATCTTTACAAGCGTCTACATGGATCAGTGACTATCAAACTCCTGATTCATTGCACTCTGAGTATCTTTACCAGCGTCTACACAGATCAGTGACTATCAAACTCCTGATTCATTGCACTCTGTGAGTACGGCCCGTTACTCCAGTGGTGAGAGATGCTCTCTTTAAAGCGCTAAGGCACGAAACGGATACAGTTAAAGAGAGCACCTGGAAGCTTTGTTGTGAATGTGCTGCCCTTTCCAGCTGAGAGTCCTGCTGTGCACCCCTGTTGTGCTCTGCAGTGTTCGCAGCCAGTGTAGCCGTGCTGTAAGCAGAGAGCAGCAGCACAACAGTAAACTGTACTTTGATAATTGCTCTGTCAGTGCCTTCCTCAATCAAGCAAATTGCAATAAAATCAAATAAATCTTTATTCCCTGCCCTTATTTCCCAGATTTAATGAAGGCAACTTTTCCATTTAATACAAAAAAACAGATGACTGACAAAACTAGTATGACCTGTTTTTTTTAATTTTAATTTTCACTAATTATAAACTCTGTTTTGTTTTGTTTTGTTGTATTTTTCTTTCTGAGAGCAAAACAGATTTTCTGGTTTGTTGGTCCTGCAAAGCATAATCTGTGCTGCGAGTCATTTATGCATGTCAGCATATCTGTGCCGGTTTAGTAAGGCAACAACAGCGATGATATTAGGGGTGTTTGAGGACAGTCAGACTGCTGGGAAACAGAACATTAGAATCGGGGGAGAGTTCCGGAGAGTTCTGGAGAGCTCATTGAGCGACTGTGCTGATTAAAATCCACAAGAGGTGTTTCTGTATTCATAGAATAGAGCTCATTATTAAATAGGATGAGAGTTTAAACACACAGGGGGACAGTGCTGGAGAGCTGAGGAAGGAGTGTGTTTAGGGTTCATTATTAAGGAGACGGGGCCTTTTTGTAAGCGAGCAAGCATTGTGTGACTGTCTATAAAAGTCGCTTGTTGCAAAGTCTTTCTCAGCAACACATTCTACCACAGAACTTGACCTCTTCTCTCCACCCTTTATATTCATGCCACTGGTTCAATGACTTTTATCACTAAACAGAAAAGCAGGTTTGTTCAGGTTTAGTTTAAGTTTAAGGCAGTTTTAAAGATCCCTAAAGATCCGCATCTGATCATTAAGATAGACCCCACTGCTGCATCTCAGTCAGACTATTTTTAGAAAAGGATATTCAGAGAAGCCTTTTCTTTTTGCTCAAGTTAGCCACAGATTTATTAGGGGGCAGAGCCTGTCGCTTTGAGCACGAGCAATATGTCTGGGTGTCTGTACAGTGAGTGGAAGATGAATGCCAGTCTGTCTGGGTGTCTGTACAGTGAGTGGAAGATGAATGCCAGTCGGTCTGGGTGTCTGTACAGTGAGTGGAAGATGAATGCCAGTCGGTCTGGGTGTCTGTACAGTGAGTGGAAGATGAATGCCAGTCTGTCTGGGTGTCTGTACAGTGAGTGGAAGATGAATGCCAGTCGGTCTGGGTGTCTGTACAGTGAGTGGAAGATGAATGCCAGTCTGTCTGGGTGTCTGTACAGTGAGTGGAAAATGAATGCCAGTCTGTCTGGGTGTCTGTACAGTGAGTGGAAGATGAATGCCAGTCGGTCTGGGTGTCTGTACAGTGAGTGGAAGATGAATGCCAGTCGGTCTGGGTGTCTGTACAGTGAGTGGAAGATGAATGCCAGTCTGTCTGGGTGTCTGTACAGTGAGTGGAAGATGAATGCCAGTCGGTCTGGGTGTCTGTACAGTGAGTGGAAGATGAATGCCAGTCGGTCTGGGTGTCTGTACAGTGAGTGGAAGATGAATGCCAGTCGGTCTGGGTGTCGGTACAGTGAGTGGAAGATGAATGCCAGTGGTCTGGGTGGAAGATGGAAGATGAATGCCAGTCTGTCTGGTGTCTGTACAGTGAGTGGAAGATGAATGCCAGTCTGGTCTGGGTGTCTGTACAGTGAGTGGAAGATGAATGCCAGTCTGTCTGGGTGTCTGTACAGTGAGTGGAAGATGAATGCCAGTCGGTCTGGGTGTCTGTACAGTGAGTGGAAGATGAATGCCAGTCGGTCTGGGTGTCTGTACAGTGAGTGGAAGATGAATGCCAGTCGGTCTGGGTGTCTGTACAGTGAGTTGAAGATGAATGCCAGTCGGTCTGGGTGTCTGTACAGTGAGTGGAAGATGAATGCCAGTCGGTCTGGGTGTCTGTACAGTGAGTGGAAGATGAATGCCAGTCTGTCTGGGTGTCTGTCTGTGAGTGGAAGATGAATGCCAGTCTGTCTGGGTGTCGGAAGTGAGTGGAAGATGAATGCCAGTCTGTCTGGGTGTCTGTACAGTGAGTGGAAGATGAATGCCAGTCTGTCTGGGTGTCTGTACAGTGAGTGGAAGATGAATGCCAGTCTGTCTGGGTGTCTGTACAGTGAGTGGAAGATGAATGCCAGTCTGTCTGGGTGTCTGTACAGTGTCTGGGTGTCTGTAGTGGGAAGATGAATGCCAGTCTGTCTGGGTGTCTGTACAGTGAGTGGAAGATGAATGCCAGTCTGTCTGGGTGTCTGTTCTGGTTGAAAGTTGCTACAGGGTAATTACAGAAGCCGCTCAGTGTGATGCGTCGGAAATAAACAAGAAGTGAATGGACTGTCGAGGGAGTGACAAGTGTGCGGTTTGCTGGTTTTAAATCTTACACTGGTGTCAAAATCCACCTGGTACCGCCCTCCGAGTGTCTTCATACAATGAAGAGCAAATCAGATCTTACCCAGGGCATGCCAGTGTTCACTGGCACCACCCTCCCTCGTGTACTAACTCTCTAGTCTCTATGATCACATTCACCACCCTCCCTAGTGTACTAACTCTCTAGTATCTATGGTCACATTCACCACCCTCCCTAGTGTACTAACTCTCTAGTCTCTATGATCACATTCACCACCCTCCCTAGTGTACTAACTCTCTAGTCTCTATGGTCACATTCACCACCCTCCCTAGTGTACTGACTCTCTAGTATCTATGGTCACATTCACCACCCTCCCTAGTGTACTAACTCTCTAGTCTCTATGATTACATTCACCACCCTCCCTAGTGTACTAACTCTCTAGTATCTATGGTCACATTCACCACCCTCCCTAGTGTACTAACTCTCTAGTCTCTATGGTCACATTCACCATTGACCTGCTGTGTTCCTTCTTGGCTTGCCTGCTAGGTAACATTCATCACATTTGCAATGATGAGCAGCCCATTGCTGGAGTTCAGACAGATGGCAGTGTAGATTGTGCTCTTAAATAATTAACATGAAGCTGACCTAATCAATTCATAAAAGATGCTTAAAATGAGTAAAAACTTCAAATTGAGTAAAGCTAAGAAACCCGGTAGAGAAGGAGTCTGCTTCACTTTCCATACTGGACTTGTGCGCTGGATGTTTTATTTTTGTTTTATTTTACTGTAGATGTTGTCGGTAGCAGAAAGTTCTTTATCACTTTATGAAAGAAAAGCTTGTATATTCATTTGGGTTTAATACTTACCCTCCTATATGAGGCTGTGTGTTCTGGTGGTTAAAGAAAAGGGCTTGTAACCAGGAGGTCCCCGGTTCAAACCCCTGCTCACTCACTGACTCACCGTGTGGCCCTGAGCAAGTCACTTAACCTCCTTGTGCTCCGTCTTTCGGGTGAGATGTAGTTGAAAGTGACTCTGCAGCTGATGCATAGTTCACACACCCTAGTCTCTGTAAGTCGCCTTGGATAAGGGTGTCTGCTAAATAAACAAATAATAACAAGATATGAGAAATAAATTAATTCAATGACATCCCTTAAGCTGTGCATATATATTCTAATACTTGGTAATGGAGCTCAGAACTGCAATTACTGTATTGCCCTGGAAGATGAGAGGAAGGCATTACGTTTAGTGATGTGTGACTTGCTTGGTAGAGCAGAGATTTGCTTTAATCCATGCGTGCTGCAGGAGGGGGTGGACTAAGAATCCTGATGATTTTCCATTGGGTTCATGCTCATGGCAGGTTGTAGAGGTGTGATGGTATTCATGCTCATGGCAGGTGCGATGGTATTTATGCTCATGGCAGTTTGTGGAGGTGTGATGGTATTCATGCTCATGGCAGGTGTGATGGTATTCATGCTCATGGCAGGTGTGATGGTATTCATGTTCATGGCAGGTTGTAGAGGTGTGATGGTATTCATGCTTATGGCAGGTGTGATGGTATTCATGCTCTTGGCAGGTGTGATGGTATTCATGCTTATGGCAGGTGTGATGGTATTCATGTTCATGGCAGGTTGTAGAGGTGTGATGTTATTCATGCTCATGGCAGGTTGTAGAGGTGTGATGGTATTCATGCTCTTGGCAGGTGTGATGGTATTCATGCTCATGGCAGGTGTTATGGTATTTATGCTCATGGCAGTTTGTGGAGGTGTGATGGTATTCATGCTCATGGCAGGTGTGATGGTATTCATGCTCATGGCAGGTGTGATGGTATTCATGTTCATGGCAGTTGAGAGGTGGTGGTATTCATGCTTATGGCAGGTGTGATGGTATTCATGCTCTTGGCAGGTGTGATGGTATTCATGCTTATGGCAGGTGTGATGGTATTCATGTTCATGGCAGGTTGTAGAGGTGTGATGGTATTCATGCTCATGGCAGAAACAGCCACTCCTGGCACTGCTTGTTGTTTAAAGTGCTAGTTTGAAGTTTTCTGTGCTACAGAATGGTCCCTGAGGGGCTGTAATTGTAATTTGAATCCAGACACAGTATCCTAAACAACAACATTACACATTGTAAGTGCTTTGTTTACAATTCTGCCTTTCAAGTGTGGATGATTGTGTGGAGAGAGCTTTTTCATGCACAGTGTGGATGATTGTGTGGAGAGAGCTTTTTCATGCACTTTGTTGAGTCATCAAGCGAAGCGAGTCAGCTCTGTTCTAAAAACAGTGCAACTCAATACATTCACAAAAACCCATAGTTAAAATAAGAGACTCAATGTACTGGTGTGTTTGACAGTGACTTAATGGGATTATAGAAGTGGGCTTTCAAAGGTCTAAATTGTTTCAGATCATATAAAGTATAGAGATGGAGTGTGCCACTAGAAGATTGTGTCACTAACTTACCCATGCTGGGCTGGAGCCTGGACTGTACACTGCACACCGCTAGACCAACACTGGTTATAATAAAGATGCAGTGAAGAGGTCAGTCATCAGAGCATTGACTTAAAACAGGGCACACCAGGTCTCCTGCATTTGAACTGGAAGCCAATGATTGATCATTGATTATTTCTGGAAATTACCCTTTTTATTTCTTCTGGGAAATATATGGATCTCTTGCGACCCTTAATCCATGTTCAATGGGAATGATATCTTATGATATCTATTCAGTACGTTTCCTGCATTTACTGTAAAATGTATGCACTGTATTCGGGTTTAAAAACGTGTTTCCTTTTACATCAATACATTTTGTGACATTAAGGATGAGTTTTACTGAATAGGCTGCAGCTCGGGCAGAATCCAGCAGCCAGGAAATATCACAATCCAGCAGCCAGGAAACATCACAATCCAGCAGCCAGGAAACATCACAATCCAGCAGCCAGGAAACATCACAATCCAGCAGCCAGGAAACATCACAATCCAGCAGCCAGGAAACATCACAATCCAACAGCCAGGAAACATCACAATCCAGCAGCCAGGAAACATCACAATCCAGCAGCCAGGAAACATCACAATCCAGCAGCCAGGAAACATCACAATCCAGCAGCCAGGAAACATCACAATCCAGCAGCCAGGAAACATCACAATCCAGCAGCCAGGAAACATCACAATCCAACAGCCAGGAAACATCACAATCCAACAGCCAGGAAACATCACAATCCAACAGCCAGGAAACATCACAATCCAACATCATAATCCAACAGCCAGGAAACATCACAATCCAGCAGCCAGGAAACATCACAATCCAGCATCATAATCCAACAGTCAGGAAACATCACAATCCAGCAGCCAGGAAACATCACAATCCAACAGCCAGGAAACATCACAATCCAACAGCCAGGAAACATCACAATCCAGCAGCCAGGAAACATCACAATCCAACATCATAATCCAACAGCCAGGAAACATCACAATCCAGCAGCCAGGAAACATCACAATCCAACAGCCAGGAAACATCACAATCCAGCATCATAATCCAACAGCCAGGAAACATCACAATCCAGCATCACAATCCAACAGCCAGGAAACATCACAATCCAACAGCCAGGAAACATCACAATCCAGCATCATAATCCAACAGCCAGGAAACATCACAATCCAGCAGCCAGGAAACATCACAATCCAACATCATAATCCAACAGCCAGGAAACATCACAATCCAACATCATAATCCAACAGCCAGGAAACATCACAATCCAGCAGCCAGGAAACATCACAATCCAACAGCCAGGAAACATCAGAAGCTAAATCTTCACAGCACTACCTGCAAAAGTGAACCCACTCGACTGGAAACAGATTAGAAATTACCATATGTACAGTAAACATTCACAGAGCAGATACACAGTAAACGTGCTCTCAGAGCAGATACACAGTAAACATGCTCTCAGAGCAGATACACAGTAAACGTGTTCAAACAGAGCAGATACACAGTAAACGTGTTCAAACAGAGCAGATACACAGTAAACATGCTCAAACAGAGCAGATACACAGTAAACATGCTCAAACAGAGCAGATACACAGTAAACATGCTCAAACAGAGCAGATACACAGTAAACATGCTCAAACAGAGCAGATACACAGTAAACGTGCTCAAACAGAGCAGATACACAGTAAACGTGTTCAAACAGAGCAGATACACAGTAAACGTGCTCAAACAGAGCAGATACACAGTAAACATGCTCAAACAGAGCAGATACACAGTAAACGTGTTCAAACAGAGCAGATACACAGTAAACGTGTTCAAACAGAGCAGATACACAGTAAACGTGTTCAAACAGAGCAGATACACAGTAAACGTGTTCAAACAGAGCAGATACACAGTAAACGTGCTCAAAGAGCAGATACACAGTAAACGTGTTCAAACAGAGCAGATACACAGTAAACGTGTTCAAACAGAGCAGATACACAGTAAACGTGTTCAAACAGAGCAGATACACTGTAAACGTGTTCAAACAGAGCAGATACACAGTAAACGTGCTCAAACAGAGCAGATACACAGTAAACGTGTTCAAACAGCAGATACACAGTAAACATGCTCAAAGAGCAGATACACAGTAAACGTGTTCAAACAGAGCAGATACACAGTAAACGTGTTCAAACAGAGCAGATACACAGTAAACGTGCTCAAACAGAGCAGATACACAGTAAACGTGTTCAAACAGAGCAGATACACAGTAAACGTGTTCAAACAGGGTACAGGCACTTGTGCTGCTCAATCAATCTCAATCAATACTACTCTACTGTCTAAAGTGTGTTCTAATGCTGCCTCTAGTCTTACCACTGTGCAATGCACTGAGGTGAATGCAGTTCTTACAGGGCTCTCCTCACAGCAGTAACCTCACTGGAAATACTCAGCCTCCTCTTAACATGTTGCAAGCTTTTATATATTTATGTATTTCTTTATAGATTGTGTGAAGAGAAAAGACAGGTGTACATTGGTTGTGATTGGCTGAACAAAACCCATGGAGTCTGTGGTTGCCGGGGCGACCATAATCACCTATAATTAACAGCATCTAGCAAACCAGGCGAGTTGAGAGTGAGCTGTGGGCTAGAGAGAGAGAGAGAGAGAGGGAGAGCAGAGAGATAAAACAGAATAAAAATCAGGAAAAGCTTGCTTTTCTACTCCCTTTGACAGGCTGTGCTGGGTGCTGTGGCTCTGCTGTGCCAATAACAGGAAAGGAAAGCCCCTGGGATTGTGTCTCGAGCTGCAGGATACATCTTCCCCGTGGAGGAGACAGTGCTGGACACAAGACCTCCAGCAAACCCCTCGGCTCTATAATGCTGCTGAATTTCTCAAGAGCAGCCCGCGTGTCTGGTGCTTTTGCTGAAGTTTGCTTTTTATCTTCATAGGAAACATGAAAAGCCATCTTTTTGAGGGGCCGTGGGTTCAGTTTTAAGAGAAGAGTTGTTTTTATAGAACCGAAGAAAACAAACCACGACACAACAACAAACGGAGACAGGACAAGTCCATTTAAGTTCAGTTTCAAAATACTTTTAGCAGTTTTTTTAAATGTAATTTGCCTCAAGCGGCCATTTCTGTGGGTGCCCTTGAGAAACTGTGTGTGATCTTCGTTTCCACACCTTTACACCAGAAACCTTCCACAGACAGACAAGCGCCTGCTGCAGAGGGCTGGACTGTTTACAGGGACAGCATTTTAAAATCCTATTCAATGTGTAAACCATTACTTCACTTGTCTTGAGGGGATTGCCCTCTCCCCAACAAATAGGAGTTCTACTGCATGTCTGTTTCGTTTAACCTTCAGATTCTGTCATTTGAAGGTAGCTTTAACTCTCCCCTCTCCTCGTTGGTGACTGAAGAAAAGAGATGCAGTAATAATCTACAGGAGGACACTGACTCTGTAGTGCAGCAGCACCCTGCTATAATCTACAGGAGGATACTGACTGTAGTGCAGCAGCACCCTGCTATAATCTACAGGAGGACACTGACTCTGTAGTGAAGCAGCACCCTGCTATAATCTACAGGAGGATACTGACTGTAGTGCAGCAGCACCCTGCTGTAATCTGCAGGAGGATTCTGACTCTGTAGCGCAGCAGCATCCTGCTATAATCTACAGGAGGATACTGACTCTGTAGTGCAGCACCCTGCTATAATCTACAGGAGGATACTGACTCTGTAGTGCAGCACCCTGCTATAATCTACAGGAGGACACTGACTCTGTAGTGCAGCAGCACCCTGCTATAATCTACAGGAGGATACTGACTCTGTAGTGCAGCACCCTGCTATAATCTACAGGAGGACTCTGACTCTGTAGTGCAGCAGCACCCTGCTATAATCTACAGGAGGACTCTGACTCTGTAGTGCAGCACCCTGCTATAATCTACAGGAGGATACTGATTCTGTATTGCAGCACCCTGCTATAATCTACAGGAGGACACTGACTCTGTAGTGCAGCACCCTGCTATAATCTACAGGAGGACTCTGACTCTGTAGTGCAGCACCCTGCTATAATCTACAGGAGGACTCTGACTCTGTAGTGCAGCAGCACCCTGCTATAATCTACAGGAGGACTCTGACTCTGTAGTGCAGCACCTGCACAGGAGGATACCTCTGCTATAAATCTACAGGAGGATACTGACTCTGTAGTGCAGCACCCCTGCTATAATCTACAGGAGGATACTGACTCTGTAGCAGCAGCACCCTGCTATAATCTACAGGAGGATACTGACTCTGTAGCGCAGCAGCACCCTGCTATAATCTACAGGAGGACTCTGACTCTGTAGTGCAGCACCCTGCTATAATCTACAGGAGGACTCTGACTCTGTAGTGCAGCACCCTGCTATAATCTACAGGAGGATACTGACTCTGTATTGCAGCACCCTGCTATAATCTACAGGAGGACACTGACTGTAGTGCAGCACCCTGCTATAATCTACAGGAGGACACTGACTTGTAGTGCAGCACCCTGCTATAATCTACAGGAGGACTCTGACTCTGTAGTGCAGCAGCACCCTGCTATAATCTACAGGAGGACTCTGACTCTGTGTAGTGCAGCACCCTGCTATAATCTACAGGAGGACTCTGACTCTGTAGTGCAGCAGCCCTGCTATAATCTACAGGAGGACTCTGACTCTGTATTGCATCACCCTGCTATAATCTACAGGAGGACACTGACTCTGTATTGCAGCACCCTGCTATAATCTACAGGAGGACACTGACTCTGTAGTGCTGTGCACCCTGCTATAATCTACAGGAGGATACTGACTCTGTGTGCAGCACCCTGCTATAATCTACAGGAGGACTCTGACTCTGCAGTGCAGCAATCTACAGGGACTCCTGCTCTGTGGTGCAACCTGCTATAATCTACCAGAGGAGGACTCTCTGTACTCTGTATAATCTACAGGGGACACTGCAGCAGCACCCTGCTATAATCTACAGGAGGATACTGACTCTGTAGTGCAGCAGCACCCTGCTATAATCTACAGGAGGACTCTGACTCTGTAGTGCAGCAGCACCCTGCTATAATCTACAGGAGGATACTGCAGCACACCTCTGTCTGTAGTGCAGCAGCACCTGCTGTAATCTACAGGAGGACTCTGACTCTGTGGTGCAGCAGCACCCTGCTATAATCTACAGGAGGATACTGACTCTGTGGCGCAGCAGCACCTGCTATAATCTACAGGAGGACTCTGACTCTGTAGTGCAGCACCCTGCTATAATCTACAGGAGGACTCTGACTCTGTAGTGCAGCAGCACCCTGCTATAATCTACAGGAGGACTCTGACTCTGTAGTGCAGCAGCACCCTGCTGTAATCTACAGGAGGATACTGACTCTGTAGTGCAGCAGCACCCTGCTATAATCTACAGGAGGATACTGACTCTGTAGCGCAGCACCCTGCTATAATCTACAGGAGGACTCTGACTCTGTAGCGCAGCACCCTGCTATATTCTACAGGAGGACTCTGACTCTGTAGTGCAGCAGCACCCTGCTATAATCTACAGGAGGACTCTGACTCTGTAGCGCAGCACCCTGCTATAATCTACAGGAGGACTCTGACTCTGTAGTGCAGCAGCACCCTCCTATAATCTACAGGAGGACTCTGAGCTGACAGGAGGCAGTTGTATTTGTGCCGGGAGGTGGACGGAGGTCTCTTATCACAGCCTGCAGGATGAGTCGGTGCAGACGAAGGTGCCGGAGACAGCTGCTCCAAGTGGCACGGTACTTTTACCGGTTTGTCACAGGAACACTTTCTCAAGGTAGGAAGAATCTGTGTGCTTTCCTCCTCTTTTAAATTCTTTAATCAGTGTTTGAATGTAGTTGTAATTTGGTGGCTCTGTGCCGTAAGTAATGTGCTTTGATAATATCATAGTGGCTCTCTTTTAAATGAACAGCACGTCTAACTGGGGAGGGGGGATTTTTTGTTGGCTTGTGAGTGTCTTTGTTTGTTTCAGTCCACAAGTGAAGACCTTGGATGCTGCAGAGCGATAGGAAAACATTCAAAGACAAACAAGCCGGGACTTTATTTCAGGACCCGTCTAATGGTTAGAATTGGGAATGTTAGTCTGGATGGGTTTTGTTATTGCTGTATGTAGCAGCACTGGGTTCAATGGGTTTTTATTGCTGTATGTAGCAGCACTGGGTTCAATGGGTTTTTATTGCTGTATGTAGCAGCACTGGGTTCAATGGGTTTTTATTGCTGTCTGTAGCAGCACTGGGTTCAATGGGAGGATCTTCTTCTCAGAATCCCAGCATGTGTGTCTTTGAGGGGACAATTCATGCTGTGCACTGCAGAGGTTATTGACGAGCACAATGCTAAACATGGTTATGTATTGAGTATTATTGATTTAGGGACAGTTTTCCTGAATAGGTTCACCAGCCACAGGAAAGACACAGAGACCTCCAAACGACACAGTTTTAGTGACTAAGCAGTCACTTTAGGGATTGTCACAGCTGTTTCTGTAACTAATGGGTCAGGAACGAGACTATGAAGCTAATCTCAGTAATGTGGTACTATTGTCTTTGTATGAGTCACCGTGGTTCAGGGTTCCTGTCCTGGGGGTGTTGGGGGGCCTTGGCAGTCCAGGTTAGTCTCGTCCTTAATGACTTCATTACAAATGCTGTATAAAAAATGTGTTCATTTAAATTAAACATAGACTGGAGGCACAAAGCCCTGCCTCGGGTGATGTATTGACATGGAGAATGTTCTCTGATATTCTTTGCAAGGTTCCTGAAGTATGATCGGAGGGGGGCGGGTTTTGGGTCCTTATCCATATTTGATGTGGTGGAGTATTTTTTTAATAGGAACCCTGAGGTGAATGGGTTGCATTGAAACCTGGCGCAGCTTTCCCATTGGATGCTTGATAATCCCAAAGAGAAAGCAAAGATCAGATTGACTTGGGGGGGATGGGATCACCAGCCATAGCTGGACATTTGGGACTGTCCTGTTTTCCTGCATACCGGGGCATGGTAACAAAGAATACTCTTTCTTCTCGGTTTCCTGGGACCCAGCAGCAATCTCTCATGCAGTTTTATGAGATTTTGATTTCTGGGGGCAATAGAAAAATAAAATGAGGTCACTGCTGATGTCAGGGCTACTTCTATTTGACACTTGATTTGCATTTGAAAGGATGTTAGCCCACAGGATGTATAGCGCACAGGTTTGCTGCACAAGGATCTCTTTTGTTAATAAGCAGCTGCTTCGCTTGAAGAGGTACAGTCTTGCAAAACATTCCTTGTTTGTTTGTTTGTTTTTGTAAGAAATGACATCAGTTAAGAGCTGTTGTTTTTGTGGAAAGGCTGAGGATCGGTTTGTGCAGACATGAAAGTACTCTGTATATTCTGAACAGTAAGCAGAACTGATACTTACTGTCAGCAGCCCTGTGGTTAGAGCTGTGGGACTGGGAGGTGGTGTGATCCTGTGGGACTGGGAGGTGGTGTGACCCTGTGGGACTGGGAGGTGGTGTGACCCTGTGGTTAGAGCTGTGGGACTGGGAGGTGGTGTGACCCTGTGGTTAGAGCTGTGGGACTGGGAGGTGGTGTGATCCTGTGGTTAGAGCTGTGGGACTGGGATGTGGTGTGACCCTGTGGGACTGGGTGGTGGTGTGACCCTGTGGGACTGGGAGGTGGTGTGATCCTGTGGTTAGAGCTGTGGGACTGGGATGTGGTGTGACCCTGTGGGACTGGGAGGTGGTGTGACCCTGTGGTTAGAGCTGTGGGACTGGGAGGTGGTATGATCCTGTGAGACTGGGAGGTGGTGTGATCCTGTGGTTTGAGCTGTGGGACTGGGAGGTGGTGTGATCCTGTGGTTTGAGCTGTGGGACTGGGAGGTGGTGTGATCCTGTGGTTTGAGCTGTGGGACTGGGAGGTGGTGTGACCCTGTGGGACTGGGAGGTGGTGTGACCCTGTGGTTAGAGCTGTGGGACTGGGAGGTGGTGTGATCCTGTGGTTAGAGCTGTGGGACTGGGAGGTGGTGTGACCCTGTGGGACTTGGAGGTGGTGTGACCCTGTGGGACTGGGTGGTGGTGTGATCCTGTGGTTAGAGCTGTGGGACTGGGAGGTGGTGTGATCCTGTGGTTAGAGCTGTGGGACTGCGAGGTGGTGTGACCCTGTGGTTTGAGCTGTGGAACTGGGAGGTGGTGTGACCCTGTGGGACTGGGAGGTGGTGTGATCCTGTGGTTAGAGCTGTGGGACTGGGAGGTGGTGTGATCCTGTGGGACTGGGAGGTGGTGTGATCCTGTGGTTAGAGCTGTGGGACTGGGATGTGGTGTGACCCTGTGGGACTGGGAGGTGGTGTGATCCTGTGGGACTGGGAGGTGGTGTGATCCTGTGGGACTGGGAGGTGGTGTGATCCTGTGGTTAGAGCTGTGGGACTGGGAGGTGGTGTGATCCTGTGGTTAGAGCTGTGGGACTGGGAGGTGGTGTGACTCTGTGGGACTGGGAGGTGGTGTGATCCTGTGGGACTGGGAGGTGGTGTGACCCTGTGGTTAGAGCTGTGGGACTGGGAGGTGGTGTGACCCTGTGGGACTGGGAGGTGGTGTGATCCTGTGGGACTGGGAGGTGGTGTGATCCTGTGGTTAGAGCTGTGGGACTGGGAGGTGGTGTGATCCTGTGGTTAGAGCTGTGGGACTGGGAGGTGGTGTGACTCTGTGGGACTGGGAGGTGGTGTGATCCTGTGGGACTGGGAGGTGGTGTGACCCTGTGGTTAGAGCTGTGGGACTGGGATGTGGTGTGACCCTGTGGGACTGGGTGGTGGTGTGATCCTGTGGTTAGAGCTGTGGGACTGGGAGGTGGTGTGATCCTGTGGTTAGAGCTGTGGGACTGGGAGGTGGTGTGACCCTGTGGTTAGAGCTGTGGGACTGGGAGGTGGTGTGATCCTGTGGTTAGAGCTGTGGGACTGGGATGTGGTGTGACCCTGTGGGACTGGGATGTGGTGTGATCCTGTGGGACTGGGAGGTGGTGTGACCCTGTGGGACTGGGAGGTGGTGTGACCCTGTGGTTAGAGCTGTGGGACTGGGAGGTGGTGTGACCCTGTGGGACTGCGAGGTGGTGTGACCCTGTGGGACTGGGAGGTGGTGTGACCCTGTGGGACTGCGAGGTGGTGTGATCCTGTGGGACTGGGAGGTGGTGTGATCCTGTGGTTAGAGCTGTGGGACTGGGAGGTGGTGTGACCCTGTGGGACTGGGAGGTGGTGTGATCCTGTGGTTAGAGCTGTGGGACTGGGAGGTGGTGTGACCCTGTGGGACTGCGAGGTGGTGTGATCCTGTGGTTAGAGCTGTGGGACTGGGAGGTGGTGTGACCCTGTGGGACTGGGAGGTGGTGTGACCCTGTGGTTAGAGCTGTGGGACTGGGAGGTGGTGTGACCCTGTGGTTAGAGCTGTGGGACTGGGAGGTGGTGTGATCCTGTGGTTAGAGCTGTGGGACGGGGAGGTGGTGTGACCCTGTGGGACTGTGAGGTGGTGTGACCCTGTGGTTAGAGCTGTGGGACTGGGAGGTGGTGTGACCCTGTGGTTAGAGCTGTGGGACTGGGAGGTGGTGTGACCCTGTGGTTAGAGCTGTGGGACTGGGAGGTGGTGTGATCCTGTGGTTAGAGCTGTGGGACTGGGAGGTGGTGTGACCCTGTGGTTAGAGATGTGGGACTGGGAGGTGGTGTGATCCTGTGGGACTGGGAGGTGGTGTGACCCTGTGGTTAGAGCTGTGGGACTGGGAGGTGGTGTGACCCTGTGGTTAGAGCTGTGGGACTGGGAGGTGGTGTGATCCTGTGGTTAGAGCTGTGGGACTGGGAGGTGGTGTGATCCTGTGGTTAGAGCTGTGGGACTGGGAGGTGGTGTGATCCTGTGGTTAGAGCTGTGGGACTGGGAGGTGGTGTGATCCTGTGGGACTGGGTGGTGGTGTGATCCTGTGGTTAGAGCTGTGGGACTGGGAGGTTGTGTGATCCTGTGGTTAGAGCTGTGGGACTGGGAGGTGGTGTGACCCTGTGGGACTGGGAGGTGGTGTGACCCTGTGGGACTGGGAGGTGGTGTGATCCTGTGGTTAGAGCTGTGGGACTGGGAGGTGGTGTGATCCTGTGGTTAGAGCTGTGGGACTGGGAGGTGGTGTGACCCTGTGGTTAGAGCTGTGGGACTGGGAGGTGGTGTGACCCTGTGGTTAGAGCTGTGGGACTGGGAGGTGGTGTGATCCTGTGGTTAGAGCTGTGGGACTGGGAGGTGGTGTGACCCTGTGGTTAGAGCTGTGGGACTGGAAGGTGGTGTGACCCTAATATTATCCAATGGCTGAACATTACAACTTTTTAAATATATTGCAGATTTCGCTAAGTGGGAAGGAATATGATGTGTTTTTGTGTGTGCGTGCGTGCGTGTGTGTGTGTGTGTGTGTGTGAGAGAGTATTTGTGTGAGAGAACTGTAGTGTGCAGCAGAGCTCCACAATGAATCTTCATTATGACACAGTTTGTATTTCTACAGTGTGCAAGTGAGTCAGAACTTGTGAAATATTGTTCTGAGCCACACTTTTCAAGTGAATCACTTACCACAGCGGTAGCATCATTAGAACTGTAAGATCCGTGACATTTCTGGGTGAGACTGAGAAAGTAATAATTGCACAGGGTTTTTTTTTTAGCAGCACAGCTGCAGATGAATGTGAAGAGATTTCGACATGCTCTTTCTTAATTTGCATCTCCGTTCTACTGCTGATTGCAGGGCTGTGTTGTTGTCTGCCAGTGTCCTGTGCAGAGGGGGGGTGGGGTCGGGGCGAGGGGGACAGTGTCCCAGTGATTAATAAGACGGTTGGGACGTGTTGTCGATTCTGCAGAGTTCTATATGGACTGGAATGAAACCAGGTCCCAAAGGGGATGAGGCTCACCAGGGGAGATTCAAACCCATGTCCCCTTATCCCAGTGGCCCCGCTGGCAGAAATCCAACGTGGATAAACGAGGAGGTGCTTCCTCTAGCTAAGCAAGCAGTGGGGAAACGAGCATTCCCATTGTGACTTCTAAACATTCATCAGTGCTGTTAAACGCAAGGCTGCTGGAGCAACACGGGTGAGCCCCGGGCAACAGAAACATGACAAACTGATTGCTGGCCCGGATGGGGGGTGAGGTATGGGGGTGGCGGGTAGGATATGGGGGTGGGGGTTGGGGTTGGGGGTGGGGATGGGGTTGGTGTGTGGGATGAGAGATGGGTTTGGTGTGTGGGATGAGGGATGGGTTTGGTGTGTTGGATGAGGATGGAGATGGGGGTGGGGTTGGGGTTGGGGTTGGGGTTGGGGTTGGGGTTGGGGTTGGGGGTGGGGATGGGGTTGGTGTGTGGGATGAGGATAGAGATGGGGTTGGTGTGGGGGATGGGGATGTTGATGGGGTTGGGGTTGGGGTTGGGGTTAGAGAGGGTTAGGGTTTGTGGGCTTGAGCCAGTTGAGGCGGCTCTTTGCATGATGACATCACAAGTTACTCGCAGCGTTCTGAATTGAAGTGTGTCGTTCGGTCAGCTCCCCTCCAGATGAATGTGAAAAATGAAAGCGCCATCCATCATGCAGATTCACGCCTTCACATCCTCCAGAAATAACTGCCTATTAGTGTCTGCCTGAGGGGGGCCTGGTCCATGTGGGAGGGAGGGAGGGGATGCGGATGGCAGCCCCTCGCTTCATGACAGTCTCTTGAAGCTTTGATTAATCGTTTGGTCGGGATGTGAAAATCTCTACCTTCCTCTCCCGAGAGGCGTCCTGCTGTCAGAAATGAAAGTGTTTTCTGGCAGGCTCCAAAAGCACAGACAACGCTTCTCATTTTCGTTTGACTCGCTGGGATGTTGTTTACAGATCCAGTCCTCCTGCTGAACGGTGATAAGATGATACATTTATACAAGGTAGCCCTTTTTAGCATGCAGGCTCGTTTCCCCCGAGGCTCATGGGTAATTAAGGTTAGTTTTTCCTCTGTGACAGTCGTACAGCAGCAGGTCCTTGGGGAGATTTTTGCCCAGTAACTATGAACTAGAAATATTCTTCATATTCTTTTTCTCTGTGCTGTCTGTCTCCAGGATGACAACTGTTTTTGACCCACTTCTAAATTTGCAACACTAAAAATAGGATTTGAAAACAAACCACTAATAAAGTACGGGTGCCTGCATTCACATAGGGTTTTCTTTCTCTGAAGTTTTGAAAAACAAACTTTTGAATTGTATTTTGTATTATTTGTATTATTTCTTTTCACTGTGGCGGAGAAAGAGAAGCGTAACACTCGTTCATAAACGCACAACCTCCCAAGTCAGGTGTTCAGTAGCTAACAATATATAACTCTCCGAAAGTTAGCATGTATGAAACAGTAGACGACTGCATGGAATAGGAATGTTTTCTACTCGTCTGCTTGAATGGCCACAGGGACGTCAAACTGAGTTTTACCAGAGCCGTATTGCAATGCGTTGTTGTATTTGTGTCTAGACCTTCTGTAGCACTCCCTGTATCACATTCCTGGAATCTCATCTCTCTCATGGATTTCCATTCTCAACACACACACTCTCACACGTATGTTTGCAGTGCTGATGGAAAGTGATATCAGTAATAGAATATTGTGTCGACACAGAAGTTTATCTCAGTTTTTGATTGATTTCTTATTTTGTGTTTCTTTAAAGCCACTATTAGGATACTAATGCTATGCTGGAGCTACTCCCTGAGTGCAGGCAGGTCTTCACTAAGAGCTGGTTATGAATGCATCCCATTTCCACTGTGCTTTCCTTGATCTAGTCCTGCAGCTCAGGGTGCAATTCCAGAGCTTGTCCTGCTGTGTCTGCAGCACGCCACACAGATCCCTCGGCCTCCTTGTGTGTGTCTCTGAACAAACACAGCACTGATGGCTAGAGACACACTCTGAATGTCAAGATTACCAGAATGATGAACTGGCCATCTGTATTCATAGAAAAGCATTGACAATATTTACAGGCAATCCGATGCACACATCCTCTTAAAGGAGGTGGTACAGGTTATGAAGAGATTATAACTGTCATGCATTAGTGACAAATATGTAATGCTGTATCAAGCAACACACATTGCCAAATGTATACAGTGTGTTACAGTACATACTGCACTGTAGTTATATAGATTTATTCTAGTACAGACGTGCTCAAATTTGTTGGTACCCCTCCACAAAAAACGAAGAATGCACAATTTTCTCTGAAATAACTTGAAACTGACAAAAGTAATTGGCATCCACCATTGTTTATTCCATATTTAATAGAAATCAGACTTTGCTTTTGATTTTTTATTCAACATAATATTGTAAATAATAAAACAAATGAAAATGGCATGGACAAAAATGATGGGACCGCTAACCTAATATTTTGTTGCACAACCTTTAGAGGCAATCACTGCAATCAAACGTTTTCTGTAGCTCTCAATGAGACTTCTGCACCTGTTAACAGGTAGTTTGGCCCACTCTTCCTGAGCAAACTGCTCCAGCTGTCTCAGGTTTGATGGGTGCCTTCTCCAGACTGCAAGTTTCAGCTCTTTCCATAGATGTTCGATAGGATTCAGATCAGGACTCATAGAAGGCCACTTCAGAACAGTCCAATGTTTTGTTCTTATCCATTCTTGGGTGCTTTTAGCTGTGTGTTTTGGGTCATTATCCTGTTGGAGGACCCATGACCTGCGACTGAGACAGAGCTTTCTGACACTGGGCAGTACGTTTCGCCCCAGAATGCCTTGATAGTCTTGAGATTTCATTGTGCCCTGCACAGATTCAAGGCACCCTGTGCCAGGCGCAGCAAAGCAGCCCCAAAACATAACCAAGCCTCCCATGTTTCACTGTAGGTATGGTGTTCTTTTCTTTGAAAGCTTCATTTTTGTCTGTGAACACAGAGCTGATGTAACTTGCCAAAAGCTCCAGTTTTGACTCATCTGTCCAAAGGACATTCTCCCAGAAGGATTGTGGCTTGTCAATATGCATTTTAGCAAATTCCAGTCTGGCTTTTTATGTGTTTTTTTTCTTTCAAAAGTGGAGTCCTCCTGGGTCTTCTTCCATGGAGCCCACTTTTGCTCAAAAAGCGACGGATGGTGCGATCAGAAACTGACGTACCTTCACCTTGGAGTTCAGCTTGTATCTCTTTGGCAGTTATCCTTGGTTCTTTTTCTACCATTCGCACTATCCTTCTGTTCAATCTGGGGTCGATTTTCCTCTTGCGGCCATGCCCAGGGAGGTTGGCTACAGTTCCATGGACCTTAAACTTCTTAATAATATTTGCAACTGTTGTCACAGGAACATCAAGCTGCTTGGAGATGGTCTTGTAGCCTTTACCTTTACCATGCTTGTCTATTATTTTCTTTCTGATCTCCTCAGACAACTCTCTCCTTTGCTTTCTCTGGTCCATGTTCAGTGTGGTGCACACAATGATACCAAACAGCACAGTGACTACTTTTCTCCATTTAAATAGGCTGAATGACTAATTACAAGATTGGAGACATGTGTGATACTAATTAAAGAAACTAATTAGTTTGAAATATCACTATAATCCAATTCTTTATTATCTTTTCTAAGGGGTACCAACAAATGTGTCCAGGCCATTTTAGAATATCTTTGTAGAATAAGCAATAATTCATCTCTTTTCACAGCTTCTTTGCTTTATTCTATGACATACCAAAGGCATGCAAGTATACATGATAAAATAGCTTTTAATTTCATCACTTTTCAGGAGGAATGAAGCATTATTTCAATGAGCTGTAAGGGTACCAACAAATTTGAGCACGTCTGTATAGACATGAGTAGGAACAGTTGCAGGACAGGCATTGAAATTAGGAGCTAAAGCACATGAATACGCTATTGTGCCAATAGAGGCTCTGGGATGCACAGTAAGAACTGTTGCCCTGTCTCGTTTAAGGACTAGTGGTAGCTGGGATTAGCAGAAATGGATGCGTCATGTGATTCTGATCCACATTCTAACAGGGTTTCTCAGGCGTGCTGAATTAATCGTGAGGAATTTTAACAGATTGTCATGCATGTAAACATAATGAAGGATGGGAAATGCATCGCAAAGTGTAATACAGGCTTTTATATAGAGATTGTAACACGGCCATTCGTTTGCCCCTTTAAACCGATTGAGATCCGACACAAAACTGGAGGTTTAGCACTTTCACGCACTTTTAATGAAAAATAAACAGAACAAAATAAACACCTGGACAAAGATGAAAGATAAAGATGAAAACAAAAAGGCTTTACACAGCACCTTTTAGTACGATTGAACACACCATCAGTCAGGCTCTTCACACAGCGGCAGCCTTGAGGAGCATGACTGCTCTCTTTAAATACCCTGCATCTGGCTCTAATTTACAATGGTATAGGTGTAGACAATGTCGACCCAGGGGACGTTTTTGACCTGAATTAAGAAACAAGGACCAAGGGTCACAAATGGAGATTAGATAAAGGGGCATTCAGAACAGAAAATAGGAGGCACTTTTTTACACATTGAATTGTGAGAGTCTGGAACCAACTCCCCAGTAATGTTGTTGAAGCTGACACTCTGGGATCCTAGTTTCTAGTTTAATAATAACATGTATTCAGAGTTCATTGGTGCAACATCAAATCTACTTCTCTTCCACTTTAGCACCTCTCAGACCACTCTGTGCCCCTTTGCTCCTTGACGTCATTTATTTAAAAACTAGAAAAAGCAGGACTGATCTGACCTTTAGGTTTGAGCTGCTTGGGTCATGCTAGTGAAATCCAGAGGGGAGTGAGGGCTGCTGGTGTCCCCACTCAGCTCTCTCTCCTTCCTGTGGACCTGAGTCTGTCTCCTCACATTAGCCATCCAGCCCTGACACCAATTGAAAATGGGGACACACTGACCTTCAAGGACTGCCAGTGAACTTCACAGACTGCAGCCCAGCAACACTTTGAATGAGGGCACACTTGCGTTCACACTGCTGCTACCCACTCATCTCCTGCTGTGAGGCAGTCTGCTTTGACAGTGCAGACCTCCACAGCACCTGCACTTTGAGGCTCTCTGCTGTAACACCTTTTCCAATGTATTGTCACTCTGTCCTGTAATGCTGTCTCATATGTGATGAAGCTTTCAGGAACCTGAAAACCGACAAATATCTTCATGGTAAAAACTAGACGTTCAGCAGCATTGTAGCGACCTTATTACCAGAAGCAAAGTGCCATAGTCTTCCTCGACATGAGAGAAACGAAATATGAGGTGCAGAGCATCCCAGAGCAGCAGAGAATTGAATTCCCAACTAGTGAAAGACAACTGTATGCAGAAGCTGTTCGCTCGTCTCAGATGTATCAGTGTGGTCTATAAAGTCCACTGCTCACTGGCTCTCTCCATGCGTTGCACTGTACTCCCAATCACTGCTAGCATGCCTTTCTCTTTCTCTAGGAACAGCAGCGTTGCAGCTACAGGATCTTAAGAGGAATCGCATTGCACCGCTGCAGACACTGCTGGGAATGCAAGGTGTTGTGATGGAAGTGAGTGAATGTAATTGTGAAGCAGCAGCCCTGCTTGCAACGGAGCTCGCTTGGGGAAATAAGAGCTAATCCTACACTCCTCTCTGTGAGCGAGTCTGTGAGGCACAGTTGAGCCTGTCTGCGCTTGGACACTAGGGGGAGTGAAAGCACCTACACCCCTCTCTGTGAGCGAGTCTGTGAGGCACAGTTGAGCCTGTCTACGCTTGGACACTAGGGGGAGTGAGAGCACCTACACCCCTCTCCTCTCTGTGAGCGAGTCTGTGAGGCACAGGTGAGCCTGTCTGCGCTCGGACACTAGGGGGAGTGAGAGCACCTACACCCCTCTCCTCTTTGAGCGAGTCTGTGAGGCACAGGTGAGCCTGTCTGCGCTCAGAGAACACATTGCTGCCTTTCAAACTGCAGCACTGAATCCATCAGAATGTATTAAACCAGAGCCATTCTCAGCAACCTTCCCTGCAGGATTTATGCGCTTGATTTCAAAATATTATCGATCTCAAGGCTGCTTTGCTTGAATGTACAGTACATCATAGAGACTCTGTAATGAACTAGGTGTTGGAGATTAGAAATGAGAATATCCCCACAATTAGTTTCCAACCTTCTATTTAATTATGGATGAGTTTGTCACGCACCTGGCTTTCCTGGAAGATGACGATGCAGCTGACAGCCTGTACACTCGACACAGCTTTCACAGAGCCAGTTATGTGTGGTCTGGATCAGGTCTGTATTTTCTAGTTTAATAATAACATGTATTCAGAGGTACTAATCCACAAGAGCACCCTTTCAGCATTTCAAAAACTGAAAAGAAAAAAAAAACATACCCTCAGAGAAGATACTTAGGATTGTGAAGGCTGTAGCATGCGAGTCCTGTGATGAATGCGACTGCACTGAGAGCAGGTACCCCCGGTCTGTGCTACAGTTTCATTCTGCCCCCTCTCCTCATGAAAAGAAAGACAAGGGCAGCAGTGTAGAGTAGTGGTTAAGGCGCTGGACTCTTGACCGGAGGGTTGTGGGTTCAATCCCAGGAGGGGGACACTGCTGCTGTGCCCTTGAGCAAGGTACTTTACCTAGATTGCTCCAGTAAAAACCCAACTGTATAAATGGGTAATTGTATGTAAAAAAAAAAAAATAATAATAATGTGATATCTTGTAACAATTGTAAGTCGCCCTGGATAAGGGCGTCTGCTAAGAAATAAATAATAATAATACTATAATACAGTGGCTTGGTAACTTCACCCTGCCGTTTTCAAAAAACAACTTCACCTGTTTTAAAAAATCATACCTCAGGCACGGCTAAGAATTCAAATGCAAAGGCGGTTACATCAGATCTCAGCCACTTGACACCGTGCAGTGTTTTTAAACAGTGGCTTTCAGATTTTGAAAAAGAAATTGCTGTTCTAATAACGGCCCAGTATATGAACAGGCAAACATGCCTTCAGGGCTGATTTACTCCTGCAGTCGGTGTACTACCCCTGACTGGCCAACAGGGGGACTGTAAGTCTGTATTTAACCAGGGAGCTGTTGCATTGAATACCTTTCCAGAAATACTTTCAATAATTGTTGCTCCATTTCTCCCTCTGTTCAAGCCTTCTTTTAAATGAATCGTGCCCTTCTGTTATACTTAAACAGCAGTCTGTTAAGCATGTCGAATGTTTTCATTTTACAGACACGCTAGTTACATTTCTCTATGTGCTCAATTCCTCAGGGGTTCCCAACCTTTTTGGGTGTGCGGACCCCCTACATGCTACTGTTACACCATATGTTACTATAGTGACACGAAGTTATATGGAACTGTGATTCACGTAATAAACAAAGGAATAATGCACTCCAGAATCTGACCCCCCCAATAACGATCTCCAAAATATTGATTTCTGATTACCAATGTACAGCATTTACACATTCTGTCATCACCGACTCATACTCGGTATGCACGTGTTCCCAGAACATGAAGTAAGGACGTGTGTGTATCTATTAACAGTTTACAAAGTACAATCAGACGAAAAGAAACACTTAAAAAAAGTAACACAAAATCGAAACGATGGACACAACAATGCATTTTTTTTAAATGCAACAAACACAACGGGTTGGTTAGCTAGCTATCAATAGCCTGCCTGCACATCCTTAATTTCAACCAAAGAAAACCAAGCGCTTCACCCACGGCGAAGGGCAGCGCAGCATAGTCTCTTAAAGCTTCCGTGCTGACTGCTGAAGGCTTTTTCTAGAGTACTAATCATAGGATACTGAAATCAAACTTGTGTGTATTCAAGTAAGGAGGTCACACCAACCTGTGCTGAATAGGTATCTGCAACAAATGAAATGCTTGTTAGTACACTCGTAAATGCAGCGTGGTACCGTATAAATACAGATGCGTCATGTTTTGCTTCGCATATTGTTTTTGTGTAATTTAACCAGCAAAAATTAAATAGCACGCAAAACTGCAGCTGAGTGTACAGTATCCAACGTCCAGCACGTCCCTGTACAAAACTGAAGCAATGCTTAAAAAAAAAAACAACTTACTAATATGACATTGGGTCATAAGTTAAAATTATACCACTTGTACGCATTATCCCCAAACAGAATACTGTATATTGAGTGAGTAGGTAAATGTGCGAGAATTTATTAATATTGAGTCAAAGTAAATGACAATTCTATGTACGTATCGCTGTGCTTCCGCATTTTGCGTTGACCTTGTTTCTGTTGCAATGTTTCATTATTTCACTGATACCTGGTTCATTTGATCACTTCTTTTGTTCTACATTCGACAAATTGGAAGCGTGTGACGTCAATCACGTCGCAGCTGCAACTCGCCGGCGACGCATACTTGCAAAAAAAAAAAAAAAAAAATACAATGTAACCATATATGTGGACGATATACATTGTGCATATACTTATTTGCACTGTGAAATTGGTGAGTTCCCTGCATGAAGTGGTTATCATTACTGTGCTTTCCCGCGGACCCCCTGTGATGGCCTTGCGGACCCCAGGTTGGAAACCACTGCAATATGCGATGCTTGGTGGTTGAAGCAAGTGATAGTTATGAATATTTAATGAATCATACCCATACTACGAATGTTTCATGAGAGAGATCTATACGAACAGCTAATTTTTTTTCATTGAGTTTATTGTTTCAAAACCATATTTTTAAATATTTGCGAATGGAAAATGTACAAATGACTTCCAATACCATACCACTGTCACCCCATGTGTACTCACAGGCTTATGAAAGCAGACTGCCTGTGGTGAATGTGTGTGAGTTTGAGGGTAGGAATCGTTATGAAAGCAGACTGCCTGTGGTGAATGTGTGTGAGTTTGAGGGTAGGAATCGTTATGAAAGCAGACTGCCTGTGGTGAATGTGTGTGAGTTTGAGGGTAGGGATCGTTATGAAAGCAGACTGCCTGTGGTGAATGTGTGTGAGTTTGAGGGTAGGAATCGTTATGAAAGCAGACTGCCTGTGGTGAATGTGTGTGAGTTTGAGGGTAGGAATCGTTATGAAAGCAGACTGCCTGTGGTGAATGTGTGTGAGTTTGAGGGTAGGAATCGTTATGAAAGCAGACTGCCTGTGGTGAATGTGTGTGAGTTTGAGGGTAGGAATCGTTATGAAAGCAGACTGCCTGTGGTGAATGTGTGTGAGTTTGAGGGTAGGAATCGTTATGAAAGCAGACTGCCTGTGGTGAATGTGTGTGAGTTTGAGGGTAGGAATCGTTATGAAAGCAGACTGCCTGTGGTGAATGTGTGTGAGTTTGAGGGTAGGAATCGTTATGAAAGCAGACTGCCTGTGGTGAATGTGTGTGAGTTTGAGGGTAGGAATCGTTATGAAAGCAGACTGCCTGTGGTGAATGTGTGTGAGTTTGAGGGTAGGAATCGTTATGAAAGCAGACTGCCTGTGGTGAATGTGTGTGAGTTTGAGGGTAGGAATTGAAAGGACTGCCTGTGGTGAATGTGTGTGAGTTTGAGGGCAGGAATCGTTATGAAAGCAGACTGCCTGTGGTGAATGTGTGTGAGTTTGAGGGTAGGAATCGTTATGAAAGCAGACTGCCTGTGGTGAATGTGTGAGTTTGAGGGTAGGAATCGTTATGAAAGCAGACTGCCTGTGGTGAATGTGTGTGAGTTTGAGGGTAGGAATCGTTATGAAAGCAGACTGCCTGTGGTGAATGTGTGAGTTTGAGGGTAGGAATCGTTATGAAAGCAGACTGCCTGTGGTGAATGTGTGTGAGTTTGAGGGTAGGAATCGTTATGAAAGCAGACTGCCTGTGGTGAATGTGTGTGAGTTTGAGGGTAGGAATCGTTATGAAAGCAGACTGCCTGTGGTGAATGTGTGAGAGTTTGAGGGTAGGAATCGTTATGAAAGCAGACTGCCTGTGGTGAATGTGTGTGAGTTTGAGGGTAGGAATCGTTATGAAAGCAGACTGCCTGTGGTGAATGTGTGTGTGAGTTTGAGGGTAGGAATCGTTATGAAAGCAGACTGCCTGTGGTGAATGTGTGTGAGTTTGAGGGTAGGAATCGTTATGAAAGCAGACTGCCTGTGGTGAATGTGTGTGAGTTTGAGGTAGGAATCGCTATGAAAGCAGACTGCCTGTGGTGAATGTGTGTGAGTTTGAGGGTAGGGATCGTTATGAAAGCAGACTGCCTGTGGTGAATGTGTGTGAGTTTGAGGGTAGGAATCGTTATGAAAGCAGACTGCCTGTGGTGAATGTGTGTGAGTTTGAGGGTAGGGATCGTTATGAAAGCAGACTGCCTGTGGTGAATGTGTGTGAGTTTGAGGGTAGGAATCGTTATGAAAGCAGACTGCCTGTGGTGAATGTGTGAGTTTGAGGGTAGGAATCGTTATGAAAGCAGACTGCCTGTGGTGAATGTGTGAGTTTGAGGGTAGGAATCGTTATGAAAGCAGACTGCCTGTGGTGAATGTGTGTGAGTTTGAGGGTAGGAATCGTTATGAAAGCAGACTGCCTGTGGTGAATGTGTGAGTTTGAGGGCAGATCGTCATGAAAGCAGACTGCCTGTGGTGAATGTGTGTGAGTTTGAGGGTAGGAATCGTTATGAAAGCAGACTGCCTGTGGTGAATGTGTGTGAGTTTGAGGGTAGGAATCGTTATGAAAGCAGACTGCCTGTGGTGAATGTGTGAGTTTGAGGGTAGGAATCGTTATGAAAGCAGACTGCCTGTGGTGAATGTGTGTGAGTTTGAGGGTAGGAATCGTTATGAAAGCAGACTGCCTGTGGTGAATGTGTGTGAGTTTGAGGGTAGGAATCGTTATGAAAGCAGACTGCCTGTGGTGAATGTGTGTGAGTTTGAGGGTAGGGATCGTTATGAAAGCAGACTGCCTGTGGTGAATGTGTGTGAGTTTGAGGGTAGGAATCGTTATGAAAGCAGACTGCCTGTGGTGAATGTGTGAGTTTGAGGGTAGGGAATCGTTATGAAAGCAGACTGCCTGTGGTGAATGTGTGTGAGTTTGAGGGTAGGAATCGTTATGAAAGCAGACTGCCTGTGGTGAATGTGTGTGAGTTTGAGGGTAGGAATCGTTATGAAAGCAGACTGCCTGTGGTGAATGTGTGTGAGTTTGAGGGTAGGAATCGTTATGAAAGCAGACTGCCTGTGGTGAATGTGTGTGAGTTTGAGGGTAGGGATCGTTATGAAAGCAGACTGCCTGTGGTGAATGTGTGTGAGTTTGAGGGTAGGGAATCGTTATGAAAGCAGACTGCCTGTGGTGAATGTGTGTGAGTTTGAGGGTAGGAATCGTTATGAAAGCAGACTGCCTGTGGTGAATGTGTGTGAGTTTGAGGGTAGGAATCGTTATGAAAGCAGACTGCCTGTGGTGAATGTGTGTGAGTTTGAGGGTAGGAATCGTTATGAAAGCAGACTGCCTGTGGTGAATGTGTGTGAGTTTGAGGGTAGGAATCGTTATGAAAGCAGACTGCCTGTGATGAATGTGTGAGTTTGAGGGTAGGAATCGTTATGAAAGCAGACTGCCTGTGATGAATGTGTGTGAGTTTGAGGGTAGGGATCGTTATGAAAGCAGACTGCCTGTGGTGAATGTGTGTGAGTTTGAGGGTAGGAATCGTTATGAAAGCAGACTGCCTGTGGTGAATGTGTGTGAGTTTGAGGGTAGGAATCGTTATGAAAGCAGACTGCCTGTGGTGAATGTGTGTGAGTTTGAGGGTAGGAATCGTTATGAAAGCAGACTGCCTGTGGTGAATGTGTGAGTTTGAGGGTAGGAATCGTTATGAAAGCAGACTGCCTGTGGTGAATGTGTGTGAGTTTGAGGGTAGGGATCGTTATGAAAGCAGACTGCCTGTGGTGAATGTGTGAGTTTGAGGGTAGGGATCGTTATGAAAGCAGACTGCCTGTGGTGAATGTGTGAGTTTGAGGGTAGGAATCGTTATGAAAGCAGACTGCCTGTGGTGAATGTGTGTGAGTTTGAGGGTAGGAATCGTTATGAAAGCAGACTGCCTGTGGTGAATGTGTGTGAGTTTGAGGGTAGGAATCGTTATGAAAGCAGACTGCCTGTGGTGAATGTGTGTGAGTTTGAGGGTAGGATCGTTATGAAAGCAGACTGCCTGTGGTGAATGTGTGTGAGTTTGAGGGTAGGAATCGTTATGAAAGCAGACTGCCTGTGGTGAATGTGTGAGTTTGAGGGTAGGAATCGTTATGAAAGCAGACTGCCTGTGGTGAATGTGTGAGTTTGAGGGTAGGGATCACATGAAAGCAGACTGCCTGTGGTGAATGTGTGTGAGTTTGAGGGTAGGAATCGTTATGAAAGCAGACTGCCTGTGGTGAATGTGTGTGAGTTTGAGGGTAGGGAATCGTTATGAAAGCAGACTGCCTGTGGTGAATGTGTGAGTTTGAGGGTAGGGATCGTTATGAAAGCAGACTGCCTGTGGTGAATGTGTGTGAGTTTGAGGGTAGGAATCGTTATGAAAGCAGACTGCCTGTGGTGAATGTGTGTGAGTTTGAGGGTAGGAATCGTTATGAAAGCAGACTGCCTGTGGTGAATGTGTGAGTTTGAGGGTAGGAATCGTTATGAAAGCAGACTGCCTGTGGTGAATGTGTGTGAGTTTGAGGGTAGGGATCGTTATGAAAGCAGACTGCCTGTGGTGAATGTGTGTGAGTTTGAGGGTAGGAATCGTTATGAAAGCAGACTGCCTGTGGTGAATGTGTGTGAGTTTGAGGGTAGGAATCGTTATGAAAGCAGACTGCCTGTGGTGAATGTGTGAGTTTGAGGGTAGGAATCGTTATGAAAGCAGACTGCCTGTGGTGAATGTGTGTGAGTTTGAGGGTAGGGATCGTTATGAAAGCAGACTGCCTGTGGTGAATGTGTGTGAGTTTGAGGGGGAATCGTTATGAAAGCAGACTGCCTGTGGTGAATGTGTGTGAGTTTGAGGGTAGGGATCGTTATGAAAGCAGACTGCCTGTGGTGAATGTGTGTGAGTTTGAGGGTAGGGATCGTTATGAAAGCAGACTGCCTGTGGTGAATGTGTGTGAGTTTGAGGGTAGGGATCGTTATGAAGCAGACTGCCTGTGGTGAATGTGTGAGTTTGAGGGTAGGGATCGTTATGAAAGCAGACTGCCTGTGGTGAATGTGTGTGAGTTTGAGGGTAGGGATCGTTATGAAAGCAGACTGCCTGTGGTGAATGTGTGTGAGTTTGAGGGTAGGGATCGTTATGAAAGCAGACTGCCTGTGGTGAATGTGTGTGAGTTTGAGGGTAGGAATCGTTATGAAAGCAGACTGCCTGTGGTGAATGTGTGTGAGTTTGAGGGTAGGAATCGTTATGAAAGCAGACTGCCTGTGGTGAATGTGTGTGAGTTTGAGGGTAGGTATCATTATGACAGCAGACTGCCTGTGGTGAATGTGTGTGAGTTTGAGGGTAGGAATCGTTATGAAAGCAGACTGCCTGTGGTGAATGTGTGTGAGTTTGAGGGTAGGAATCGTTATGAAAGCAGACTGCCTGTGGTGAATGTGTGAGTTTGAGGGTAGGAATCGTTATGAAAGCAGACTGCCTGTGGTGAATGTGTGCGAGTTTGAGGGTAGGAATCGTTATGAAAGCAGACTGCCTGTGGTGAATGTGTGCGAGTTTGAGGGTAGGAATCGTTATGAAAGCAGACTGCCTGTGGTGAATGTGTGTGAGTTTGAGGGTAGGAATCGTTATGAAAGCAGACTGCCTGTGGTGAATGTGTGTGAGTTTGAGGGTAGGAATCGTTATGAAAGCAGGAATCGTTATGAAAGCAGACTGCCTGTGGTGAATGTGTGTGAGTTTGAGGGTAGGAATCGTTATGAAAGCAGACTGCCTGTGGTGAATGTGTGAGTTTGAGGGTAGGAATCGTTGAAAGCAGACTGCCTGTGGTGAATGTGTGAGTTTGAGGGTAGGAATCGTTATGAAAGCAGACTGCCTGTGGTGAATGTGTGTGAGTTTGAGGGTAGGAATCGTTATGAAAGCAGACTGCCTGTGGTGAATGTGTGTGAGTTTGAGGGTAGGAATCGTTATGAAAGCAGACTGCCTGTGGTGAATGTGTGTGAGTTTGAGGGTAGGAATCGTTATGAAAGCAGACTGCCTGTGGTGAATGTGTGTGAGTTTGAGGGTAGGAATCGTTATGAAAGCAGACTGCCTGTGGTGAATGTGTGTGAGTTTGAGGGTAGGAATCGTTATGAAAGCAGACTGCCTGTGGTGAATGTGTGTGAGTTTGAGGGTAGGAATCGTTATGAAAGCAGACTGCCTGTGGTGAATGTGTGTGAGTTTGAGGGTAGGGATCGTTATGAAAGCAGACTGCCTGTGGTGAATGTGTGTGAGTTTGAGGGTAGGAATCGTTATGAAAGCAGACTGCCTGTGGTGAATGTGTGTGAGTTTGAGGGTAGGAATCGTTATGAAAGCAGACTGCCTGTGGTGAATGTGTGTGAGTTTGAGGGTAGGAATCGGGTCTTGCCCGCACTTGAAGGGTTATTTAGAATGCCTGCAGTCAGGTGACCCCTAGGAATCCATGAAATAGGCACACTGGGCTCCGAGTCTGCACTTACTTGTTGTCATAAATTGTTCATGACATTAAAACATTAGCCACTAGTTTTTCTCCAGCATAAAATAAAAACTCAGGGGGCTCCAGAGTGGCACATCTGGTAAAGGCACTCCGAGTGGAGTGCAGGATGTGCCCTATAGCCTGGCGGTCGCTGGTTCGAGTCCAGGCTATTCTATTGCTGACCGTAGACGGGACATCCCAGGGGGCGGCGCACAATTGGCTGAGTGCTGCCCGGGGGTGGGGGAGGGCTCAGGTCGGCTCACCGCGCATCAGCGACCCCTATGGTCTGGCCGAGCACCTGCGGGCTTGCCTGTAAGCTGCCCAGAGCTGCGTTGTCCTCCGACGCTGTATCTCTGAGGTGGCTGCACAGTGAGTTTGCAGTGTGAAGTGGTTGGCTGACGGCACACGTTTCAGAGGACAGCATGTGTTCGTCTTCGCCGCTCCCAAGTCAGCGTGGGGGTGGTAGGTGTGAGCTGAGCCTAAAAATAATTAGATATGCCAAATTGGGAGAAAATAATAAAATAATTGGCGATTACTAAAGTAAAAAAAAATAAAAAAACACAGCTTCTGTTAGAACTGTAATGAGAGGTGCATTCATTGTCAGAAACCTATATCCAATTACTGCAATTGTGATTAAACACAGTTATGTACTGATACTGCATTGCCATGGCATTGTCTCCTGCTCTGTCAAATGGAACAAGTTAATGCTTCACTGCTTTGATAAAGTTAACCAGCGCGTTTCTGCTTTGATAAAGTTAACCAGCGCGTTTCTGCTTTGATAAAGTTAACCAGCGCGTTTCTGCTTTGATAAAGTTAACCAGTGCGTTTGTGCTTTGATAAAGTTAACCAGTGCTTTCTGCTTTGGTAAAGGAGGAATTCATTAAAGAAGACTCTCTGAGGCTCATGCCCTACTGTGCTCTAGTTTGTGCACATGGCTGCTGGGGGTCTCCTCTCTCTCTCTCTCTCTCTCTCTCTCTTTCTCTCTCTCAATGCACAGCCTTGTGATTCTGTATGATTAGCTATGCTGTCAGGTGTGTCAGCTCTCTGTTTCCTGAGCTGTGACCTTGACTCTGAAAAGCCCTCGCTGTACCAGAGGATGAGTAGGCCTACTTTTACAACTTCGAAAGACAGCGCCATGAATAATGTAGAACTGGAAGTTATGCTGCCTTGTTCTTTTTATCTAGGGCATGGAAAGCCAATGGTAGTGCGCTCCAATGAGCAGGATGGGTTCACGAGCTACATGTGAATGCGATTGTGGCTGATCGTTGGTACACAGCAATGCTGATACTGTGCCTGTAAGCTTCGGGCACTCTTGTTTCCATAGTGGTGTGTTCAGGGAATGTCCCTCTGTTCCTGAAGTTTCATTGAAAAGTGACACAGAACAGAAATAACAGGTTATTTGTTATTCCCTTGCTGTATTTTGATTGCATCCATAACTCAGGGATCCCTTGTTTTTTGTGTTTTATTCTTTTGAAAAGACCACAAAGGCATTCCGAATTCAATTCAGACTCCGAGGGGCAATCTGCCAGGAAACTTTTTCATAATCAACCCCTTATCCATTATTCAACCCTCAACAAATATAACTTGTAACCATAAAAGCAACGCACTGATTAATAAGTTATAAATCTTTTGTGTATGCCGGAGGTATGGGTGGGTTGGAGTTGAGTGAGGAAAGAGAGGTTTACCTGTATCTTCAGTGTGTGAGATGCTGATGATTTCAAGGTGTAGCACACTGTAGTTTACCTGTATCGTCAGTGTGTGGGATGCCCGGGACACAGTTTGAAGATGAGGAAGCGTTGTACTCGCTCATTATCATGGTACTGGTCCCAGTCTCCTACTGGATTTCCACCAGGTGTACCAGGGTAGTTCTTGGAAGATCAGGTAGGTGATGGGCAGGTCTGTTTTTATCAATGATCATTGAAGATATTGGCAGCCATAGTTCCGCTCTTGCCCTTGCAGTGAATCAAGGGGTCTGGACTCCAACGTGAGGATCTCTACAGAGTAAATGCTCTTAAACTACACTGCTGTTACTTTGTGAATACACAACCACATGTGTAAATGCAGTGCAATTACAAAAAGCACTAGAAACTGCCAACATTTTCATTGTAGGCTTAGGCATGCTGCATGTGAATACCCAGCTATCCAATATATGTAATGACTGTGTTAATATAGTCCAGTTAGAGCGTAGGAACCCGAGACACTGTGTGTCAATGTAAATGTTCCTAGTCTACAGTTGGTCAGCAGCTCTGAGTTCTAGTGCTCTGTGCTCCTTGATAAACATGTCCTGATTGGACCAGATTGTAAGCACAAGATAGAGAACACAGACGGCATGTTGACGTCCAGATTTACATCGAAGGGTAACATTTATACATCCAATTGGAATAGAACTTTGTATCGCAGTCTGTTAATTGAACAAGTTCATTGTGCCAGAGGCTGTCGATTCAATATGTTTATTGATCTTTTGGGGACCAAATTCAATGAACTGTGAGCTGGAAAAGGAAAACAGAAATTCTTAATGCAATAATTCTTGTGTAGTTTTTTTTTTTTTAATTATTATTTTTATGCCTAATCAGGGATGTCTTAACAGAATCAAAATAACATTTTCTCCATATGCTCTCGGCATAATGCTTGAATGAAATGCTTTTCTCAACTGAATGTTAGTTGAATTTAGACCTGCCAGACTAGCAAAGCAAAGATAGAAACAGAGCTAATCACCAAACACCGCCCCCCAATATCTCTTACTCTGTACAGATAGAAATAGAGCTAATCACCAAACACCGCCCCCAATATCTCTTACTCTGTACAGATAGAAATAGAGCTAATCACCAAACACCGCCCCCAATATCTCTTACTCTGTACAGATAGAAATAGAGCTAATCAAAACACAGCCCCAATATCAGGTAGAAATAGAGCTAATCACCAAACACAGCCCCAATATCTCTTACTCTGTACAGGTAGAAATAGAGCTAATCACCAAACACAGCCCCCAATATCTCTTACTCTGTACAGATAGAAATAGAGCTAATCACCAAACACAGCCCCCAATATCTCTTACTCTGTACAGATAGAAATAGAGCTAATCACCAAACACAGCCCCCAATATCTCTTACTCTGTACAGATAGAAATAGAGCTAATCACCAAACACAGCCCCCAATATCTCTTACTCTGTACAGATAGAAATAGAGCTAATCATCAAACACAGCCCCCAATATCTCTTACTCTGTACAGATAGAAATAGAGCTAATCACCAAACACAGCCCCCAATATCTCTTACTCTGTACAGATAGAAATAGAGCTAATCACCAAACACAGCCCCCAATATCTCTTACTCTGTACAGATAGAAATAGAGCTAATCACCAAACACAGCCCCCAATATCTCTTACTCTGTACAGATAGAAATAGAGCTAATCACCAAACACAGCCCCAATATCTCTTACTCTGTACAGATAGAAATAGAGCTAATCACCAAACACAGCCCCCAATATCTCTTACTCTGTACAGATAGAAATAGAGCTAATCACCAAACACAGCCCCCAATATCTCTTACTCTGTACAGATAGAAATAGAGCTAATCACCAAACACAGCCCCAATATCTCTTAATAGATAGAAATAGAGCTAATCACTTCTTACTCTGTACAGATAGAAATAGAGCTAATCACCAAACACAGCCCCCAATATCTCTTACTCTGTACAGATAGAAATAGAGCTAATCACCAAACACAGCCCCCAATATCTCTTACTCTGTACAGATAGAAATAGAGCTAATCACCAAACACAGCCCCCAATATCTCTTACTCTGTACAGGTAGAAATAGAGCTAATCACCAAACACAGCCCCAATATCTCTTACTCTGTACAGGTAGAAATAGAGCTAATCACCAAACACAGCCCCCAATATCTCTTACTCTGTACAGATAGAAATAGAGCTAATCACCAAACACAGCCCCCAATATCTCTTACTCTATAGAGATAGAAATAGAGCTAATCACCAAACACATCCCCCAATATCTCTTACTCTGTACAGATAGAAATAGAGCTAATCACCAAACACAGCCCCCAATATCTCTTACTCTGCACAGATAGAAATAGAGCTAATCACCACACAGCCCCCAATATCTCTTACTCTGTACAGATAGAAATAGAGCTAATCACCAAACACCGCCCCCAATATCTCTTACTCTGTACAGATAGAAATAGAGCTAATCACCACACAGCCCCCAATATCTCTTACTCTGTACAGATAGAAATAGAGCTAATCACCAAACACAGCCCCCAATATCTCTTACTCTGTACAGATAGAAATAGAGCTAATCACCAAACACAGCCCCCAATATATCTTACTCTGTACAGATAGAAATAGAGCTAATCACCAAACACAGCCCCCAATATCTCTTACTCTGTACAGATAGAAATAGAGCTAATCACCAAACACATCCCCCAATATCTCTTACTCTGTACAAAGTTGTTTTCTATGCCTTTTGAATTCAGTATTTTACTCTGACCCAGAGTTGATAGTTAGTGTTCCCTGTAGGTGGCAGTGTTTTGCAGGCGCAGTTAAAAACAAAAAGATAACAAATGTAATGGTTGTGAAATGGTCTTGCACTGTAGGGAGGGAGGGAGGGAGGTAGGTAGGTAGGTGGTAGGTAGGGAGGGAGGTGGTAGATAGGGGGAGGTAGGTAGGTATGGAGGGTGGTAAGTAGGGAGGGAGGGAGGTTGGTAGGTAGATAGGGAGGGAGGTAGGTAGGTAGGGAGGGAGGTAAGTAGGGAGGGAGGTAGGAAGGGAGGTAGGTAAGGAGGGAGGTTGGTAGGTAGATAGGGAGGGAGGTAGGTAAGTAGGGAGGGAGGTTGGTAGGTGGGGGGAGGGAGGGAGGTAGGTAAGTAGGGAGGTAGGTAGGGAGGTTGGTAGGTAGGTGGGGAGGGAGGTTGGTAGGTAGGGAGGGAGGTAGGGAGGGAGGGAGGTTGGTAGGGAGGTAGGTAGGTGGGAAGGGAGGTAGGTAGGGAGGGAGCTAGGTAAGGATGGAGGGAGGGTGGTAGGTAGGTGGTAGGGATGGAGGTAGGGAGGTATGTAGGGAGGGAGGTAGGTAGGGAGGGCGGGAGGGAGATTGGGAGGGAGGGAGGGAGGGAGGGAGGTAGGAATCTTTGCTTACGATTGTAAGTCGCCCTGGATAAGGGCGTCTGCTAAGAAATAAATAATAATAATAATAATAATCATCATTCTGTTGTACATTTACTTGCTGTATCCCAGTATCCAGTCTTGCTGTCCGCTGCAGTGCTGTGGTACATTCTGTGGTTATTTCACAGAATGCTGTATGTGTTAATAAATCAGGGGGCGGGCTGTAACAACATGACCTGGCCACTCTGTGCTGCAGGGGTGGAAAACGGTTGCCTGCGGAGCAGTGCATCCTGGGAGGCGGAGGGGCCAGGCAGTACTGGCCACGAGTGTCGTGCTGCAGCTAGTTTAACATTTCCTGTATGTACAGTATGACCATCCTCAAGGGAAAGTGTGTCCATGGTAAGTGGTTGGGTATCTGCTTCAGAGACCCATTGGGGTTAGGGGTTAGGGGTTAGGGGTTGGGGTTAGGAATCTTGAGATTCTCTACCTCGCAGGGTTGTCTCCTCACCTGCTATGTGTGTTTCTTCATCGCACTGTTCAGCTGAATCATCTTGTTCTAAATTAAATGAATTTGCACAGGTTGTGCAGTGTTTGCCCACTAGGGGGCTGCCTGATGTAGAATACAGTAAAGTCTTATGAAAGTATATTTGTCATTCAGGTTCAGGCTGATTTCTTCGGCAGTGTTTAGGGTTGTAATTTTCAGCCTTCCTCTTGCTGTGCTGAAACTGTGGGAATGAGTCTTTGTGTGCAGCGGGTCGAGCAAGTGAGCTGCTTTGCAAACACAAACTCTTCCTCTGCCTCTTTTAGTCTTTGGTCTGACAGCTAGACACACCACCTCCTGTAACCCCAGGCTTGTTTGAACACAGACTTCAAAACCGGGAACTCAGATTAGAATGTGGAGGATGCAGCCAAACTTCACAGTGTCAGAGGAGGAGACAAACAAGAGCTGTGTTTCAAACTGCAATCATATTGAGTGGGCAGATTATTAATATGTGTTGAGGAATTCAAATGACAGAGCAGAGCAGCTTACAAATTGACAGCTTAATCAGCTTAATAGTGAAATGTCTTTCCAGCCGTCGTGGGTGCTCGGTCAGCCTCAAGGGTATTGTTTTAAAAGTTGTGAGAGTTCGCTAGTTTAGTCAAGGAGACAACATGTTTGGCTAATTATCTAACAGCACCATCATATTAGCCAAAACTTAAAAAAAAAAAAAAAAAAAGTTTTTTGCGAACAACACCCCATAATGGATTTGTGTATAACTAAAGTTTTATTTAGTAGAGTATATAAGACACTCCAGCTCTCTGCTCTAACCACTAAGCAACGCTGCCTCCCAATCCCTTAGTTCTAACCATTTGTTCAATTATTATGAATTAGTTCTGTCCCTTAAGAAGAGCCCCCCCCCCCAAAAAAAGAAAACAGATCAGAGGTAATCAGGAGTCAGACAGGTGAGTCTTATAGTCCTGTAAGAACCTACACACGCACGCGCGCACACACACACACACACAGATCAGAGGTAATCAGCAGTCAGACAGGTGAGTCTTATAGTCCTGTAAGAACCTACACACGCACGCGCGCACACACACACACACACAGATCAGAGGTAATCAGGAGTCAGACGGGTGAGTCTTATAGTCCTGTAAGAACCTACACACGCACGCGCGCACACACACACACACACAGATCAGAGGTAATCAGCAGTCAGACAGGTGAGTCTTATAGTCCTGTAAGAACCTACACACGCACGCGCGCACACACACACACACACACAGATCAGAGGTAATCAGCAGTCAGACGGGTGAGTCTTATAGTCCTGTAAGAACCTACACACGCACGCGCACACACACACACACACACAGATCAGAGGTAATCAGCAGTCAGACGGGTGAGTCTTATAGTCCTGTAAGAACCTACACACGCACGCGCGCACACACACACACACAGATCAGAGGTAATCAGCAGTCAGACGGGTGAGTCTTATAGTCCTGTAAGAACCTACACACGCACGCGCGCACACACACACACACACAGATCAGAGGTAATCAGCAGTCAGACGGGTGAGTCTTATAGTCCTGTAAGAACCTACACACGCACGCGCGCACACACACACACACACACAGATCAGAGGTAATCAGCAGTCAGACGGGTGAGTCTTATAGTCCTGTAAGAACCTACACACACGCGCACACACACACACACACACAGATCAGAGGTAATCAGCAGTCAGACAGGTGAGTCTTATAGTCCTGTAAGAACCTACACACGCACGCGCGCACACACACACACACACAGATCAGAGGTAATCAGCAGTCAGACGGGTGAGTCTTATAGTCCTGTAAGAACCTACACACGCACGCGCGCACACACACACACACACAGATCAGAGGTAATCAGGAGTCAGACAGGTGAGTCTTATAGTCCTGTAAGAACCTACACACGCACGCGCGCACACACACACACACAGATCAGAGGTAATCAGCAGTCAGACGGGTGAGTCTTATAGTCCTGTCTGCTGCTGTGAAAGCTGGCAGGGTTTTTGGAGGGGAGAGTTATGCCCTTGGAGTTGCTGTTGAAAGGAGCTGCCAGGGCACATAATGAGAGGGGAGTGGAGCTGATGGAGACTTGAGAATAAAGGGCCCACCCCCCCAATCACTGAGACAGCAGCTTCCACACAATTAGCCATCATAATTCAATTTTCATTCCCCTCCTCCTGGAGAGTGATGTGTTTAATCAGTGTGACCTGGAACTCCTTGAGCCACGATCCTGAACTCTCCCGCGTGCCGAGTCCTTGAGCCACAATCCTGGAACTCTCTGTGGTGTTGAGTCCTTGAGCCACAATCCTGGAACTCTCTGCAGTGCCGAATCCTTGAGCCACGATCCTGGAACTCTCCGCGGTGCCGAGTCCTTGAGCCACGATCCTGGAACTCTCCGCAGTGCCGAGTCCTTGAGCCACAATCCTGGAACTCTCTGTGGTGTTGAGTCCTTGAGCCACAATCCTGGAACTCTCTGTAGTGTTGAGTCCTTGAGCCACAACCCTGGAAGTCTCCGTGGTGCCGAGTCCTTGAGCCACGATCCTGGAACTCTCCGCGGTGCCGAATCCTTGAGCCACAATCCTGGAACTCTCCGCGGTGTCGAGTCCTTGAGCCACAATCCTGGAACTCTCCGCGGTGCCGAGTCCTTGAACCACAATTCTGGAACTCTCCACGGTGCCGAGTCCTTGAGCCACAATTCTGGAACTCTCCACGGTGCCGAGTCCTTGAGCCACAATCCTGGAGTTCTCCGCAGTGCCGAGTCCTTGAGCCACAATCTGCTGAAGGGAGTACACTGGAGTGCAGCATTACATAGCCATGTAAATACGAGGGAGCTGTGAGCCCCAGGGGTTACATCAGAGGAGCAGGGAGGAGTGAAGAAAAGGGACACAATGTAGCCTACACCATTCTCAAACAATGTTGGAAACCAATGTCCCAATATTGCTGGAGTTGGTTACTGGTTAGGTACTGGGAGGCAGGGTGGCAGTACAAGTGAATGGAGTTTAGATTCACCTTCTGAATGAAATATTACAATGAAATATAACTAGCAATATTCCTACAACCTCAAACATAACTTCCATTCACTTTACACAAACATGCACATGGGGAGGTATGCCTGGGTCTTTCAGATCCCAGACATCCTTGAAGTTGATCATTTTCAGAGCTACTGGAGGGATTTCACTTTGTCTTAGAGGACAATGCATTGAGAAGGAGCCTGAATGTACCTGAATCCTCAGATCAGATTGGTTTGAAGGAGCTGGCGTTCCTGCAGCCTGACCGCCCTGCCCTCTCACACTCACTATCCAGGAGCTGGGGTTCCTGCAGCCTGACCGCCCTGACCTCTCACACTCACTATCCAGGAGCTGGGGTTCCTGCAGCCTGATCGCCCTGACCTCTCACACTCACTATCCAGGAGCTGGGGTTCCTGCAGCCTGACCGACCTGCCCTCTCACTCACTATCCAGGAGCTGGGGTTCCTGCAGCCTGATCTCCCTGCCCTCTCACACTCGCTATCCAGGAGCTGGGGTTCCTGCAGCCTTACCACCCTGCCCTCTCACACTCACTATCCAGGAGCTGGGGTTCCTGCAGCCTGACCGCCCTGCCCTCACACTCACACTCACTATCCAGGGCCGGGGTCCTGCAGCCTGACCGCCCTGCCCTCTCACACTCACTATCCAGGAGCCGGGGTTCCTGCAGCCTGACCGCCCTGCCCTCTCACACTCACTATCCAGGAGCTGGGGTTCCTGCAGCCTGACCGCCCTGCCCTCTCACACTCACTATCCAGGAGCTGGGGTTCCTGCAGCCTGACCGCCCTGCCCTCTCACACTCACTATCCAGGAGCCGGGGTTCCTGCAGCCTGACCGCCTGACCT
This sequence comes from Huso huso, assembly GCA_036884735.1. NCBI lineage: Eukaryota > Metazoa > Chordata > Actinopteri > Acipenseriformes > Acipenseridae > Huso > Huso huso. Next base: position 112,759 of record CM072668.1, on the reverse strand, counting down.
CTCACACTCACTATCCAGGAGCTGGGGTTCCTGCAGCCTGACCGCCCTGCCCTCTCACTCACTATCCAGGAGCTGGGGTTCCTGCAGCCTGATCTCCCTGCCCTCTCACACTCGCTATCCAGGAGCTGGGGTTCCTGCAGCCTTACCACCCTGCCCTCTCACACTCGCTATCCAGGAGCTGGGGTTCCTGCAGCCTGACCGCCCTGCCTCACACTCACTATCCAGGAGCTGGGGTTCCTGCAGCCTGACCGCCCTGACCTCTCACACTCACTATCCAGGAGCTGGGGTTCCTGCAGCCTGACCGCCTGCCCTCTCACACTCACTATCCAGGAGCTGGGGTTCCTGCAGCCTGACCGCCCTGCCCTCTCACTCACTATCCAGGAGCCGGGGTTCCTGCAGCCTGACCGCCCTGACCTCTCACACACTATCCAGGAGCTGGGGTTCCTGCAGCCTGACCGCCCTGCCCTCTCACACTCACTATCCAGGAGCTGGGGTTCCTGCAGCCTGACCGCCCTGCCCTCTCACACTCACTATCCAGGAGCAGGGGTTCCTGCAGCCTGACCGCCTGCCCTCTCACACTCACTATCCAGGAGCTGGGGTTCCTGCAGCCTGACCGCCCTGCCCTCTCACACTCACTATCCAGGAGCTGGGGTTCCTGCAGCCTGACCGCCCTGCCCTCTCACACTCACTATCCAGGAGCTGGGGTTCCTGCAGCCTGACCGCCCTGACCTCTCACACTCACTATCCAGGAGCTGGGGTTCCTGCAGCCTGACCGCCCTGCCCTCTCACACTCACTATCCAGGAGCAGGGGTTCCTGCAGCCTGACCGCCCTGCCCTCTCACACTCACTATCCAGGGCTGTGCAGAGCTGACTGTGGAAGCCAGCTGGTAGCAGCACCATAGAGATTGTGGTAAAGATGAGGCCTACAGTGCTGGGCAGGGAATTCATCTTTAAGTCTTTAACTATGCGTCTTTGTGTTTACAGCCCAAAATAAAACAAAAACTACCTTTCATTATCTAGCACAGACAGATTTACACAAGCCAAGCCTGAAAGAGACTTCTGTTTGTTTTTGTTTTTTAGTTTCTTTGAGTTGGAGCCACAATGCCAAGAATACTCATGTCTGCTTTTTGTAACCCCTCACTTCCAGTGCTGTTGACGGTCTCCTCTTTTTACTGCAGTGAGATGTATTATTAATGAACTGAAAGCAAGACCTTGGCAACAGTCCTTGGCATTGCTGCTTGTGACTGATGGTGGTAAAGTAACTGAGGATGTTTTCAAATACATTCGATATGTATACAGTTGTTTTGGCCTGTGTTGACATAGTGCAATGGCATGTAAAACCATTTTTTTATTATTTAAATGTGAAATTATAGTTATGTTCATTAATATGGTCGGTATTGCTTTGCCTTGTACCCCTGTTAACAGACACTTTATTGTGATACAGTGTTTAATGTGTAAGGTAGACGGCCCCCAAATTTAATATCATGTCTCATGCCCTTTTTAACATGCTGGCTGCTGGTTAAACTCCAGTCTGAGAGGGGAGCACATCCTTTAAGTGTCCTTTTACACGCTCATGTGGAGAGGCCATTTATTAATCGTATTGAAGATGCAATTAAGAAAAATCAATGCAAGCACAGTGAATTGTACAGAGCTCAAGCGTGTCCTGGCAGCACCACTGGATATGTAATTGTCCAACAGTTATTGCTGCCAGTTCTGAATCACGGAGGAGCTGTGTTTGTGTGGGGAGGAGGATGAGGAGGACACACCAGAGGTTGTGTCTGGGGGACAATTTGTCGGTGTGACAGCTGGGATTAAGTGAAAAATGTACCTTAAGAAATGAGATAAAAATACCAAAGGAGGCGTTGTTTAATTTTCCATCATCAACCCCCCCAGGCTGCGTGCTGGCAGAGCGGAGTGAAGCTTCGCTTTGCCTTTCCTGCTTGCACCACGAGGCCTGTTTTAATTATTGATTACCTGGCTGGCTGACTGATTGATTGATTGCACATATTACTTGTCAAGGTAAGCCATTGTGGAACATCTGTCTTCTTTGAGCAAAATACAATGCCAATACCCTTGAGCACACTGAGCCTGTCTGCGATGCACAAGGGAAAGCACACACACATTGAGCCATGCTGGAAAATTCAGACTTTGCTGTAGATTTTCACCTTCAACTTAGGTAATCGCTGATGAATGTCAGGGTATCTTTCCAGGTGGATTTGTAAATTCAGTAATCTTAATTTTGGTTCAGCCCCTGGCTTTGTGTCTGATCTAGAGCGCTACAGAACAGCAGTCTGTCCCTGGCTTTGTGTCTGATCTAGAGTGCTACAGAACAGCAGTCTGTCCCTGGCTTTGTGTCTGATCTAGAGTGCTACAGAACAGCAGTCTGTCCCTGGCTTTGTGTCTGATCTAGAGTGCTACAGAACAGCAGTCTGTTCCCCTAACTTTGTGTCTGATCTAGGCGCTACAGAACAGCTGTCCCTGGCTTTGTGTCTGATCTAGGCTACAGGTCTGTCCCTGTTTGTGTTTGATCTAGAGTGCTACAGAACAGCAGTCTGTCCCTGGCTTTGTGTCTGATCTAGAGCGCTACAGAACAGCAGTCTGTTCTGGGTCCCTGGCTTTGTGTCTGATCTAGAGCGCTTACAGGACAGCAGTTTGCTGGGAAGCACGACTTGGTTCAGTGGCTGAGAAACAAGTCTTTCCAGATGGCAGTTTAAAGGCCTGCATTGATTACTGATCAGTGTTTGTGTTTGCAATTTGGAAACAGTTTGTTCACATTAGCCACAGTTTGCCAGGCTGAGGAAAAGTCAGAGAGTCGGTTCTGTAGAGATGCTGGCTGGCCGGTGCTGGCTGTCTGCAGGCCAGGTTTGAAGTTAGTTTAATGATTTATAGAAGGCTTGAGGCTCTCCTCTGTCGATATGTCCTCCCTGAACCCATGGGAATGCACAGGCCAATCAACCACAATAACCTTGACCCTGACCCCACGGGAATGCACAGGCCAATCAACCACAATAACCTTGACCCTGATCACACGGGAATGAACAGGCCAATCAACCACAATAACCTTGACCCTGACCCTGACCCCACGGGAATGCACAGGCCAATCAACCACAATAACCCTGACCCTGACCCTGACCCTGAACCCATGGGAATGCACAGGCCAATCAACCACATTAAAACTCATTTTACTATCTGAGCCACTGGATACCCTGCTGAGCACTCCATTCTCATCATCAGAGAGCTTTTATTTCCAGACAGTGCTTCTCTTATCACTGTGTCAACATCAAACGTAGTTTACACCCGTGATGGCCCAATTAAAACATATCTGGGCCAGCTGACAGGCTCCCTAATAGACTCCCTTCTCTTGGTGATGTGCTGCCCCCCTCCTCCTTTGTCAGGTCCTGGGCTGCGGGGACAGAGGGAATGAGGGAGTAAATGAGGATTTTAGAGCTGCCATTGTTTGTACAGCAGGACTCCCATAACTCTTGGCTAAGTGCTTTCTAAGCACTGCAGTGTTCCATAAAGCAATCAGGAAGCCTTTCACAGGGACAGAGGGGAGTGTGAGTGTTCTGTAGCCTGTATAGTGTACAGCAGAGCCTTTCACAGGGACAGAGGGGAGTGTGAGTGTTCTGTAGCCTGCATAGTGTACAGCAGAGCCTTTCACAGGGACAGAGGGGAGTGTGAGTGTTCTGTAGCCTGCATAGTGTACAGCAGAGCCTTTCACAGGGACAGAGGGGAGTGTGAGTGTTCTGTAGCCTGTATAGTGTACAGCAGAGCCTTTCTCAGGGACAGAGGGGAGTGTGAGTGTTCTGTAGCCTGCATAGTGTACAGCAGAGCCTTTCACAGGGACAGAGGGGAGTGTGAGTGTTCTATAGCCTGTATAGTGTACAGCAGAGCCTTTCACAGGGACAGAGGAGAGTGTGAGTGTTCTGTAGCCTGTATAGTGTACAGCAGAGCCTTTCACAGGGACAGAGGGGAGTGTGAGTGTTCTGTAGCCTGCATAGTGTACAGCAGAGCCTTTCACAGGGACAGAGGAGAGTGTGAGTGTTCTGTAGCCTGCATAGTGTACAGCAGAGCCTTTCACAGGGACAGAGGGGAGTGTGAGTGTTCTGTAGCCTGTATAGTGTACAGCAGAGCCTTTCTCAGGGACAGAGGGGAGTGTGAGTGTTCTGTAGCCTGCATAGTGTACAGCAGAGCCTTTCACAGGGACAGAGGGGAGTGTGAGTGTTCTGTAGCCTGCATAGTGTACAGCAGAGCCTTTCACAGGGACAGAGGGGAGTGTGAGTGTTCTGTAGCCTGCAAAGTCCCAGGTTTAATACAAGGCTCAGGTTTAACGCTTCCCAATTCAAACCACTGTTCCCAGCTGCCTGACACTGTGGGGTTGTCAGTCTGCAGGTCTAAGAGAGGGTTGATTTGTGTGCAGCGGGTAGCAGGCTGCTCACAGTGATATGATGGGAGGCAGCAGTGCCCTTGAGCCCGAGGGTATCTAGTGTTCTCTCACAGCGAGTGTTGCAATGTAGGTAATTTAAACAGACGTTTCTATCGCTGAGCTCACAAGTAAGCTGGGATTTCAGTGTATTGTTCTCAGTGTTTTCAGCTCTCCTGGGGAGACAGCACTGGGCTCTGTGGGTTGTTAATACTCACAATTACTGAGGAATAGGTTTTCAAAAGGCCCAGTGGTGTAATTGTATTTTTTTCTTTTCTTTTCTGCAGTTGCTTAGACGTAGGGAGGTAAATAATATGGGATGCTATAGGCATGCCCTCCAATTGGCTTTGAGAGCCTGTCACAGGAGATCACCATTCTGTTATACATTGGGGCTCACATGCACACAGCAGTGCTTTACAGAATTTCATCTAAACCCAGAACTGTTTCACAAATCCTTCAATAAAGAATACCGGAAAACAAAACTAATGATAAGAATCTTAGACTTGATCTTTTGATTTGTTTAAGCCCATAGTTTTTTCCAATTGAATTTTCAACTACAGTAATGTACCAGACTATGTTTATATCAAATATTATGTGACATAATAATGATGTTTTTAGTACAGTTTGTGCAAAAATACTGAAATGACTTCTTGATTTTGGAAAGCTTTTATGTATTGGTATCTGCTTTCATTCTTTGTCTAACGCACAGAAAATAAATGTTATTAAACGTTCAATGCCACAGTGAAAGTGTCAGCGCTTGTTCCAGACTGTTGATGGTAATCGGATTCCCTGACATTACAACTAGTGCTCCTTTTCAAGTTTGTATTCAGGAGACACAGATGAGATGCATTGCTGTGTGACACTGCCAGCTTTTAAAAATGCATGCCTTTTAATTGTTAAACATTTTGTCAAACATCTGGGCTCTTCGTACGTGTGTGAGAGAATATTGGTACGAGTCGCAGTGAAGGGACCAGGGCTGGAACGTGAGGTCGGTTTGCACGCTCCGAGTGAAGGGACCAGGGCTGGAACGTGAGGTCGGTTTGCACGCTCCGAGTGAAGGGACCAGGGCTGGAACGTGAGGTCGGTTTGCACGCTCCGAGTGAAGGGACCAGGGCTGGAACGTGAGGTCGGTTTTGCACGCTCGGTGAAGGGACCAGGGCTGGAACGTGAGGTCGGTTTGCACGCTCCGAGTGAAGGGACCAGGGCTGGAACGTGAGGTCGGTAAGAGGTCGGTTTGCAAGCTCAGATGACATCAACAGCACCACTATTGAGAACAAAGCATGATAAAAACAACAGGTGAAATGTGAGCTCTGATTGGCTGAAGGATCATAAATAGTCTATAATACATATTATGTCGATCATGACATTCTCTGTTAAATCCCACCTGAAAGAAATAGACAAGCAATAGAACAACTATGCCTCATGGGACACCCTTTAGTTTACTTTAGATTTTTTTATTGAAAATAAGGATTCATATATATGTGTGTCAGTGTGTGTGTGTGTGTCAGTGTCAGTGTGTGTGTCAGTGTCTGTCTGTGTGTGTCAGTGTGTGTCAATGTGCGTGTGCGTGTGCATGTGAGTGTCTGTCAATGTCAGTGTGTGTGAGTGTGTGTCAGTGTCAGTGTCAGTGTGTGTGAGTGTGTGTCAGTGTCAGTGTGTGTGTGTGTGTCAGTGTGTGTGTGTGTGTGTGTGTGAGTGTGTGAGTGTGTGTCAGTGTTAAAGGTAGGGGAGGACCACTGTTCCATCACATATCCCTCCAGTTAGGAATCCCACAACACCACAGTGACAGGAAGCTGTACTAAGGATCTGCTGCTGTATAGATTCTTCAGTCCCACAATGGAAAGGAGGTGCCATTGAAAACTGAACAGTGATAAACATCACAACTTTATAAATATTTCAAATGAAAGCATTACCTCCACCATCCAGGAAGACTATGAGTAGCCCTGCATCTCAACAGAGAATCAGGTATATACTGGGGGTCTAAAAGCCAATCTAATACAGTTTAGAGGGTTCAGCACTGGAGATCTGTCTGAGAGTCAGAACATAAGAAGAACATAAGAACATAAGAATTTAGTAAGAGAAGGCCATTCAGCCCATCTTGGTTTGGTTGTTTGATCCCAGAATCTCATCAAGCAGCTTCTTGAAGGATCCCAAACAACATTACTGGGGAGTTGGTTCCAGACCCTCACAATTCTCTGTGTAAAAAGTGATCCTATTATCTGTTCTGAATGCCCCTTTATCTAATCTCCAATACCCCTGAGAACTTTTTTTTTTTTTCAAGTCAAAGTGTCCCCAAAGCTAACATTCATTCTAATTTAGTAAGCCATAACAACAACTGGTTTGAAGAAAAACTTTAATACTGATTACATTATTGTACTGGTGATGTAAGGACCAGTAGATTCAATACTGAGAACTCAGTGCTAGCTACATATCTGAGAGCCATCAACATCGGTAGAAGAATTTAATACTGATTATATGTGCATGAGGTTGATGTTAGGGCCATCAGATTCATATAAAAAAACTAAGCTGAATGAAATGAAACTTTCAAAAGAGTTCTGAAGGTGTTTCTTTTAATATGATTTTAAAAGGGGTGATAGCTCTACGTTTCTGAAAAATCTATTATATACTGTTGCTTGAATCCTACAAATAAAACAAATAACAGCCCCAGCTTGTCTCATACAAGGAAAACAAAAGAAAAACAAGTATTTCAAAATAAATAAACAGCAGTGTAACAACTTGTCACTGTCCGTGAATCAGAGATCACTAAATAGCCAGTGCCTGTTACCAAGGAAACAGCATTAAGCAAATCAATGAAGCAAGTGTCATTGGAATGGGAGGGCATGCCTCTCTCCCTCTCCCTCCCTCTCTCTCTCTGTCTCTCTCTCTCTCTCTCTCCCTCCCTCTCTCCCTCTCTCTCTCCCTCCCTCTCCCTCTCTCCCTCCCTCTCTTTCTCTCCCTCTCTCTCTGTCTCTTTCTCCCTCTCTCTCTCTCACTCTCTCCCTCCCTCTCTCTGTCTCTCTCCCTCCCTCTCTCTCCCTCTCCCCCTCTCTCTCTCTCTCTCTCTCTCTTTCTCTCTCTCTCACACACACATGCTGACAATCATAGTCTAAGAAGGTGCAGGCTGAACAGACATTTGGTTATTTCAGCTCCTCTGGGTTAGGGGTCCTGAAGGCTCACCTCACACTGGACCAGGGGACCCCTTCACCCTCTCCACACTGTGCTCTGCACTGTGCTGTGCCTCCGTGTGCTGCAGACCTGCACTGGGGGGGTCTGTTCCCTGGTCTGGGGCTCCAGTCCTGAGGGAGACTGGTCAGTGAGCAGGGAGTTAAGGCACACTGTTCCATTGTTTCTGTGGTGTTTGGATGATGATTTGTGCGGTGGGTATACAGTGTGAGGACAGCGCTCCAGCATGAACCTGGAAGGGCTTGAGATGATCGCAGTGCTGGTGGTCCTGGGGCTCTTTGTTAAGGTGCTGGAACAGTTCGGGCTCTTCGAACCCATTGGAGTGGAAGGTAAAGCCCCTCTTGGTTTTGTTTCTTCATGCTTTCTTTTCTGCCACTTTTTCTTTGTAGTTTTTCCTTCTTGCTTCAGGCAGGGTAGAAGAGTTTGGCTGCAGTGTGAACGCAGCGGTCTGCCCAGCCCGCTTTGATTTGCAATGCTTTGATTACTGAAGCAACTGCTGGCTCTTAAACTTTGGAAATCAGGAAACGTTTTTAATGTGCATTGAATGGTGGAATAGACTGACTCTGATTAGTGTTGACTCCGTTTAGCACAGCTGTTTCATTTCTGTATTCATTTATCTCTTTATTCATTTATCTTTCACTGTGTCTGACTAAATCATGTGCTTATCCACTGCATGGGAGCCAAGTGTTTTTCTTTTGTTTTGACAAGGAAATAAAAGGACTAGGTGACTTTGTAGTCCGATTTGTTTTCATTTCCAGCCCAGGCCAGTTCCTGTAATGGCCACCGGGTGTTTGCTTGTGTTTGCTTGTGTTTGCTTGTGTTTGTTTGGGGAGGGCTCGGTGGAATTACTTGTATTTGGTCTCAGCCCAGTTAAGAGTGCGTCGCTAATCCCAGCCAAGCCTTTGTTGTGATTATCACTGCTTGCCCACTTTTCTAACATAGACAACTTTGATATGTCGTCTGTAAAATGATACTAAGTTTAGTAAACCCAGCCTCCACAACTAGAGACTAACAAGTGCTGAGGAAGAATGTCATTGAGAAACCCAAGCTAGTGAGAATGATGACATAGTGACTGGCAGTGGGCAGTGTCTGGCAGGGTGGTTATACACAGTGACTGGCAGTGTCTGGGATGGTGGTTATACACAGTGACTGGCAGTGTCTGGCAGGGTGGTTATACACAGTGACTGGCAGTGTCTGGGAGGGTGGTTATACACAGTGACTGGCAGTGTCTGGGAGGGTGGTTATACACAGTGACTGGCAGTGGGCAGTGTCTGGGAGGGTGGGTAATTGTATCCTGTGTGCAGGGGATGGTAATTGTATCCTGTGTGCAGGGGATGGTAATTGTATCCTGTGTGCAGGGGGTGGTAATTGTATCCTGTGTGCAGGGGATGGTAATTGTATCCTGTGTGCAGGGGATGGTAATTGTATCCTGTGTGCAGGGGGTGGTAATTGTATCCTGTGTGCAGGGGGTGGTAATTGTATCCTGTGTGCATGGGGTGGTAATTGTATCCTGTGTGCAGGGGGGTGGTAATGTATCCTGTGTGCAGGGGATGGTAATTGTATCCTGTGTGCAGGGGGTGGTAATTGTATCCTGTGTGCAGGGGATGGTAATTGTATCCTGTGTGCAGGGGATGGTAATTGTATCCTGTGTGCAGGGGGTGGTAATTGTATCCTGTGTGCAGGGGATGGTAATTGTATCCTGTGTGCAGGGAATGGTAATTGTATCCTGTGTGCTGGGGGTGGTAATTGTATCCTGTGTGCAGGGGGTGGTAATTGTATCCTGTGTGCTGGGGGTGGTAATTGTATCCTGTGTGCAGGGGATGGTAATTGTATCCTGTGTGCAGGGGGTGGTAATTGTATCCTGTGTGCAGGGGATGGTAATTGTATCCTGTGTGCAGGGGGTGGTAATTGTATCCTGTGTGCAGGGGGTGGTAATTGTATCCTGTGTGCAGGGGGTGGTAATTGTATCCTGTGTGCAGGGGATAGTAATTGTATCATGTGTGCAGTCTACAGTACCATTTAAAAGTTATTTGGAAACCTGTCCTGATACTTGTTGAAGGGTAGAGAATTCATAAAGTGAAAAATGAGTGAAATGAAAGTACAAAAGTGTCTGAAATCATGACAGGAGTAAATCAGAGTCTGGATTGAGTCTAGCTCTGTGTTGCCCTCATTTAATACAGTGCAGTGCAGGAGACACCCTGATGAGATTCACGGTCTTGCTTTACTCTGATTGTAGCGTCTCATCAGGGATTTCCCTGGAGTGCCAGAGCTGACCCGCTGGGAGCCTTGTCCTGGTACTGAAGCTGACATCACGCCCCAGTTTAACAGTATTGGGGTGGTTCTGTCCTGGTACTGAAGCTGACATCACGCCCCAGTTTAACAGTATTGGGGTGGTTCTGTCCTGGTACTGAAGCTGACATCACGCCCCAGTTTAACAGTATTGGGGTGGTTCTGTCCTGGTACTGAAGCTGACATCACACCCCAGTTTAACAGTATTGGGGTGGTTCTGTCCTGGTACTGAAGCTGACATCACGCCCCAGTTTAACAGTATTGGGGTGGTTCTGTCCCAGTTTGTTGAGATGCTGATCTTGCATACATTCCCAGTAAGGTTAATGAGAGTGGTCTGCAGAATCTCTGCCAGCGCTCACACACTCCCTCCAGCCCTGCTGCTGATGAGGAAAACCACAGGAACCTGTTCTGTATGAGCGGCTGTCTATTAGCACTGGGAATAACCTTTCCTTCAGTGTCTGTGTTCATGAAAAGTCCCATTCCAGCTCTTGTCACTGACACATGCCCTTGACTGCTCCTGCCTCAGTGGCTCCGCAGTTTCAATACAGGCATCATTGAGAGGGGAGGTCTGGGTCTTGACGAAGGGTTAGAATGAGCCCCTCTGCAGGAGGCAGACCCTGGATAGTTCTGTGGATTTTCTATGGTCATTCTAAACAGGAAAACAAAAGTATGCTGTTAATTTTTTTTTTTTGTGGCATCCTGCAGCGCGTTATCCTGGCTGGCTGAAGTTTCCTTTCTTTTCTGTTTTCTCAGAGCAGTGATGTCACAGGAGAGCTGCTTTAGAGCAGGGTTTCATAGTGATGTCACAGGAGAGCTGCTTTAGAGCAGGGTTTCATAGTGATGTCACAGGAGAGCTGCTTTAGAGCAGGGTTTCATAGTGATGTCACAGGAGAGCTGCTTTAGAGCAGGGTTTCATAGTGATGTCACAGGAGAGCTGCTTTAGAGCAGGGTTTCATAGTGATGTCACAGGAGAGCTGCTTTAGAGCAGGGTTTCATAGTGATGTCACAGGAGAGCTGCTTTAGAGCAGGGTTTCATAGTGATGTCATAGGAGAGCTGCTTTAGAGCAGGGTTTCATAGTGATGTCACAGGAGAACATCTCTGTACAGCAAATATAAAAATTCTCAGTCTGGAATAGCAGTGCTGTGATTGTCAAGTGATGACTAAATGGTTTAAATGAAATACAAGAGTGTGCACTGCTGAGATTTATAGCAGGCTGATCCACGGTAAATCTCTTTATCTTGTGGGCAAATGTGTGTCTTCCGGTATCCTGACAGTGACCTTGTTATTTCCAGTAGTGGAAGCTGCAGCAATAATGGGTCAATAGCAATCCTTAAATCATTCCATTGTATGAATGAAATGCTCCTAGTACAGACAGACTACCCTGTCAATGAAATGCTCCTAGTACAGACAGACTACCCTGTCAATGAAATGCTCCTAGTACAGACAGACTCCCAACCCCTCCCTCCACCCCCTCCCTCCCTCCCCTCTCCTCTCCTCTCCTCCCCTCCCCTCCACTCCCAACCCCTCCCCTCCACTCCCCTCCCCTCCCCACCCCTCCACTCCACCCACCCTCCCCCCCCCCCACCCCTCCACCCACCCTCCCTCCTCCCCTCCTCCCTCCTTCCCCTCCACCCCCCCAACCTCCACCCAATCCCCTCCCTCTCCTCTCCTCCCTCCACTCCCTCCCTCCACCCCAATCCCCCTCCTCCCTCCCTCTCCCTCCCTCCCTCCCTCCTCCTCCCCTCCTCCTCCTCCTCCACCCACTCCCAAAAATTCCCCCCCCCCCCTCCCCTCCTCCTCCCCAACCCCTCCACCCAATCCCTCCCTCTCCTCCCTCCCTCCCCTCCACTCCCTCCACCCCTCCCAACCCCTCCCCTCCTCTTCCCTTCCCTCCCCTCCCACCCACCCCCCAACCCCTCCCTCCTCTCCCCTTCCCTCCACCCCTCCACTCCCACTCCCAACCCCTCCCCTCCACTCCACTCCCTCCCAACCCCCTCCCCTCCTCTCCCCTTCCCTCCACCCCTCCTCTCCCCTTCCCTCCACTCCACCCTCCCACTCCCAACCCCTCCCCTCCCCTCCACTCCACTCCACCCACCCCAACCCTCCCCTCCTCTCCCCTCCACTTCACTCCACTCCACTCCACTCCACCCCACTCCCCTCCCCTCCCCTTCCCATTCACAATGTAACTACTTCTGTATAGACTTTCACAATGTAACTACGTCTGTATAGACGTTCACAATGTAACTACGTCTGTATAGACGTTCACAATGTAACTACGTCTGTATAGACGTTCACAATGTAACTACTTCTGTATAGATCCAGGCTCTTCTGCATTAGTGCTTCCAGAGCTTTTAATGTGATGTCATCTCACAACAGGGTACAGAATCCACATTACACAGCCTCTGACACTTGCATGCTGTTAAGTGCATTAAAGTCCTGTGCGTTTATTGGCAAGAAAAGCAGTTGGGTTAAATCCAGTGTGGTGGCTGTGACGCTAATGAGAGACTTTTCAGGATTCAGCTGCAGGGACCCTCGCAGTTAAGCTAATGGAAGATAGAATTGCCTTACAGACTGAGCTGGTGTTCAGATTAGAAGGGATAACCGGGAGACTAAGTGAACCCTCCCAAAACCTCAGATTCTGTGTGGCAAACAGTGACACAGTGACCTTTCAGTCTGACAGTACACCTGACCTAAAGTGTCAACGTCTGAGGATTCCACAGAGAGCGCTGCATTAAATCTGGCATTCCCATGGTAATCAGCCTCGCCTCGCTTCAGCGAATTCATGTGGGCAGGGACTGATAGTTGGCTTATACCTTGTGTTAAACTCCTGGGTGGCTACGATGAGCGTTTGTTTGGCTTTTGATTGGTTACGGAATAAACAGTAATCTTTTACTTGCAGATGTTTAGATAGGGTATACTGAAAGGTGTAAAGGACTCTTCTGATCATTCCTCGCTCATCTGTTCCCATAGCGCACACACACAGGTTTATTTTTCCTCGCACTGTAAAGGCACAATGTCCGGACCTCCAGTCTGTGTGTAGTCTGTGTTTTTAATACTCTGTGCTTGGTGATGAATCTGGTGGGCTCCTCGGCAGTGCCCTCGGGTTAAAACTCATTATGAACAGAGAATGGGGCATAAATAATTGAGTTTGGAGCGTGGCAGTTTGCCAGCATGCCACCCCCGGTTGACGAATCGCCAGCGTGTCAGGCGTGACAGGAATTCTGTTTATAGTTTCCTGTAACAAAGATTCCTCAAATGATATATATATATATATATATATATATATATATATATATATATATATATATATATATATATATCTTTTTTTTTATATAGCACCTTTCATAGTGGACCACCATCACAAAGCGCTTTACAAGATGCAGTAACAACAAGAAAATCCATAATACTTTAAATACAGAGTGGGCTGTAGTATATACACAGTATGCTGTGCTGATCACACAGGGAGGGTTGTTGTATATATACAGTAAGCTGTGCTGATCACACAGGGAGGGCTGTAGTATATACACAGTAAGCTGTGCTGATCACACAGGGAGGGCTGTAGTATATACACAGTAAGCTGTGCTGAGCACACAGGGAGGGCTGTAGTATATACACAGTATATATATATATACAGTAAGCTGTGCTGATCACACAGGGAGGGCTGTAGTATATACACAGTAAGCTGTGCTGATCACACAGGGAGGGCTGTAGTATATATACAGTAAGCTGTGCTGATCACACAGGGAGGGCTGTAGTATATATACAGTAAGGTGTGCAGGGTGGGCTGTAGTATATATACAGTAAGCTGTGCTGATCACACAGGGTGGGCTGTAGTATATACACAGTAAGCTGTGCTGAGCACACAGGGAGGGCTGTAGTATATATACAGTAAGCTGTGCTGATCAAACAGGGAGGGCTGTAGTATATATACAGTAAGCTGTGCTGATCACACAGGGAGGGCTGTAGTATATATATACAGTAAGCTGCTGTGGGAGGGCTGATCACACAGGGAGGGCTGTAGTATATACAGTAAGCTGTGCTGATCAGGGAGGGCTGTACAGTAAGCTGTGCTGATCACACAGGGTGGGCTGTAGTATATACACAGTAAGCTGTGCTGATCACACAGGGAGGGCTGTAGTATATATACAGTAAGCTGTGCTGATCACACAGGGAGGGCTGTAGTATATATACAGTAAGCTGTGCTGATCACACAGGGAGGGCTGTTGTATATATACAGTAAGCTGTAGTATATATACAGTAAGCTGTGCTGATCACACAGGGAGGGCTGTAGTATATATACAGTAAGCTGTGCTGATCACACAGGGAGGGCTGTAGTATATATACAGTAAGCTGTGCTGATCACACAGGGAGGGCTGTAGTATATACACAGTAAGCTGTGCTGATCACACAGGGAGGGCTGTAGTATATATACAGTAAGCTGTGCTGATCACACAGGGAGGGCTGTAGTATATATACAGTAAGCTGTGCTGATCACACAGGGAGGGCTGTTGTATATATACAGTAAGCTGTGCTGATCACACAGGGAGGGCTGTATCCTCTGCTGGGCTCTGGGGATGTAGTCTTGGGGAGTTGAATGGAGCGAGTGTGACAGTGCCCATTTCATTGAGCTGTCCTGATTGAACCTTCAAATCCTATTAGGCTTTGAGTGATTCGTGACGAGGCTGACTCCAGTGCAGAGCCAGGCTTGGTATTACTGTTCTTTGACTTTGTGAAGCAGGCTCGGAGGACTTCGCTGTCTGTTAACCTTGCTAGAATGAGTCCCTGACAGCTTTTAACAGGAGACAGGCATTATCCCATCGCAGTCTGTGTCACTTAGTTTCTGCCTGACTTGCAAAGGGGGAGTGAGCTGTCATGCAATTGTACAGTACGGGTGCTATATAAAGAGATTCAAATATATTATTTATTATAAACCTTCAAAATATTAGACACGTCAAGTACACAAACATGCAGGTAATTGACCTTGTCTTTCATGAAGAGCCTTTGCCTGAACTGCCCCGGCCGTCCATTATCTAGCAGAGAGACTCGCTCTAAGGGTAGCAGTGCTTAGTGGTGTATCAGCATGAAGAAACCTTACTGAGCTTGAAATGCACAGCGAGTAACATAAGAAGCTTCTCCTTTGCACAAAGCCCATAGACGTGACGTGGCGTGACGTGGCGTGACGGACAAGTCCCAGCATGTCGTTTCTCACACATCAAAGGGACTTTAACAAGAGGGGAAGTTAAATCCCAGTGGAGGAGAGCCTGCACTGAACCAGGGAATCCAGGGCAGTCTTCTGGATTGAGCGAGGTGGCCATCAGGCCATCCGGTATAGCTTCATTTCTACAGAACGAGACCGGCAGTGAGAGAGAGGGAGGGGGCTGACTATGTTTGGATTTTCTGTGTTCCCTTGCCTTGCTGGACCAGATTCCTCGTGCGTGAGAGTCCAGGAGGGACTACACTTAGTATTGAGATTAGAGACATGTTTTCTCAGGTATTGGGATAAAACAGTGTCACAAAGACGGCCGGAGTGGGTGGCATCAGACCAGAAGCAGGAAATAAACAGACAGAGAGGTGTGGTTTGGTGGAGCTGAGCGAATGCTTTCGCTCAGCATTTAATAAATAAACAGCACAGAAAATAAAAGGTTTGAACACAAAACACGGGACACGGCACTATACGCCAAAATAAAAAGACAAACAAAACGTACTACACAGACAAACACGGTGAGCTTCTATTTTTCTTATTCTTTTCGTTAACAATTACCTCCGTCTCCAATCCCGTTCTCCACTCACCGAACACACAACCCCGAGTGAAAGAAATGTGCATCTATATATACTGTTGTGCTGGGATTCAATTACTAATTAATTATTCACTTGAATCCCAGCACGTGAATTAATTCTGTGCAACCCCGTGCTCACATATTACATTTAACCAGCACGTGAAGTGATTTGTGCCCTCCTCGTGCCTAAATATAAATCTACATTTTTAAATACACGTGAAACACAGACCCGTTTATATTCCGTGTACCAATGACTATACACCAACATTAACACACGCAACATACAACACATAACACACAAAATACACACAGGGGCAGGCACTTCGTCACAAACAGCCAGACCTGACTGTTGATGGGTCTCAAAGTGATTCAACTGTGAATCTAGCAGACAAAGAGTATTCTAAAATATCACAGCCCACAGGGATCAACATCACAGCATTGCTGCCTCACAAACACACACACACACACAGCCAAACACAACCAGACATGAACAGCTGCATAATGTACACCTTGACACACCTATTCATATACAGACAGAAATCTTCAAAAAGTGCACTGCAGCACACGCTCTCTCACGCAGCTCACACATTCGCACAGGTGAACCACAGTGAGTAGTGACAGAGTGCACAGTAGCCCTAATAAAATGAACAAGCCCTTCCTGCCTGTTTGTGGATATTTAGGAGAGGCTGGGTGCCTCGTAACTCTCCCCGCACCAAGTCTTTTAATAGCCCACTCTGCAAAGTTAAAAACTATGAAAAATTGTTTTCAAGATGCAGCATAAAATAGTGCGCATGTGCATTCATAAAATAAGTTTCCTGGGCCTTTCCTGTAGTTATTGATTTATTGCCCTAAACAAATTCACAGATCTATTTAAAATATGTATGCAGAAAAAATGCTCTCTTATTCACAGGGTCATCCAGTCAACAGCTGCAGAGTGGTGATATAACACAATTCAAAAATACAATGTCTCAACTTGTGAAGCATCACAATAGATTCTAAATTCACAAGCCATCCCCTCGTGTGATTAGCTCAACGTGGGCTGCAGCCAATGCATGTCTGTAAAAGCAGCTTTTACATGCAAAGGCATTCTGTTCATCAGCTCTGTAGAGGTCAAAGTAGACAAACAGCCAACACCAGAACATGGCTTTTAGGAGCTGCCTCCTTGATGCATGGCGCTGTGTTAAAGCTTGACCCCTTTCTATTAATATTAGGAAGGGGAGGACAGTACCTGTGCGGGCCCGTCCTAGCGCACATGGTATACTGTTGTCAAGCGGCTAGATGTTTTGGCAAAATTGTTTGTCTGCTTGACTTTTTATTAAATTTGCATTCAAATTTACAATAAAGCACTCTGGATGAACACGTATTGTCCTGTTGATTTCTGGGCAGTGCTGTAATGATTTCTAATTCAGGGATGTATTGAGGGTGTATCACAAGGAGTTCAGACCTGTGCTGGCTGCTTGTCTGCAGTGCTTGTGACTGCACTCTGCTCCTGGGAAGCGATGCAATGGGATGTCTGCAGTGCTTGTGACTGCACTCTGATCCTGGGAAGCGATGCAATGGGATGTCTGCAGTGCTTGTGACTGCACTCTGCTCCTGGGAAGCGATGCAATGGGATGTCTGCAGTGCTTGTGACTGCACTCTGCTCCTGGGAGGAGATGCAATGGGATGTCTGCAGTGCTTGTGACTGCACTCTGATCCTGGGAGGAGATGCAATGGGATGTCTGCAGTGCTTGTGACTGCACTCTGCTCCTGGGAGGCGATGCAATGGGATGTCTGCAGTGCTTGTGACTGCACTCTGCTCCTGGGAGGTGATGCAATGGGATGTCTGCAGTGCTTGTGACTGCACTCTGATCCTGGGAGGCGATGCAATGGGATGTCTGCAGTGCTTGTGACTGCACTCTGCTCCTGGGAGGCGATGCAATGGGATGTCTGCAGTGCTTGTGACTGCACTCTGCTCCTGGGAAGCGATGCAGTGGGATGTCTGCAGTGCTTGTGACTGCACTCTGATCCTGGGAGGAGATGCAATGGGATGTCTGCAGTGCTTGTGACTGCACTCTGCTCCTGGGAGGCGATGCAATGGGATGTCTGCAGTGCTTGTGACTGCACTCTGCTCCTGGGAGGCGATGCAATGGGATGTCTGCAGTGCTTGTGACTGCACTCTGCTCCTGGGAAGCGATGCAATGGGATGTCTGCAGTGCTTGTGACTGCACTCTGCTCCTGGGAAGCGATGCAGTGGGATGTCTGCAGTGCTTGTGACTGCACTCTGCTCCCTTTTTGGATTTTGACCAAAGCTCTTTTACAGATCTTGTTGCAGGTACAGCAGTACTGTATACTTGAAGCTCTGGTGAAATTATCTGCTTTTTATATTCCTGAAACATTTCACCTCAGCTACCACAAGAGTTGTGCTCATGTTTTTAAGCATATAAACTATTAATAAAGAAAATGCTGCTGAGGGCATTAACACTGCTACTGAGAATGGATTTCAAGCCTCCATTTCAGGAAGCAGCCAGAATCAGCCAGACGCTGTTGATAATTGCACTTGTTAGGAGTGAATCACAGCACTGTAACCATGTCTGCAACAGGCCCTGTTGCATTAAGATTTTGGACACGCAGAGCTGCTTGTGCAGGGCTGATTGCGCTCCCAGTTATCTGCTGCTGTCTGTGCATTTTAACTATTGAAGCAGTCCTGAGATTTCCAGACAGTGCAGACTGGTCTTGGTCCGGTCCATTTGCTGGGTATTGTTGCTTTTATATGTCATTGAATGCATCAATAAATGAGACTTGATCAACTGATATTTAACTGAAATTGTTAACAGATGATCAAGTCCTGTATCCAACCCCTAATAAAGTCTGTGTGTTTGATCCCTATTAGAAATAAGAATAGTGTGCGAGTTGCTGCAGCAGCAGCTGCACTCGCAGAGCCGCTGGGGATTCAGTCTCAATACCAGAAGCAGAGCAAGTATACAAGCAGTACACCTCTTCAACAGACAGCGAGCTCCTTTTGAAATTGAGAACGTCACCCTTTACCAGGCAGGCAGGGGGATCCGTGAAATATTAACACACGCTGCAAAACAACAATCCCTTCGGCAGGAACGTTTCAAATGAAAGTTTAATGGGTGAGCAGACCAGAGCGATCTGTCTGCCCAGCTCACACAGACAGAGACAGAGAGAGATTGTGTGCTGCTGTGTCATGCAAAGCTACAGCGTTCCAGTATGTCAAGAAAAAGAAAGTTAATGAAGGAAAGACATTCCTGAAAGGTCAGTTCTCAGACGAGGTGTTTTTATACTCAATTAAACACATTGATGTGCTGCTACCTTCCCCAAAGGCACAAGCCTCCTAGCCTTGAAATCTGCTGGCCAGCATCCCTCTGTGGAAGTGTCCCTGCTCCTGTCCTAGTCTTGAAATCTGCTGGCCAGCATCCCTCTGTGGAAGTGTCCCTGCTCCTGTCCTAGTCTTGAAATCTGCTGGCCAGCATCCCTCTGTGGAAGTGTCCCTGCTCCTGTCCTAGTCTTGAAATCTGCTGGCCAGCATCCCTCTGTGGAAGTGTCCCTGCTCCTGTCCTAGTCTTGAAATCTGCTGGCCAGCATCCCTCTGTGGAAGTGTCCCTGCTCCTGCTACTAGCTCTGTTAGAACTCAAGAGAATACGCAGGTCATATTATATAGTATGTAGATGATAGTTTCAAAATGGTCTTATAAGGGAAATACATTCTTGTATATGCAAATCTTTATTAAAGATATTCAGGACATTCGACCTTTCAATGTGTATCGCACATTTGAGGGAAAAAATAAAAAACAGCGAGAGAGAGAGAGAGAGAGAGAGAGAGACAGACAGACAGAGAATAAGAAATGTGCAAAATGAATATTAAATTGGCAGATTCATTAGTTATCCAGTCATGAAAAGCAATCTTTCAGCCTGTCTTCTCGGGTATGCAGTACCTTGAAATTTTCTCACAATAAGCTGTCAAACCCTTCCGCGGGATATCATTTCAGCACACGTGAGCAACCTGGTCTGGGTTAGGAAGCTTTGGTTCTGACATCGTCCTTCAAGTGTTGGGAGATTTTCTCCATCTACCAGAGCTTCAGTTCAGTCCCTCCAGAACCACACTGCCTCCTATTCAATCCCTCTGCTGTGTGCAGTCCAGTGAGAACCACACTGCCTCCTATCCATCCCTCTGTTGTGTGCAGTCCAGTGAGAACCACACTGCCTCCAATCCATCGCTCTGGTGTGTGCAGTCCAGTGAGAACCACACTGCCTCCAATCCATCGCTCTGCTGTGTGCAGTCCAGTGAGAACCACACTGCCTCCAATCCATCGCTCTGCTGTGTGCAGTCCAGTGAGAACCACACTGCCTCCTATCCATCGCTGTGCTGTGTGCAGTCCAGTGAGAACCACACTGCCTCCTATCCATCGCTGTGCTGTGTGCAGTCCAGTGAGAACCACACTGCCTCCTATCCAATCCCTCTGCTGTGTGCAGTCCAGTGAGAACCACACTGCCTCCTATCCATCGCTGTGCTGTGTGCAGTCCCTCCAGAACCACACTGCCTCCTATCCATCGCTCTGCTGTGTGCAGTCCAGTGAGAACCACACTGCCTCCTATCCATCGCTCTGCTGTATGCAGTATGCAGTCCAGTGAGAATGTTTGTTCTCATCGTATCAGGCCACTCTTCCCAGTCCCACAGCTGAGGTGTCCCTGTTTCGAATGCAGGCTGGGTTCAGAGGCTGTGGCGTGGGTGTGCCGCTCCAGCTAGACAGTTTGTCTGCTTTAGTGTGATTGTTTCCTCAGTGCTGGAGGGTCTTGTCACTGTTACTGGAGTTCTTGCACTTTGACCCGCTCATCAGTGCCACTAACGCACCAGTTTTTAATGTGTTGTGGAATGCAGAGACAGAAGGATCTGTCCCTGTTGAAAGTGGGAGCAGTGAGGTTAAACAGAAGGAAAGCTGAGACAGGCGGGTGCTTGTGAGTGTTGAGGGGGACACTAACTACATCAGAGAGGTGTTAAAAAATACATTTTATTTGCTGGATGAGGAAAATCACTTCTGTGTCTACAGATCAGCCACTGCTCTGTGAAAGGCATTGCTTTTAAAAACAAACTTTCTGCTTCTGGAGATTATCAGGCATTTTTAAATCCAGAGACAACTCTTATCACATGACTGCTGCTGTATTTCCCAGCAGATTGATTAGAAATCTAGTCGAAGAAAACGTGTAGATCATTATATAGTTAGATTTCTCTTGAGGTTCCAGTAGTGCTTTTTCTTAATTTTACTTTCATTTTGTGATTTCTTGGGTTTGCAATCCTTCTTTAGAACCGAATGTCTTGGAATGAGAAACAATGTGTGTTTCTTTTTTTAGCATACAGGGCCACACCAAGGCTGAAATGATGTAATTGCAGCAGGAATCTTAAAGGGAATGTTAAACACAATTCTGCACATCTACCTACCTCGCCTCCAATCACACATGAACTCTAGAAACACAGCCAGTCACAACAAAGGTGACAGGGCTCACTGATCTCTGAAGAGCAGCAGCCTGTGAGAGGTGACAGGGCTCACTGATCTCTGAAGAGCAGCAGCCTGTGAGACAGGGCTCACTGATCTCTGAAGGCAGCAGCCTGTGAGGGTGACAGGCTCACTGATCTCTGAAGAGCAGCAGCCTGTGAGGGTGACAGGCTCACTGATCTCTGAAGAGCAGCAGCCTGTGAGGAGGTGACAGGGCTCACTGATCTCTGAAGAGCAGCAGCCTGTGAGAGGTGACAGACTCACTGTTCTCTGAAGAGCAGCAGCCTGTGAGAGGTGACAGGGCTCACTGATCTCTGAAGAGCAGCAGCCTGTGAGAGGTGACAGGGCTCACTGATCTCTGAAGAGCAGCAGCCTGTGAGAGGTGACAGGCTCACTGATCTCTGAAGAGCAGCAGCCTGTGAGAGGTGACAGGGCTCACTGATCTCTGAAGAGCAGCAGCCTGTGAGAGGTGACAGGCTCACTGATCTCTGAAGAGCAGCAGCCTGTGAGAGAGGTGACAGGCTCACTGATCTCTGAAGAGCAGCAGCCTGTGAGGTGACAGGGCTCACTGATCTCTGAAGGCAGCAGCCTGTGAGAGGTGACAGGCTCACTGATCTCTGAAGAGCAGCAGCCTGTGAGGTGACAGGCTCACTGATCTCTGAAGCAGCAGCCTGTGAGGAGGTGACAGGCTCACTGATCTCTGAAGAGCAGCAGCCTGTGAGAGGTGACAGGCTCACTGATCTCTGAAGAGCAGCAGCCTGTGAGAGGTGACAGGCTCACTGATCTCTGAAGAGCAGCAGCCTGTGAGAGGTGACAGGCTCACTGATCTCTGAAGAGCAGCAGCCTGTGAGAGGTGACAGACTCACTGTTCTCTGAAGAGCAGCAGCCTGTGAGGTGACAGGCTCACTGATCTCTGAGCAGCAGCCTGTGAGAGGTGACAGGGCTCACTGATCTCTGAAGAGCAGCAGCCTGTGAGAGGTGACAGGGCTCACTGATCTCTGAAGAGCAGCAGCCTGTGAGAGGTGACAGGCTCACTGATCTCTGAAGAGCAGCAGCCTGTGAGAGGTGACAGGGCTCACTGATCTCTGAAGAGCAGCAGCCTGTGAGAGGTGACAGGCTCACTGATCTCTGAAGAGCAGCAGCCTGTGAGAGGTGACAGGGGCACTGATCTCTGAAGAGCAGCAGCCTGTGAGGTGACAGGCTCACTGATCTCTGAAGAGCAGCAGCCTGTGAGGAGGTGACAGGCTCACTGATCTCTGAAGAGCAGCAGCCTGTGAGGAGGTGACAGGGCTCACTGATCTCTGAAGAGCAGCAGCCTGTGAGGAGGTGACAGGCTCACTGATCTCTGAAGAGCAGCAGCCTGTGAGAGGTGACAGGCTCACTGATCTCTGAAGGCAGCAGCCTGTGAGGTGACAGGCTCACTGATCTCTGAAGAGCAGCAGCCTGTGAGGGGTGACAGGCTCACTGATCTCTGAAGAGCAGCAGCCTGTGAGAGGTGACAGGGCTCACTGATCTCTGAAGAGCAGCAGCCTGTGAGAGGTGACAGGCTCACTGATCTCTGAAGAGCAGCAGCCTGTGAGGTGGTGACAGGCTCACTGATCTCTGAAGAGCAGCAGCCTGTGAGAGGTGACAGGGCTCACTGATCTCTGAAGAGCAGCAGCCTGAGAGGTGACAGGCTCACTGATCTCTGAAGAGCAGCAGCCTGTGGAGAGGTGACAGACTCACTGTTCTCTGAAGAGCAGCAGCCTGTGAGAGGTGACAGGCTCACTGATCTCTGAAGAGCAGCAGCCTGTGAGAGGTGACAGGGCTCACTGATCTCTGAAGAGCAGCAGCCTGTGAGAGGTGACAGGGCTCACTGATCTCTGAAGAGCAGCAGCCTGTGAGAGGTGACAGGCTCACTGATCTCTGAAGAGCAGCAGCCTGTGAGAGGTGACAGGGCTCACTGATCTCTGAAGAGCAGCAGCCTGTGAGAGGTGACAGGGCTCACTGATCTCTGAAGAGCAGCAGCCTGTGAGAGGTGACAGGCTCACTGATCTCTGAAGAGCAGCAGCCTGTGAGAGGTGACAGGCTCACTGATCTCTGAAGAGCAGCAGCCTGTGAGAGGTGACAGGGCTCACTGATCTCTGAAGAGCAGCAGCCTGTGAGGAGGTGACAGGCTCACTGATCTCTGAAGAGCAGCAGCCTGTGAGAGGTGACAGGCTCACTGATCTCTGAAGAGCAGCAGCCTGTGAGAGGTGACAGGCTCACTGATCTCTGAAGAGCAGCAGCCTGTGAGAGGTGACAGGCTCACTGATCTCTGAAGAGCAGCAGCCTGTGAGAGGTGACAGGGCTCACTGATCTCTGAAGAGCAGCAGCCTGTGAGGAGGTGACAGGCTCACTGATCTCTGAAGAGCAGCAGCCTGTGAGGTGACAGGCTCACTGATCTCTGAAGAGCAGCAGCCTGTGAGAGGTGACAGGCTCACTGATCTCTGAAGAGCAGCAGCCTGTGAGAGGTGACAGGCTCACTGATCTCTGAAGAGCAGCAGCCTGTGAGAGGTGACAGGGCTCACTTTGAACAGCCCTGCCCAATCGATGGGGACTACAGTTCATCTGCGCACTGAGAAAACAGTTTAGCAGTAAATCTGCAGTGATAGGGCTGATTAACCCCTCCACTCTGGCTGGCAGGGGACCTTGGCTGTTAATACCCAGCAGCCTGGTGCATGATCTGGAATAGAATGAGCTGGTGGTACGTGCTGTGCATCAGCATGAGTAGAGCTCCACTCACTGAAAACAAGTCCTCTTGCAAGCAGCAACGTTTAAATATGATTGGTAATTTCCAGCGACCTGATGAGAAGAGCTTTCGCTATCAACTGCACCCTTACATATTCCACTCTCTGTGTCTGTGGAAACCCAACACCCATAAATCCATTTAAACACACTAACTATATTCTTGGTTTGTTCGTCTTGTAACTATTTTTATTTTTCACATCACGTCGGTTTTATTCCTACAAGTTTAAATCACAAAGCCCCCATATTGTGCTGAACTTAGTTTGGCTGGACTGTGTGTGATTTAGTAAGAATCAATACTGCCCTCTAGAGGGTGACCGCAGTAGCACACTACTAATGTTACACATGACCTGTGCTCCTGTGTAATTGGGTTGAGTCAAGTAGTTAAAAACAATTGCAGTGATAAAATAGCAATAAAAGTTGCAGGAAGAAGCAGTTCACTTATTAGCTTCCTGATTTATACAGTTATTAAAATGAATACTCTTTGAAAACCCGTCTTTACCTTCTGACTGCTGATTGTCCAATAGTCAGCCTTACCTTCTCCATACAGAGAGAGTGGCGAGTGTGTGATATGGATCTCCTGATTGTTATATGGTAGATACACAGCACAGAAAAAGGAATTTCATACATATCCGTGTTGTTCCATGCTGGTGTGCTGTGCAGGAGAGGAGCCTGTGGGCAGTAACCTGTTCCTCTGAAAGAAGGCGTGTTGCTTCAGTCAGTTTCAATGCAGCTGCTCTCCTGACACCCCAGCGTAGGAGACATCTAAAGTGGGGAAGGTGGACAGAGACCCACAAATCCTGGGTATCACTTTCCATGGAAACATTAATTCCCTGATCTCCTTGGAGTAGAGAAAGAGACTGGAATATAAACATCCCTGATCTCCTTGTGGAGAAAGAGGCTGGGATATTAACATCCCTGATCTCCTCGGAGTGGAGAAAGAGGCTGGGATATTAACATCCATACTCTCCTCGGAGTGGAGAAAGAGGCTGGGATATAAACATCCCTGATCTCCTTGTGGAGAAAGAGGCTGGGATATTAACATCCATGCTCTCCTCGAAGTGGAGAAAGAGGCTGGGATATAAACATCCCTGATCTCCTCAGAGTGAGAAAGAGGCTGGGATATAAACATCCCTGATCTCCTCAGAGTGGAGAAAGAGGCTGGGATATTAACATCCCTGATCTCCTTGTGGAGAAAGAGGCTGGGAGATTAACATCCCTGATCTCCTTGTGGAGAAAGAGGCTGGGATATTAACATCCATGCTCTCCTCGAAGTGGAGAAAGAGGCTGGGATATTAACATCCCTGATCTCCTCAGAGTGGAGAAAGAGGCTGGGATATAAACATCCCTGATCTCCTCAGAGTGGAGAAAGAGGCTGGGATATAAACACCCCTGATCTCCTCAGAGTGGAGAAAGAGGCTGGGATATTAACATCCCTGATCTCCTTGTGGAGAAAGAGGCTGGGATATTAACATCCCTGATCTCCTCAGAGTGGAGAAAGAGGCTGGGATATAAACATCCCTGATCTCCTCAGAGTGGAGAAAGAGGCTGGGATATAAACATCCCTGATCTCCTCAGAGTGGAGAAAGAGGCTGGGATATAAACATCCCTGATCTCCTCAGAGTGGAGAAAGAGGCTGGGATATAAACATCCCTGATCTCAGAGTGGAGAAAGAGGCTGGGATATTAACATCCCTGATCTCCTTGTGGAGAAAGAGGCTGGGATATTAACATCCCTGATCTCCTCGGAGTGGAGAAAGAGGCTGGGATATAAACATCCCTGATCTCCTCACAGTGGAGAAAGAGGCTGGGATATTAACATCCCTGATCTCCTCAGAGTGGAGAAAGAGGCTGGGATATTAACATCCCTGATCTCCTTGTGGAGAAAGAAGCTGGAATATAAACATCCCTGATCTCCTCAGAGTGGAGAAAGAGGCTGGAATATAAACATCCCTGATCTCCTCAGAGTGGAGAAAGAGGCTGGGATATAAACATCCCTGATCTCCTCAGAGTGGAGAAAGAGGCTGGGATATTAACATCCCTGATCTCCTTGTGGAGAAAGAGGCTGGAATATAAACATCCCTGATCTCCTCAGAGTGGAGAAAGAGGCTGGAATATAAACATCCCTGATCTCCTTGTGGAGAAAGAGGCTGGGAGATTAACATCCCTGATCTCCTTGTGGAGAAAGAGGCTGGAATATAAACATCCCTGATCTCCTCAGAGTGGAGAAAGAGGCTGGGATATAAACATCCCTGATCTCCTCAGAGTGGAGAAAGAGGCTGGGATATTAACATCCCTGATCTCCTCAGAGTGGAGAAAGAGGCTGGGATATAAACATCCCTGATCTCCTCAGAGTGGAGAAAGAGGCTGGGATAAGTTTGGAAGTTTATTTCTTACCAAAAAGCAGTTGTTTAATTTATTAATGTATTAAGTTATTAATGTATTTATTGACTTTTGAAACCATCAAGCAGCAGCAAATGTAAGATGCCCCGTGTACCCAGTTCAGAGGAGTGATATTTTAGTGTGATTAGCATTATTTATAGCAGCTTCTACAGACAGATGGCTATGGGGGCAGTGCCTGCCAAGCTGTTTTTCATTTTATGTTTTACTCTGGGAAGGAGGGAGAGGGCAATGGTAGAGGAGGGTCAGAGGCAGTTAAGTGCACAGGCCTTGCCAAATGGACACTGGAGTGTCAGGAGCAGAGGGTTGGGTTGGGAGTGAAGGACACCCCACGGATCTGAGGACTCTTTCCCGTGCGGGCTGGTATTCCCTGGTGTTACGTGGCATTCCTTGGCACATGGTCTTCGCGGGAATGCTTTTTTTTTTTTTTTAAAGATGAATGGGAGATGGAAGGCTTGCAGATGGTGGGATTCTGATTCTGCTTGTCATCTGCAGCTCCTTAAAGCTCCTGCACTTTCTGAGTCTGATTGACTTCTCCATCAGTAAGAGATAGAGACGGGGCTTCACTTCTCCATCAGTAAGGGATAGAGACGGGGCTTCACTTCTCCATCAGTAAGGGATAGAGACGGGGCTTCACTTCCCCATCAGTAAGGGATAGAGACGGGGCTTCACTTCCCCATCAGTAAGGGATAGAGATGGGGCTTCACTTCTCCATCAGTAAGGGATAGAGACGGGGCTTCACTTCTCCATCAGTAAGGGATAGAGATGGGGCTTCACTTCTCCATCAGTAAGGGATAGAGATGGGGCTTCACTTCTCCAGCGGTAAGGGATAGAGATGGAGCTTCACTTCTCCATCAGTAAGGGATAGAGATGGGGCTTCACTTCCCCATCAGTAAGGGATAGAGATGGGGCTTCACTTTTCCATCACTAAGGGATAGAGATGGGGCTTCACTTCTTCAGCAGTAAGGGATAGAGATAGAGAACAGCGATCCACACAAACAGTTTCTTTGTGTAGATCTGCAGTTTGTGTGTAGGAGCCTCTATGCGTGTTTTAGGTTAACAGTTGATCAATCTCTGCGCTGAGCAGTGTGACATCGTTCATTAGCGGAGTGAGTGTTTGATTGAGTCTGGCGCAACGTCCTCGCTGTCCCTCTTTAAACCACTGTCTGAGTGCAGGCTGCTGATCACAGAGAGGGGGGTGGGCGCTCTGGTATTGGGACACAGAGACCCCATCCTGATCATTGGCTCTGTGTGGGGGGGGGACTCATGACGTGACGGTGAGTCTCCAGTGACGTGTCTCGGGAAGGCAGACATGAACACAAGACTGTGTCAGAGAGAGAGAGGTAGAAGGTGGAAGATGTGGATAGCAGAGGAGTTGAAGAGAATCTCAGTCTGTTCCTTTTAAAATGGCGTTCATTCCTCAAACAGCCAGGGTCTTGATACCGGGGAGAAGTGAGTTACTGGTTTACTTTTAAATTATTATTATTATCATCATTATTATTATGTCATTATCATCATCATTATTGCAGTGGTAATATGAAGGGGTGGGTGTGCAGGATTGCAAAGTTATGGATGCTGTAAAGGGTCCCCTTTATTAGACCAGGGTGCAATGTGCTGTAGAGATTTCTGATGTGAGAATTGCTGTATAAAATGCATGTGTGGTTTGAGTAGCTCAGTGGTTGAGAACACTATGGAATGGAATTGCAAACTGTAACTCTGCTGTAAGACATTGGGGTTACCTTCTTTTTGAGTAGAAATGCAGACTGATCATTGTGAACGATTACAGTTTAGAGGTGGGGGCATCCAGTACCCCATAATCTATTTCAATGTTTGGCTTCCAGGTGTGGTATATTGAGTAAACGTATTGCTCAAAAGACTCCACGTCTTCCCTCCAAAGCCAATCTGACACAAATAATAGAACTCTCTGTGGGAGTATCTGGAGAATTCTACGATGGGTTTCTGTCAAGCCTGCCGCAACATTGCATATTCTAACCAGTCTGGGCCATATTTTCAAAGTGTTACCTCCAGTCTTTAATTAACTCCTATTTCTTTTGAAAGAGAACAAAAATCATATAAATGTTACAAAACTGTCTTGGAAGAGACGCCTTATGTACACAGCTAAAGTGAAGTACTCCTTTATAACATGGCATTAGTGAGTGAGGCTGTAATGAGCAACTTCACTTCCTGGAATCTGGGACTTTTAGTTAATCAGCCTGGCAATGAGGCAGATGAGGAAGCAAAGTACGAAAGGGAGTGGAGTCATGAAGACTCAGCAGTGTGAGAACTGGAGCACAGTGTGAATGGAGCTGGGTAGAGCACTGAACGCAATCCACAAGGTACTGTAGAGAGAGCACTGAACACAATCCACAAGGTACTGTAGAGAGAGCACTGAACACAATCCACAAGATACTGTAGAGAGAGCACTGAACACAATCCACAAGATACTGTAGAGAGAGCACTGAACACAATCCACAAGGTACTGTAGAGA
The DNA here is from genome assembly GCA_036884735.1 of Huso huso. NCBI lineage: Eukaryota > Metazoa > Chordata > Actinopteri > Acipenseriformes > Acipenseridae > Huso > Huso huso. The sequence goes on along the minus strand of CM072668.1, from coordinate 83,939 downwards.
GAGCACTGAACACAATCCACAAGGTACTGTAGAGAGAGCACTGAACACAATCCACAAGATACTGCAGGGAGAGCACTGAACACAATCCACAAGATACTGTAGAGAGAGCACTGAACACAATCCACAAGGTACTGTAGAGAGAGAGCACTGAACACAATCCACAAGGTACTGTAGAGAGAGCACTGAACACAATCCACAAGATACTGTAGAGAGAGCACTGAACACAATCCACAAGATACTGTAGAGAGAGCACTGAACACAATCCACATGGTACTGTAGAGAGAGCACTGAACACAATCCACAAGATACTGTAGAGAGAGCACTGAACACAATCCACAAGGTACTGTAGAGAGAGAGCACTGAACACAATCCACATGGTACTGTAGAGAGAGCACTGAACACAATCCACAAGATACTGTAGAGAGAGCACTGAACACAATCCACATGGTACTGTAGAGAGAGCACTGAACACAATCCACAAGATACTGTAGAGAGAGCACTGAACACAATCCACAAGATACTGCAGTGGGTGCTGTGGAAGCTCAGTAGAGAAGTGGTGACTCCACAGACTTGCTCTGCAGAGCAGTGTGTTGTTATAGTACATGTAAACCACACACCTGGTTTTCAGTAAAGTTTACACACAATATCTACTTGCATAACCTGTTTCTCCAAAGTGTATAAAATAAATAACTAACCCTAAAAGCCAGGTCAGCAAACAATGGCACATTCAGAAAGAGATTGCTTGCTTTGGGATTGCCGCATGCAGCTTGTTTTGTGCATGTGCGTGCGTGCATGGAGTTGTGTTTGGTAGGGGGAAGGGAGGGGGTTATGATTCTCAGTGATCTACAGCAGAGACCAGCAGCGGCCAAGGATTGTGTTTGATTATCTCCTGCTCATGACATCATCACGGGGGAAGGCTTCACATGTGAGTTCTGATAGTGATGTCGAGGGCAGAAGTATATCTGGAGTAGTTGAGAGTCCAGTAGAGATGGGGAGGCTAATTCAATCAGGATAGGTATGGATCTGTGCTGTACCACAACACCAAAGAGCAGATTCAATCAAAGCATTCTGCGCCTGTTATTTTAATGCTATTCAAGCACCCCCCCATCACAGCATTGCATTAGTCAAAGCAGGAAGTCCTTCATTTTAGCCACATCAAAGTTTGACTGAGTGCAAAAATACAACAGTGCATAGCAACTCTGTTGATTCAGCCTCCCCTTCAGTGGCATTACCAGGATGGGTTTGGCCCCGACCACAGATTATCCCAAATCATTGTGTTCACCTTTTTGATGAATTGTCTAGCCTTAGAGACGGGAAATGTTCCCATTGCAGACTGAGTCTTCCAGTGCCATGAGATTTGAAAACATGTCATTTCAAGTCTGCTATTGTAGATTCATTGTATACAGTTCTGATGTTATTAGTAAATTAGACAATATATTAAAAGTCTGAAAATAAAACAAAACACAATGTTCAGGGAAATAAAATATATCTGGCTCAGGCTGTTTGTGCTTGCATTGTGTTTGTGTGTCTCTGTTTGTGCTTGCATTGTGTTTGTGTGTGTCTCTGTTTGTGCCTGCATTGTGTTTGTGTGTGTCTCTGTTTGTTCCTGCATTGTGTTTGTGTGTGTCTCTGTTTGTGCCTGCATTGTGTTTGTGTGTCTCTGTTTGTGCCTGCATTGTGTTTGTGTGTGTCTCTGTTTGTTCCTGCATTGTGTTTGTGTGTCTCTGTTTGTGCTTGCATTGTGTTTGTGTGTGTCTCTGTTTGTTCCTGCATTGTGTTTGTGTGTGTCTCTGTTTGTTCCTGCATTGTGTTTGTGTGTGTCTCTGTTTGTTCCTGCATTGTGTTTGTGTGTCTCTGTTTGTTCCTGCATTGTGTTTGTGTGTGTCTCTGTTTGTTCCTGCATTGTGTTTGTGTGTCTCTGTTTGTTCCTGCATTGTGTTTGTGTGTGTCTCTGTTTGTTCCTGAATTGTGTTTGTGTGTGTCTCTGTTTGTGCCTGCATTGTGTTTGTGTGTGTCTCTGTTTGTGCCTGCATTGTGTCTGCATGCTCTCTGTGTGTGCCTGCGTGTGTGTGTTCCCGCGAGTTTGACTTGCTGTTAACCTCTCTGTTCTGGTTGGTGATTTCCAGGTAACCCTCCCAGCCATAACAAAAAAACCATAAAGCAGAGGTTCCTCAGACTGCTGTCCTGCTGCCAGCCCAGCCCCATCCCTACAGTCAGTGAATGCAAGTGACACTTCCATTCCTTCATGTATTTACCTGTTAGCAAGGGCACAGGATACAGCGTGGTGTGGTTTACAAGCAATAATGCACTGCTCTGGAGACACATGCGCTGTACTGTAAATATAACCTACTGCTCAGCAGAGCAGCTGTACTCTGACTGTTAATATTCATCTGCTGTGTTGTTTTTTTACTGATAATAACCTGCTTATTTAGAGTGATGTTTCTGTAACAGGTAATTGCTTTGGAAAGCTTATACATAGCTGGTGAATGCTCTGTCTGTTCACTTCCACAGTAATAATGCGCAATGAGGTTATCCTGTTATATCCCTTCTTCTCTGCAGTCTAATGAGGTTATCCACCAAAAACTGCTGATAAATCTATTAGAATCCATCTGTAACAGCACAGTTCACCCCTGAAAAAGAAGGTGGGCTGATTCATGGGCAAAAGAATGTTGTGGCAGAAACAAGCAGAGCACCAGATCTGAACTCTGCACTGAGAACTCGCTTCTGTAACCCGTACAGTCACAATGCAGTGAGGCTGCAAGCACAGCGCAGATCTGAACTCTGCACTGAGAACTCGCTTCTGTAACCCGTACAGTCACAATGCAGTGAGGCTGCAAGCACAGCGCAGATCTGAACTCTGTACTGAGAACTCGCTTCTGTAACCCGTACAGTCACAATGCAGTGAGGCTGCAAGCACAGCGCAGATCTGAACTCTGCACTGAGAACTCGCTTCTGTAACCCGTACAGTCACAATGCAGTGAGGCTGCAAGCACAGCGCAGATCTGAACTCTGCACTGAGAACTCGCTTCTGTAACCTGTACAGTCACAATGCAGTGAGGCTGCAAGCACAACGCAGATCTGAACTCTGCACTGAGAACTCGCTTCTGTAACCCGTACAGTCACAATGCAGTGAGGCTGCAAGCACAGCGCAGATCTGAAGTCTGCACTGAGAACTCGCTTCTGTAACCCGTACAGTCACAATGCAGTGAGGCTGCAAGCACAGCGATTAGTAATAAAACCAGAAACGAAGGGTCATGGAGCTCCAATATCTGATGAATAACTCGACATCCTATGAAAACACTGTGTTCTTTTCGAAGAATCTGTCAGCCGTCATTCTTTTGTGAAAGTCTCTCTCAGATCTACACTGCTGCTCCAGCCTGGTTCAAAAGCTCTCGGAACGGAGGGAGGAAGATTTCTACACCGCTGGGTCACAGTGCCAGCACACAGCATGGTCCCAATGAACACTGAGGGGACTGACAGTGAAACTCGTCAGTACAGCTCCTATGGGACTGTATGGCCAGGGTTGTGATGAATGCATAACCATGCTTGAAGAAGAACAACCCTGCTAGGTACTGAGCAGTGAGGTCGGAGAAGCTGGGTCAGGGGAGGTCAGTGCTTGGAGTGAGGCCAGTAGCTGAGGCAAGGGGAGCAGGATGGAATAATAGGGAAGTTAAGTTGGTAGAGTGCTGGGATACAGTTTGGAAGGCAACTGGTTCATCTGTCTGGTTACGGCACTGGACTGTGCTATGAAAGGTAGGTTCATTTTAGTGTTCTCTGTCGGGTGTTGATGAGAAACTTGGTTAAGTTTTCAGTGTTGTCTCGTCGCTGCTCTGCTGTATTCTTGCTTCTTTACCTTTTCATTTGATCTGATTTGGGGGCGCCAATATTGGCGGTCTATTAGGAAAACCAGTGCTAAGAGAACTTAGTCAATAAGAACTGAAAAAGAGCTGGTCCTCAATCAGCCAAAGAAACTTCAACTGGTTCCAACTGAGCTGCCATAGCCAGGTTCTATACTGGCACTGGCACACACTGTGAGAGAGGCCAGGTCTATACTGACACTGGCACACACTGTGAGAGAGGCCAGGCTCTATACTGACACTGGCACACACTGTGAAAGAGGCCAGGCTCTATACTGACACTGGCACACACTGTGAGAGAGGCCAGGTTCTATACTGGCACTGGCACACACTGTGAGAGAGGCCAGGCTCTATACTGGCACTGGCACACACTGTGAGAGAGGCCAGGTTCTATACTGACACTGGCACACACTGTGAGAGAGGCCAGGCTCTATACTGACACTGGCACACACTGTGAGAGAGGCCAGGTTCTATACTGGCACTGACACACACTGTGAGAGAGGCCAGGCTCTATACTGACACTGGCACACACTGTGAGAGAGGCCAGGTCTATACTGACACTGGCACACACTGTGAGAGAGGCCAGGCTCTATACTGACACTGGCACACACTGTGAAAGAGGCCAGGCTCTATACTGACACTGGCACACACTGTGAGAGAGGCCAGGTTCTATACTGGCACTGGCACACACTGTGAGAGAGGCCAGGCTCTATACTGGCACTGGCACACACTGTGAGAGAGGCCAGGTTCTATACTGACACTGGCACACACTGTGAGAGAGGCCAGGCTCTATACTGACACTGGCACACACTGTGAGAGAGGCCAGGTTCTATACTGGCACTGACACACACTGTGAGAGAGGCCAGGTTCTATACTGACACTGGCACACACTGTGAGAGAGGCCAGGTTCTGTACTGGCACTGGCACACACTGTGAGAGAGGCCAGGTTCTGTGCTGGCACTGGCACGCACTGTGAGAGAGGCCAGGTTCTGTACTGGCACTGGCACACACTGTGAGAGAGGCCAGGTTCTATACTGGCACTGGCACACACTGTGAGAGAGGCCAGGTTCTATACTGGCACTGACACACACTGTGAGAGAGGCCAGGTTCTATACTGACACTGGCACACACTGTGAGAGAGGCCAGGTTCTGTACTGGCACTGGCACACACTGTGAGAGAGGCCAGGTTCTGTGCTGGCACTGGCACGCACTGTGAGAGAGGCCAGGTTCTGTACTGGCACTGGCACACACTGTGAGAGAGGCCAGGTTCTATACTGGCACTGGCACACACTGTGAGAGAGGCCAGGTTCTATACTGGCACTGACACACACTGTGAGAGAGGCCAGGTTCTATGGAAGCTGCAGCCTGGGGGAACACTGTGCACTTCATGAACACTGTCTTTCTGAATCCTGTGTCAGAGGATACAGGTTGGACAGTAGACTGTGTTTCAGTCAGTGATCACTGTGTTCTTCTAATCCCTGTCACAGACAGCACAGAGGATGATTTTGAACTCTCCACTGTGTGCTATCGACCAGAAGGACTTGACAAGCTTCAGGAGCAAACCAAGTTCACCAAGAAAGAGCTGCAGGTCCTCTACCGGGGATTCAAGAATGTGAGTCTGCCTCTTTTTACTACTTGTCTCTCCAAACCATCTTTCTTTCTTTCTTTCTTTCTTTCTTTCTTTCTTTCACTTTGTCTCATGGCTCTCTCCCAGTGAGTGAGTGAGTGACTCACCTCTAACTGTGGTGTCTGTGCTGCCCCCTGCAGGAGTGTCCCAGTGGTGTGGTCAATGAGGAGACCTTCAAGCTGATTTATTCCCAGTTCTTCCCCCAAGGAGGTGAGTGTCTGCTGCTCTTCTCCATCCCTGTCTGTATTGAGTTCACACCTCATCCTCTCTTAACAGTGAGGGGCGATACCAGTTGCACACTAGTTTAGATAAGATACTCATTTTTACAGTGTAGACATGGATAGCTGTTGAGCTGGAGGTTAAGTAATTGTAGATAATACAGACACATGGAGGGACTGAGAAGCGTATTAGTGCCTACTAGAAAGCCAGTGATTGGGTTGGTACACAGTATAGAACATGTGTGTTGCTATTCCCTTTCAATTCAAAGACAGCCACCAACATGACTATGGGATAACCCTGCCCATTGGGTAGGTATTACTGAGCTCTTTATACCAGAGCTGCCGATAGGCCCCTTCCTGGGATGACGCACTCGGTCCCGCCCACCGTGGGATTAAAACCGTCATCCTGAGGAAGCCATTTCTCTTTTTCCTTCTCAAGACGGTAAGGTAAGAACCTTTGTGTTTAGCTGAGCGTTTTTGTAAAAAGAGCTTCCTGAGTCGACTGCAGTTCCCCTGCATTCATGCTGAAAGCCGGCTTGCCGCTTTCCTGGAATCAGTGACTCCAAACTGAAGTTTCTTTTTCTGTCTCCTCACTTCCAGCGGCCTGCTCGCTTGCGTTGCAGGCTGCCTCTTTTGTTTACTGTCTGTCGTATGTGAGCGACTGCCTGTGCAGTATTATAAGAAGTGTGTGTGTGTGTGTTTTCAGTCTAAAAACTACACTCTTGGGAGAATACAGTTCCTCCACGGGACTAGGCTTTGCCGCATCCCCGCTGTTGAGTGATTCCCCCAGCTGCCATCTGGCAGCTGAAGTGGGCCTTGTTGTTTGGCTGCTGCTGCGCGTCCCCCATCTCTTTATTAGACCGCATGGCCCTGTTTTCAAGGTCGTGCTGTGGATTAGCTGCAGCGCGGTTGTTACAACAGCAATCCAGTTAGGATACCGTTGCATAGCTGTCCCTGGTACTTCAGTACAACCTTAATTGTGGCTCGCAGACAGCTGTGGTTGACGCAAGCCAGGGTCCCCGATACAGAAAAGCTGAGCTGCTAGACGTGCCTATATCCCCGGGACATACCTTTGGGCCAGCCGTGGAGGAGATCCTGCAGAGATCCCACCAGGAATGCGAGGCATCCCGGCAGGTGGCTGCGTTGCTCCCTCCCCGCACTCTCAAGTGGGGCAGGTCGAACCGTTGGCGAGCTCCTCCGACGCGGACTGTCACCAGGACAGTTCCAGTCCCCACGGCTCAGCTGGGTGACCTAAGGCATCACCTACAGGGCACACCAGCAGCGAACAACCGGCCCCTCCCAGCAGGCAGAAGGACGTGGCCAGCCCACACACCAGCGTCCCAGGAGGCGTTTCCAGGGCCACCGCCCTAGACAGCCAACCCAAACTGCCCTGCCACAACCTCAGCAGTCCCGGCAGGGCCCCTGAAGGCTTGTGGCCTCAGACTCCCTTTCGGCACAACAGCTGCAGTACTGACTCGCTTGCACCTCGGACACCTACCTGGGTGCTCGCCACCGTGCAAAACGGTTACGCGCTTCAGTTCCGCTTGGGACCTCATCCATTTCGAGGCATCACGCATACTTTCGTGACAGACCCTCTCCAGGCCTCGGTACTTCAGAAGGAAGTGGCCACCTTCCTGTGCAAGCGAGCCATTTGTCTCGTAGACCCCGCCTCCCACGGAGAGGGGTACTACTCAAGGTATTTTCTGGTGCCCCAAAAAAATGCTGACTTTTGCCCCATCCTAGACCTGAGGCTTCTCAATGGGTTCTTAAAAGAAAGGAGGTTCCAGATGCTGACTCACCGTCACATTCTCCAGTCAGTCCAGCTGGGCGACTGGTTCACCACCGTGGACTTAAGGGATGCGTACTTGCACATTCCCATTCATACAGAGCACAGGAAGTATCTCTGCTTCGCTTTTCAGGGAAGCGTTTACGAGTTCGCTGTGCTGTCTTTCGGCCTCTCCCTAGCTCCTTGCATGTTTTCAAAGTGCGTGGACACTATCCTGGCTCCCCTGCGGCTGCTATCTCGACGACTGGTTGATCTGTTCCCAGTCGCGAGAGGGAGCAGTGGCCCACGCGGCGTTTCTGACAGCATTTGACGAGGCTGGGCCTCACCATCAACGATGCAAAGAGTCGACTTACACCGGTGCAGTGCACGACTTACTTGGGGCTCTGGCTGGACTCCAGTACGATGTGTGCATCCCAGGAAGGGGCCTATTGGCAGCTCTGGTATCCCAATGGGCAGGGATATCCCATAGTCATGTTGGTGGTCGTCTTCATTTCCAGGGCACCAGGGTTACGATAGGTAACCTAACGTTACTGATATAGTTCTGGAGTTGTTTGAAGCTGCAATTATTTTTTTATGGAACATGCTGACCTGATGTTGCTGCTGAATTCATATCTGCGTCCTGAGAATAATTTTATTTTTTAGATTCAAGTACATACGCACACTTCCTGTTTGAAGCTTTTGACACTGACAAAAACGGATCTATCAGCTTTGAGGTAAGAATGAATAAATCTGCCTATTTGTGTGAGAGGGGTGTGTTTAGTAAACTGTACAGTGAGGTTTGTGTGAGAGGGTGCTTAACTGTATTTGACGTGCTGTCTCTGGTACAGTGAGGTTTGTTTAACTGTATTTGACATGCTGTCTCTCTGGTACAGTGAGGTTTGTATGAGCAGGTGTTTAACTGTATGAACAGATCCAAGTGGATTGCTAATAGCTGACACGTCTATAAGAAGTCTTGTGTGTTCCCTCCCCAGGATTTTGTCATGGGGCTGTCCATCATCCTTAGGGGCACCATTAATGACCGACTAAACTGGGCTTTCAACCTCTACGATCTCAACAAGGATGGCTGCATCACCAAAGAGGTACGCTCTGCAACAACAAGCATGCTCTCCAATGTCTATCTGTGCTTCTCACTGAGGCTTTCATGAAGCATGCTCTCCAATGTCTATCTGTGCTTCTCACTGAGGCTTTCATCTTCTCACTGTACCATTCCACACTCTACATATGTAGATTAAATATGTCATAATACTCATATCATGGAAGGTGATGTCAGAACCTGTTAATTACAAGCCAGCCTGTCAGCCACTCCAAACACATATAAAGGGACCACCTTTCTATCTGAATATACTGTGGCCTGTGTATATTCCTGGCATGTGTATTAAGAGCTGATGTGCTTTACTGTGCTTTGCAGGAGATGATGGCTATAATGAAATCGATCTACGACATGATGGGGAAATGCACCTCCCCCTGCATGCAGGATGATACACACAGGGAACATGTGGAGTCTTTCTTTCAGGTAACACCTGCAGCCAGAGCATAAAGAGCAATAGAAACTGAATGAATCCACCCAAAGAGGTTACTGCGCAGGCAGGGAATGCTCCTGTGAATGAATCCACCCAAAGAGTTTTTTTTTAATATAGGAACATTCTGAAACATTGTTTTACTTTTTTATGTGTAATTTGTTCTTATAAAATCCTTGATTTGTGTATCACTTTTCAGAAAATGGACAGGAATAACGATGGGGTTGTGACAATAGAAGAGTTCATCGAATCATGTCAGAAGGTATGTTTGATAGAGAACAGACTAAATCAGACTTGTTTTACAACCCTTGAACACTCTTACAGATGAAATGAGTGAGTGTGTTTGTCTCTTCAATTGGCTTTAAAGACAGGCTCTATTCATAGCTACACATACTGTATCTGTATGAAGCAGATTTCACTACTACAGGCTGAGTTTATGTTCAATGACCCTAAAACACTCAGTCTTAGTGTGAAAAACCACTATGTAACCATTACTAAAATGCATGATTATACAACGCTCCAAAAAAAATCAAGAAATCAAATCCAGTATCCGAATCACAGTGCAGAATTCTAACCAGGCCCTCCAGATTGTAATTATCGTAGAATCCCTGCACTTCTGTTTGCTGGTTTGTGCTCTAGTGAATACAGATGTCTTTTTGTGAGCTGCTCTGGGGTAGGGGTAGGAAGATGGTTTGACGTCATGTATTTTGTTGGTTCTGTTTTTAGGATGAAAACATCATGAGGTCCATGCAGCTGTTTGACAATGTTATCTAGAGGAAGTCCTGGAGAGAGCCGAGTCCCTCCCGCGGCACTGCCCTCCTGGGAGAATCTGGGCTTTTATTTTTCACACAAGAGCCATTGGGAGAGGTGACATGGGAACAAATATTTAAGCTAAACCCGGAACATTAAGAAAGAAAAGGGGATGGATTTTTAAAAAGCTTTTTGCTGGCTGGATTTCAGGGCCTCTCCTTTGAAAATCTGGGACAGTTCGGGCACTGCAAGAGGTGTCATGAAAAATCAACAAATCCATGAAATCCACAGTCATGTTACCGTAGCACTGCAGACGGAATTATAACAACTTCTTCATTTTATATAGCATGAGATTATCATATCCACTCTAGCAATCTGTTAGTAATTGAAAAGATACACCAAAGCCTGCCTAATGAACTTTCTGTTTATATATGACTAGATACCTCAGCTACTGCATCAGGCTTAATAAACATGCCGCTCACCCCCCTGCCCCACCCCGTCCCGCCCCGTCCCGCCCCGTCCCGTCTGTGATGTCATGCTGACAAGGTCACGAGTCAAGAGTGACTGAATGTCCCTGACTGAGACTGCTGGAGCACGAGAGCTACACTGTATCACAGTGCCAATACCCACAATGCTCTTGAGTAAAAATCATAGGCAGTGAAGTGAAAGCAAGAAAACTGAACCCACAGCCCAAAGGAAATGTTTTAAGTAAAATATATTATTTATTTATTAGTTTTGATTAGCTGTTACCCAGAACATATGTTTTTACGTGTTTTGTTTTTCTCTCTGGCTTTGCTTAGCCTTTTCTTGCCTACATACAGCAAGATCTTTTTTTTCAGTTCTGCCATTTGTTTGTTTGGTTCATTCATCAGAACTACTGAGAAATTATTGTATTGTGGTTCTAATGCCAGCTACGACCACTGGCAGATCCAGGATAAAAGGGGTTAACTGTCAAATAGTGTGAAGTACTCGGTAAGAAGAATATGCTTTTGAAGGGTTTAGAAAGAGCTTTCTGATAGCATTAACTCTAAGAAAAAAAAATGGAAACACTGGTCTTTAAAGATCAATGGGTAGAAATGTATTAATAATCAATATCTTGATCACCCCCTTTTTAAATTCACATACACAACAAATGCCCTATGTTATGTGATATGATTGCACCAGTTGTGTGGTATAGGTCTTTCCATAGTAGAGAGCACTACCTATAACTCCCCACCCAGCAGCTGCATTGCTGTGAAGTCACATTTATTATTAAACGTACTTTTATAGCTATGTGTTTTTATGCCGATTTTAAAGCACTGATTTTGAATAGACTGAAAGATGACATCTCTTGTTAAAGCCCAATTAAACAAAAAAACACAAAACAAAACAATGTTCGAATCACATTCCACGGTCCCCAATGACACGCACTGGCTCTGACAGTGTGTGACGGTTGTGTTCATCAGTAGAAAGGGACTCATTTCCTGGCATGGCTCTTGTCAGTAGGAATTGGTCGTAGGCATGGACTCCATTGAGACTAGTGTTCTAGTAGAGCAGGAGCCTCTACCGGCTCCGAACCTTCTCAAATATCTTGGACTGCGGTCAGTGATGGGGAAATGTCATACTACAGTCCCTTTGGTGTCCGTGCCATGTGCACCCCACCCTCCCCAGAGTGCTTCAGAGCCGCAGCAAATCCTCCAGTAAAGATGAGCGAGATCCTGACCGCTGTATATGCGCATGCACTGTTTCTATAGCATTGGAAATGAGTAGCTCACTGGATGTCAGTGTGTCGAGTTATCTACTCTCTACCGGCTGCTTTGCATTTCAAATATGTATATTTTGTACAGAGAGAGAAATAAAATCACCGTTGCTATGCACCACTGTTGCAAGCCTGTTTTTCCTCCATGGAATAATCCAGCAATGCAGTCATCTGTGAAATGTGGAGCTTGTAAAATCACAATGAAAAGGAAGCAACAATCTAAACACACAACTAGAATGTGCTTTCATTTAGTAAGCGCCTCAAAATATACCAACAAGCTCTAAGCACAGACCACTCCGTCTGCATTCACTGACAGTAAATCAGCACGGCATTGTAGCTGTACCGCCAGTCCTGCAGCACCCCCTTGTGGTGCCAAAAGGCAATTTGTGGAAACAATCTATTTCTATTAACACAAAATGCAACTTGTGAACAAGGTTTAGGACATTATTTATTTGTATAATTTACAATATTTTACAATGTCTTATGCATAAGAAAACTGGGCAGTGCTGTTTACATGGCACTGTCTGCAAAGCAAACTGGATTTACAAATGAAATAACAAAATCAAATAAGAAGTTTGGATGCGACCCCCTGGTTCGTGTTCACACCAACCGGACTCCAAAAGAGGCTTTCTTTGTGTTTCTTGTCAATATAAACCTACTGCTGGTGTTTCTTCACGAATAACATTCATTCAGTAGGAATTAAAAAGCCCTTTTCTGATTTTAATCAAGCCTGCACTGTATCCTTTGTCACCATCTGGTGACATAATCATGGAACTAAAGGAAGTCCACTAGAGAGGAGATGGATAAAGAAATAGTTATAAAATGGTGATAGGTTTGAATCAAACAGGCTTTCATAAACAAGACCCCTCTTAACATGCTAGCCAGTGAAATCATTATGGAAACAGACAAGAGCCTGTGTGCTAGAGTTGGGATGTTTGTGTAGAGGATGATGTTTCCCAATACAAGCAATGCAGAAAGGGAGCAGGTGGACCAGCAGCAGGGTCTATCGGACCTCTCTCTAAAGAAGAGAAAGGGAGCAGGTGGTCCAGCAGCAGGGTCTATCGGACCTCTCTCTTGAAGAGAAAGGGAGCAGGTGATCCAGCAGCAGGGTCTATCGGACCTCTCTCTTGAAGAGAAAGGGAGCAGGTGATCCAGCAGCAGGGTCTATCGGACCTCTCTCTAAAGAAGAGAAAGGGAGCAGGTGATCCAGCAGCAGGGTCTATCGGACCACTCTCCTGAGCTCTGCCAGCAGCCAGATTGCCAGTGAGAGCAGTGCCAGGGACCCCGACTGATGAGTGGCAGCCAGAGGTGTGGGGACGTAGAGAAGCAGGGTGCTGATGCCCAGGCCAGCCTGGTGTGAAACACAGAGAAACAATCGTTATGTGGCAATCAACAGCAATCCGTTTGTGGAAGTCCAACACTGGAATCCTCCTGCTTTAGTGAACAGGGGTGTTAACAAAACACTAATCTCACGACATGCAGGCCACCATACAGTACGGATAAGGAGACGGGCGCCTTTTGTATGATGCATAATAGGATCAAATGGTCTTAATGATGAGCCACAAAAAGAACTACAATGAGCTATGTTGTGCTTTTGGTTTCACGATACGACAGATCATGTAAAAAGGTATTGCTATTCATTGATGCACGATGATTTGTTACACCTCTATCACTGAATTAAAACAAGCGCTAACCCAGATTTTATAATCCTGTTTCTTAAAACTTATTAGCACAAGCAACATTATTCTTTAGAAAAAGCCTTGCATGCATTTCGAGATATCTTTCCAACCTGCATGTACGCCATGGCCAACAGGGAGGTGAGAGCAATTCTGGTTCTTCTGGGCAGCGGGATCCTCCGAGAGAACAGGTAGAGGCCAGTGATGGCAGCCACTGAGCTGATAGCCTACAGAGAGAAGACAAGCAAATCATGCAGAACACAGCTAGTGTAAGGAGAGGTATCTCTGCAGAGACACAGAACACAGCTACTGTAAGGAGAGGTATCTCTGCAGAGACACAGAACACAGCTACTGTAAGGAGAGGTACCTCTGCAGACACAGGACACAGCTAGTGTAAGGAGAGGTACCTCTGCAGACACAGGACACAGCTAGTGTAAGGAGAGGTACCTCTGCAGACACAGGACACAGCTAGTGTAAGGAGAGGTATCTCTGCACACACAGGACACAGCTACTGTAAGGAGAGGTATCTGCAGACACAGAACACAGCTACTGTAAGGAGAGGTATCTCTGCAGACACAGGACACAGCTACTGTAAGGAGAGGTACCTCTGCAGACACAGGACACAGCTAGTGTAAGGAGAGGTATCTCTGCAGAGACACAGAACACAGCTACTGTAAGGAGAGGTATCTCTGCAGAGACACAGAACACAGCTACTGTAAGGAGAGGTATCTCTGCAGACACAGGACACGCTACTGTAAGGACAGGTATCTGCACACACAGGACACAGCTACTGTAAGGAGAGGTATCTGCACACACAGGACACAGCTACTGTAAGGAGAGGTATCTCTGCAGAGACACAGAACACAGCTACTGTTAAGGAGAGGTATCTCTGCAGAGACACAGGACACAGCTACTGTAAGGAGAGGTATCTCTACAGAGACACAGGACACAGCTACTGTAAGGAGAGGTATCTCTGCAGACACAGGACACAGCTACTGTAAGGAGAGGTATCTCTGCACACACAGGACACAGCTACTGTAAGGAGAGGTATCTCTGCAGACACAGGACACAGCTACTGTAAGGAGAGGTATCTGCAGACACAGGACACAGCTACTGTAAGGAGAGGTATCTCTGCAGACACAGGACACAGCTACTGTAAGGAGAGGTATCTCTGCACACAGGACACAGCTACTGTAAGGAGAGGTACCTCTGCAGAGACACAGAACACAGCTACTGTAAGGAGAGGTATCTCTGCAGAGACACAGAACACAGCTACTGTAAGGAGAGGTATCTCTGCAGAGACACAGAACACAGCCACTGTAAGGAGAGGTATCTCTGCAGACACAGAACACAGCTAGTGTAAGGAGAGGTATCTCTGCAGAGACACAGAACACAGCCACTGTAAGGAGAGGTATCTCTGCAGACACAGAACACAGCTAGTGTAAGGAGAGGTATCTCTGCACACGCAGGACACAGCTACTGTAAGGAGAGGTATCTCTGCACACGCAGGACACAGCTACTATAAGGAGAGGTCTCTCTGCATACACAGGACACAGCTACTGTAAGGAGAGGTCTCTCTGCATACACAGGACACAGCTACTGTAAGGAGAGGTCTCTCTGCACACACAGAACACAGCTACTGTAAGGAGAGGTATCTCTGCACATACAGGGGATAGCTACCACAGGAAGAGGAAGTTAATGATCAATTCATTCCAACACAGACCAGACTCCTGACCCACTATGAAAGAATGTTTAATATGATTTGTAGTGTTCACATCCTTTGTTTGTAGTTGCCATTTCAGTACCTATTTATTCACATATCTGACCCACTCAGAATAGAGAGATACTGACAGAGAGCGGCACAGAGCAATCACAAGACGATGACATGCAAATAAAGACAGCCAGCACCCCCAGTGCCATTTACCAGTATGCGATGATCGAATTGCACTGTGGTAGGGTTTTCAAAGAAATTCTTCAGGGTGGGAGAGAAAGCCAGCAGATCATCGGGGATCCAGCGCTCCCCCATTTTAGGGAAGGAGTTATACACCAGGCCAGCGTCCAGCCCCGCCACGAAGGCACCTGCAAGGAACGAGCACAGCCTGGAAATGTGAAATCAACACCACACAGATAGTGCTAGATCAGTATGTCCAATCATTTTTCACCCCTAGCCGCAGCAATTCCCCACACAGCTCAGGAGAACTGAAGTTCAGCGGGCGTCCTCCGATCCCACGACCGAGCCAGCTTCCTGTTTTACACCCAGGAACTCGAGGGAGGATGTGAGCGAGCTACCAGCCTCTGGACGACAAAGGCCAGCCCTGCAGGTGTCCACTCTGAGCTCACTGGACGCCTGGCCAGCAGGGCTCGCTGTAGCTACCAGCCTCTGAAGGACAAAGGCCAGCCCTCCAGGTGTGTGCTCTGAGCTCACTGGACGCCTGGCCAGCAGGGCTCGCTGTAGCCACCAGCCTCTGGAGGACAAAGGCCAGCCCTGCAGGTGTGTGCTATGAGCTCACTGGAAGTCCAACGAGCAGGGCGAGCTACCAGCCTCTGGAGGACAAAGGAACCAGGTGAGCCACTTGGGACCCCCTCCCCCCTTCTCCCTTAAAATGTTTAATGGAAAAAGTGAGGTTAATGTTACAGAACTAAACTAACACAGCATTCATTGAAGCGTTAATAAACTTTATCACAATAAACGTAGTGCCCCATTTCCTACCCATCCACCACACGTAGAACAGCACAGCCAAACCAATGACCAGGTAAACAGTCATCAGACCCCGGCAAGCAGTTCACAGCATCCACCCTTCGAATGCACTGCTGGATTGACCACCTACACACAGTCCAGTCACAGAGGGCAGTACCTGAGAGAGCAGTGAGGAAGACGAGGCCACCGGTCCCCTGAGCAAATCTCCTCAACACAGTAATCTGTCGTGTGTCTGGCAGCTGAAAGATACAAAATCAGAGTGTACCCAATGAATACATAGTTCTGAGACTAGGACACCTCTGCATGCTATTACACCAACACAGAGCAAAGCCAATGAAGCAGCTCATCTATATGATTGCAGTTTGAAGCTGTGCTGTGAGGAGGCTCCCATGCAGGTTGCAGCCCTGGAATTTATCTGCATTAAAAGCAGCATTACAGTATCCAGTCTGCTGATAAATATACGATCCATGTTGTAGTCCCAGCTGCTCCTAGAACACAGTACCTTGTGCTGAGGCAGCACCAGCGACAGCCCTGCCCACAAGCTGCCACAGTAGAGGAGCAGGGCCGAGCCCAAGTGTGCTGCCAGCCGGTACTGACTGACCCGTGGGACATCATGGGAGTCTGGCTTCTCCTCCAGACCGCTCTTCACCATGTACCAGCCCAGCAGTCCCTGCCAGGGGAGAGGAGGGGGGAGAGGAGAGTCACGAAGGCAGCTTTTCACAAAGCTATATGGGCTCGCTACGTACTGCACAGCCTCATCATGCCCCCCCTGGAACTCTGCTGGTAAAGACGAGAGGGGGGGGCAGACCCCCCCGAGCTCAGGAGCTCCTCTTCACTTCTAGTTGCCTGCTATAGATATATGTAACACAGGCTTGATCAGTCAGTGTCTTTATAGAAGCAAGAGCCAGTAAGTCATTTAAAAAGAACCATTCACAATGACAGCAATGATCTGAAAAAGTTCAAAGTAAAAAAATAAAAATAAAAAAAAAAGACTTGACTTTCAAGCTCCTCACTCTTTTATGACTTAGCAAAAGTGTGCCTGTTCTCAAAGAAAGTGCTGAACAGTCCCATCTAAAGGGGTACCATTTCTAATTTACAATATGAAATGCACTCTGACCTGGAAGCAGACAAAGCTGCAGAGTCCGAGGACACGCCCCTTCATGGTTCGGTTTAGGTAGCCCCGCCTCCAGAAGTAAGTGGCTGGCAGGATGAAGGCCAGACCCACCAGGCGCCCCCACATGCGATGAGAATACTCCATGTACCAGATGAACTTGAACTCCGGCAGCGTCATGCCATGGTTCATTCTGCGAGACACACACCATTACTCAACTCACTCAAACACACCATTCCTGAACTCACACAAACACATGGTTCATTCTGTGAGACACACACCATTCCTCAACTCAAACACATGGTTCATTCTGTGAGACATTCTCAACTCAAACACAAGGTTCATTCTAGACACACACCACTACTCAACTCAAAAACACAAGGTTCATTCTGTGACACACACACCACTACTCAACTCAAACACAAGGTTCATTCTGTGAGACACACACCATTACTCAACTCACACAAACACAAGGTTCATTCTGCGAGACACACACCATTACTCAACTCAAACACAAGGTTCATTCTGTGAGACACACACCATTACTCAACTCACACAAACACAAGGTTCATTCTGCGAGACACACACCATTACTCAACTCAAACACAAGGTTCATTCTGTGAGACACACACCATTACTCAACTCACACAAACACAAGGTTCATTCTGTGAGACACACACCATTACTCAACTCACTCAAACACACCATTCCTGAACTCACACAAACACACGGTTCATTCTGTGAGACACACACCATTCCTCAACTCACACAAACACATGGTTCATTCTGTGAGACACACACCATTCCTCAACTCAAACACAAGGTTCATTCTGTGAGACACACACCATTACTCAACTCACACAAACACAAGGTTCATTCTGCGAGACACACACCATTACTCAACTCACTCAAACACACCATTCCTGAACTCACACAAACACAAGGTTAATTCTGTGAGACACACACCATTACTCAACTCACTCAAACACACCATTCCTGAACTCAAACAAACACACGGTTCATTCTGCGAGACACACACCATTCCTCAACTCAAACACATGGTTCATTCTGCGAAACACACACCACTACTCAACTCAGACACATGGTTCATTCTGTGAGACACACCACTACTCAACTCAAACCACGAAAACTGGTATTTCTGTACCCTAACTGGCTGTGCTGTTGAACTCACATTCTGAACTCTGGATACTGCTGGTATTTCTCAAACTCTGCCTCCCACTCTGTCTGGGTGCTTGGAGGCTTCATCTCTTTGATCAGGTGCCAATCGACCATGGAGAGACCTGACTCGGTCAATCTGCAGAGACACAAATCCCACACTGCCATTTTAAAAACAAAGACACAAATCCCACACTGCCATTTTAACAATTCACACGGACATTGTTTCTTCTATGTCAATTATCTTACTAGGACATAATGACACGCCAATGATCCCAGTCAGCAGCAGAAAGGAATCTCCACTAGAAACTGTCCTCTGGGAAGCAGATGATTCTAGGGCACCTTTCACTCCCTGAGCTCTGCACCTCTCCAACATCAACCCACCCTGACCCTAACCAACCCCAGTCCTAAAACCTAACCCCAACCCAATGCCTAACCCTAACCCCAATCCTGAAACCTAACCCTAACCAACCCAAGCCCTGAAACCTCACCCTAACCCTAACCCCAGCCCTGAAACCTAACCCAATACCTAACCCTAACCAACCCCAACCTGATACCCAACCCTAACCAACGCCAGTCCTAAAACCTAACCCCAACCCGATACCTAACCCTAACCCCAATCCTGAAACCTAACCCTAACCAACCCAAGCCCTGAAACCTAACCCTAACCAACCCCAGCCCTGAAACCTAACACTAACCCAATACCTAACCCTAACCAACCCCAGCCCTGAAACCTAACACTAACCCAATACCTAACCGGCCTCCCTGCGTCCGCCACCCGTCCGCTCCAGCTCATCCAGAACTCCGCTGCCCGCCTGGTGTTCTCTCTGCTTCGCTTCCCATGCAACTCCACTACTCCGCCACTCCACTGGCTCCCGATCACCGCCGCATCCAGTTCAAGACTCTTGTACTAGCCTACAGATGCCTTGACCAGACTGCACCCAGCTACCTCCAGACCTCATCTCCCCCACCCCCACTCGACCTCTCCGCTCCGCCTGCACTAGAAGACTGGCTCTACCTCCCACGCCCCCTGCCTCCAGAGCCGCTCCTTCTCCACCCTCGCCTCCGCAGTGGTGGAATGACCTTCCTACAGATGTCAGGACCGCCCAGTCCCTGACCACATTCCGCACCTCCTTAAGACTCACCTCTTCAGACAGCACCTGTAGAACTCCTGTTTTTCCCCTGGGACACTTATCACCCTTCTTTAAATGTGCTTTACTTGCTCTTATCTGCCCCCTATTTTACTGCATTTAATCCTGTACTTCAGAGTACTGTAATCTGCCAAGTGTTTAATCTGTAGTATTTTGTATTTAATCATATCCTGATGTAACTATCACTGACACTTATCTGCTGTATTATTGAATTGTATTTTGTCACACTTGTACTTGCTTGAACCAAAGTCATTGTATTTATCTTGCTTAAATGTATTATTACTTGTACTGTGATACTTGAAATGTATTTGCTTACGATTGTAAGTCGCCCTGGATAAGGGCGTCTGCTAAGAAATAAATAATAATAATAATAATAATAATAATAATAACCAACCTCAGCCCTGAAACCTAACACTAACCCAATACCTAACCCTAACCCTGAAACCTAACCGTCTAGAATCATCTGATGCCCTGAAGACAGCTTCCAGTGGATATTCCTTTGTGCTGCTCTGTCACCAGGAAACAGACACAACACTATCCCTCTAGTGCCCTCTAGTGACAAAACAACAGAACTGCAGGGATATATAAGTGCATTTTTCAGCTCAGCTCATTAATAGTATGCAGTCAGTATTGTGACTTGAGTAGAGCTAATGCATTAAAACAGACCACAGAAGGGGGTAATTAATCAGTTCTTTATACGAAACCCACGATGTTCAGTAGCTCTTCAAGAAGGCAACCCAGGAGATGGGATGGGTCTACCGCACAACCTCATAACTTACCTGGTAACCCCTCCGAGAACAACAGCCCCCACCACCATCCCACTGCAGGCTACCAGCCAGCTCCCCACGATCCGATCCGTGGCTGCGTTAGGGACGGTCGCCTGGACAGTGGCAGTGCTGCGCCCCCTTCTGGTCAGCCATTGGGGCACACGCTGCTGCAAGCCAAAGAAAGCCTGAGACACTTCAGGGTGTAACTAAACAAAGAGACAATGACCTTGGCGTGACCAGCTGTTTTCATTGCAGCGTGATACCCAGGCTATTGGAGTATATGATTATATCGTTTAACTTTCGTTACATGTCACGGATAAAGATATGGCACCCTCTGGTCTTTTCGGTCTTACCTGCACGCCACTTCTGAAATGCAACCCCTTAGCGAGCCGACACCCGCAAGCAAAGGCATAGCGCAGCATCTCCTACAGAACAACACGGATAAGGAGGGTGTATACAGGTTTGATAACGTAATTCTTTAAATAATAATAATAATAATAATAATAACCCAAACTGCACTCACACAACGCGTACTCGACTGTCTTCACGTGAAAACTTTCAATATGGATCAACTTTCACCTTTCACCCTCTGATTTAAAAAAATAAAATATAATAATAATAATAATAATAATAATAATAATAAAATTAAATTAAACTACCAGAAATATCATTATTTTATACAGTGTTGTTTGAATTGTAAGAATAAAACACTTAATAATACCGATTTTGCGATTTGTTACATTTTCGGGGTCAGGCGCAGCTGAAGCCTTTTCGTGCGCGGTCATGTTGTGATCACATGACAGGGGTTAGTTAGTACATAATGTGCCTCTGTTGAAATGAACGCTTGAATTAATCCAGTGGTTGTTTGTGAAGAACAAACAATTAATTTCTTAAGCTAATAAATTGTATTTTTTAAAAGGTTTCTAATCAACAAAATATTTGTAAGCATACTACAAGTGAAAGCCAAAGCCCCGCTGGAATGAGTAACAAGCATTCAAATTAAGTTACGCTATTTCTGTATTTTCGATTTCTCTTCAGTAAATTGTCAAGCTATTTTAAAAAAAATCAAGTTAACCTGTAGCTTTTTGTGTGTGTGTTCACTATCACTTGACCCAACGTGGACGCTTTCGTTGTGGCATCAAACAGAAAGACACGTTATTGGCCGCTGATATTTTAAGGCAGCCAATCAGAGGAAGCATGTAGGGTGTCGATGGTTCGCTGGATTCAAAAAAAAAAAAAAAAAAAAAAAAAAAAATTGAACAGGTAAACACGCAGAGAAGCTGAAAGTATATCAATGTTTTTAACAAACCGAGCTCTAAAATGGTGTAGAATGTGACAGATACGAAGAACAGGTGTTCCTAGGGGAGCAAAGTAATTGAGACAAAGAGCGAGTGTTTTTTACAGCTCTGTAGTAATATCCTGCATCATGCCATACCGTATCCGTACCGTTCACACTACAACACATCCAGCGACACAAACAACAATATACCGAATTGTACCATAATCTATGTATGTACCGTATGTATCAAACAATATGTGCGACAGGAGGGTTTTAATAGTCGTATCGCATCACAATCTCTACTTTATGATTTAAATGAATGTCTAATCTATTGGAATACAGTGATGTAAAATCACGTGTTCGTGTATATTCTGGTGTGTTGTTTACCATAATATAATCGTGTTTCCTAGTAAAAACTGCATACATAATGTCCAGCGAGGTTAACTAGCTCTTGTGGTCCTATTATTTATTTCTTAGCGACGCCCTTATCCAGGGCGACTTACAGTCGTAAGCAAATACATCTCAAGAATCACAGTACAAGTAGTAATACAATTAAGAGCACGATAAATACAATGACTTTGGTTCTAGCAAGTACAAGTATGACTAAATACGATTCAATAATACAGCAGATAACAGTGTCAGTGATAGTTACATCAGGATATAATTAAATACAAAATACTACAGATTATATCTATCTATCTATCTATCTATCTATCTATCTATATATATATATATATATATATATATATATATATATATATAAATAAACAGGACTATGTAGCTCCACAGCGCTTAGCTTGAAGTCCAATCCAATGAATGCATAAAGTTCAAATCCAACCCACACTTAAAATAATTTTGATTGTTTATCAAAACCATGTAAAGACTCAAGAATAATGGCTTTATATTCATTTTTTTACCAGCTTTACAACCTGATGGCTATTGTAGAATTAGATTGTCACAAGAAATTCAGAGTGTGTTCTATACACATCCCTTAAAAACCATAATCACAAGAAATTCAGAGTGTGTTCTATACACATCCCTTAAAACCATAATCACAAGAAATTCAGAGTGTGTTCTATACACATCCCTTAAAACCATAATCACAAGAAATTCAGAGTGTGTTCTATACACATCCCTTAAAACCATAATCACAAGAAATTCAGAGTGTGTTCTATACACATCCCTTAAAACCATAATCACAAGAAATTCAGAGTGTGTTCTATACACATCCCTTAAAAACCATAATCACAAGAAATTCAGAGTGTTCTATACACATCCCTTAAAACCATAATCACAAGAAATTCAGAATCCCTTAAAACCATAATCACAAGAAATTCAGAGTGTGTTCTATACACATCCCTTAAAACCATAATCACAAGAAATTCAGAGTGTGTTCTATACACATCCCTTAAAACCATAATCACAAGAAATTCAGAGTGTGTTCTATACACATCCCTTAAAACCATAATCACAAGAAATTCAGAGTGTGTTCTATACACATCCCTTAAAAACCATAATCACAAGAAATTCAGAGTGTTCTATACACATCCCTTAAAACCATAATCACAAGAAATTCAGAGTGTGTTCTATACAAAAACCATAATCACAAGAAATTCAGAGTGTGTTCTATACACATCCCTTAAAACCATAATCACAAGAAATTCAGAGTGTTCTATACACATCCCTTAAAACCATAATCACAAGAAATTCAGAGTCTATACACATCCCTTAAAACCATAATCACAAGAAATTCAGAGTGTGTTCTATACACATCCCTTAAAACCATAATCACAAGAAATTCAGAGTGTGTTCTATACACATCCCTTAAAACCATAATCACAAGAAATTCAGAGCGTGTTCTATACACATCCCTTAAAACCATAATCACAAGAAATTCAGAGTGTGTTCTATACACATCCCTTAAAACCATAATCACAAGAAATTCAGAGTGTGTTCTATACACATCCCTTAAAACCATAATCACAAGAAATTCAGAGTGTTTCTATACACATCCCTTAAAACCATAATCACAAGAAATTCAGAGAGTGTTCTATACACATCCCTTAAAACCATAATCACAAGAAATTCAGAGTGTTCTATACACATCCCTTAAAACCATAATCACAAGAAATTCAGAGCGTGTTCTATACACATCCCTTAAAAACCATAATCACAAGAAATTCAGAGTGTGTTCTATACACATCCCTTAAAACCATAATCACAAGAAATTCAGAGTGTGTTCTATACACATCCCTTAAAACCATAATCATCACAGAAATTCAGAGCGTGTTCTATACACATCCCTTAAAACCATAATCACAAGAAATTCAGAGTGTGTTCTATACACATCCCTTAAAACCATAATCACAAGAAATTCAGAGAGTGTTCTATACACATCCCTTAAAACCATAATCACAAGAAATTCAGAGTGTGTTCTATACACATCCCTTAAAACCATAATCACAAGAAATTCAGAGTGTGTTCTATACACATCCCTTAAAACCATAATCACAAGAAATTCAGAGCGTGTTCTATACACATCCCTTAAAACCATAATCACAAGAAATTCAGTGTGTGTTCTATACACATCCCTTAAAACCATAATCACAAGAAATTCAGAGCGTGTTCTATACAATAATCACAAGAAATTCAGAGTGTGTCCTATACACATCCCTTAAAACCATAATCACAAGAAATTCAGTGTGTGTTCTATACACATCCCTTAAAACCATAATCACAAGAAATTCAGAGTGTGTTCTATACACATCCCTTAAAACCATAATCACAAGTTCCTGCCATTATTGGGTGTTGTTTAGTTAGGTAAATATTTGCTGATTAGAAGAACACTATGAAGTTCAGTCTGTTTGGTAAGAGGCTTTGCTTCCGGTAACACAAGCACACATTTATGCTTTCTTGTTTTCTTGTTATGCTTCAATACAGTTTTCTGGTTCTGTAGGGATGGCTGATGGCTTTCTGATGGAGGTGTGCGTGGATTCAGTGGAATCTGCAATAAACGCTGAAAGAGGAGGTACAGCATATCTACATGCATGCAGTTACTTCTTATCTTCTGTCTGTTAGGATGCACTTACTGTATTATTCCACCACCTCCAGGTGCCTGCAGGATCGAGCTGTGTTCCAGCCTCCTGGAGGGAGGCATCACACCCAGTATTGGTGAGTCCTGAGGGAACAAAGTATGCATACAGTCATGACATGACCTGTGAAGCTTGTACACCAAGTGAAGCTTGAGGTCCTGCTACCTGTGTGAACACATGAGTGTTTGTGAGCGTGAGGCTGCGCTGTAGACCTCGCTACCCATTCTTATTACTCAGCCTGTGCTTGTTGCTGTGCTCAGGTCTGCTGCAGGTTGTGAAGCAGCATGTCCAGATCCCTGTGTTTGCCATGATCCGTCCACGTGGGGGAGACTTCCTGTACTCGGACCGTGAGGTGGAGGTCATGAAGAGGGACATCCACCTGTGCAAGAGTCACGGGGCAGACGGAGTGGTGCTGGGGGTGCTGAGAGGACTGGAGTGTAGACACAGCTCTGTGTGGAGCTGCTGGGTAAGAGGCACTGATCATCTACACAGCTTTACACATGAGCAGACGGGGTGGTGCTGGGGGCGCTGAGAGGACTGGAGTGTAGACACAGAGCTCTGTGTGGAGCTGCTGGGTAAGAGGCACTGATCATCTACACAGCTTTACACATGAGCAGACGGAGTGGTGCTGGGGGCGCTGAGAGGACTGGAGTGTAGACACAGAGCTCTGTGTGGAGCTGCTTGGTAAGAGGCACTGATCATCTACACAGCTTTACACATGAGCAGACGGAGTGGTGCTGGGGGTGCTGAGAGGACTGAAGTGTAGACACAGAGCTCTGTGTGGAGCTGCTGGGTAAGAGGCACTGATCATCTACACAGCTTTACACATGAGCAGACGGGTGGTGCTGGGGGCGCTGAGAGGACGGGAGTGTAGACACAGAGCTCTGTGTGGAGCTGCTGGGTAAGAGGCACTGATCATCTACACAGCTTTACACAT
The DNA here is from genome assembly GCA_036884735.1 of Huso huso. Lineage (NCBI taxonomy): Eukaryota > Metazoa > Chordata > Actinopteri > Acipenseriformes > Acipenseridae > Huso > Huso huso. The sequence goes on along the minus strand of CM072668.1, from coordinate 58,559 downwards.
GAGCAGACGGGGTGGTGCTGGGGGCGCTGGGAGGGCAGGAGTGTAGACACAGAGCTCTGTGTGGAGCTGCTGGGTAAGAGGCACTGATCATCTACACAGCTTTACACATGAGCAGACGGGTGGTGCTGGGGGGCTGAGCGAGGACGGGAGTAGACACAGAGCTCTGTGTGGAGCTGCTGGGTAAGAGGCACTGATCATCTACACAGCTTTACACATGAGCAGACGGGGTGTTGCTGGGGGCACTGAGAGGACTGGAGTGTAGACACAGAGCTCTGTGTGGAGCTGCTGGGTAAGAGGCACTGATCATCTACACAGCTTTACACATGAGCAGACGGGTGGTGCTGGGGGGCGCTGAGAGGACTGGAGGTAGACACAGCGCTCTGTGTGGAGCTGCTGGGTAAGAGGCACTGATCATCTACACAGCTTTACACATGAGCAGACGGGGTGGTGCTGGGGGTGCTGAGAGGACTGGAGTGTAGACACAGAGCTCTGTGTGGAGCTGCTGGGTAAGAGGCACTGATCATCTACACAGCTTTACACATGAGCAGACGGGGTGGTGCTGGGGGCGCTGAGAGGACTGGAGTGTAGACACAGAGCTCTGTGTGGAGCTGCTGGGTAAGAGGCACTGATCATCTACACAGCTTTACATGAGCAGACGGGTGGTGCTGGGGGCGCTGAGAGGGCAGGGAGGTAGACACAGAGCTCTGTGTGGAGCTGCTGGGTAAGAGGCACTGATCATCTACACAGCTTTACACATGAGCAGACGGGTGGTGCTGGGGGGGCGCTGAGCGAGGACGGGAGTGTAGACACAGAGCTCTGTGTGGAGCTGCTGGGTAAGAGGCACTGATCATCTACACAGCTTTACACATGAGCAGACGGGGTGGTGCTGGGGGCGCTGAGCGAGGACGGGAGTGTAGACACAGAGCTCTGTGTGGAGCTGCTGGGTAAGAGGCACTGATCATCTACACAGCTTTACACATGAGCAGACGGGGTGGTGCTGGGGGCGCTGAGAGGACGGGAGTGTAGACACAGAGCTCTGTGTGGAGCTGCTGGGTAAGAGGCACTGATCATCTACACAGCTTTACACATGAGCAGACGGGGTGGTGCTGGGGGCGCTGAGAGGACTGGAGTGTAGACACAGAGCTCTGTGTGGAGCTGCTTGGTAAGAGGCACTGATCATCTACACAGCTTTACACATGAGCAGACGGGGTGGTGCTGGGGGCGCTGAGCGAGGACGGGAGTGTAGACACAGAGCTCTGTGTGGAGCTGCTGGGTAAGAGTCACTGATCATCTACACAGCTTTACACATGAGCAGATGGAGTGGTGCTGGGGGCGCTGAGAGGACTGGAGTGTAGACACAGAGCTCTGTGTGGAGCTGCTGGGTAAGAGGCACTGATCATCTACACAGCTTTACACATGAGCAGACGGGTGGTGCTGGGGCGCTGAGAGGACTGGAGTAGACACAGAGCTCTGTGTGGAGCTGCTGGGTAAGAGGCACTGATCATCTACACAGCTTTACACATGAGCAGACGGGGTGGTGCTGGGGGTGCTGAGAGGACTGGAGTGTAGACACAGAGCTCTGTGTGGAGCTGCTGGGTAAGAGGCACTCCACTTTTACAGGGTGTTTTACACATGACCTACTCCTGATCACAATTATGTTTTTTCCGGACTGTTTTATAATATAACATTCCATAATTATTTTATTTCAACAGCACAATCCCCCTTTTTTCAAATTCCAACATAAAAATAATTGAATAAATAACTAAATAAATAAAAATACTGTGAGTGAATACATTGTTTTTCTTTCTTTCTTTTACAGCCGCTTCACGACCCCTGCCGGTTACTTTTCACAGAGGTAATTTTGACTAAAGTCTTTGACTTTTGGACTGGATTGGGTGTGGTAAGCTTAACTGTAATAAAGAGGGTGAGTTTTTCTCTCATTTCTCTCATCAGTTTAAATAGTTTAAGCCTTGGTGCAATGCAGTGGGACCTCATTTACCTTGGTGCAGTGGGACCTATTTTACCTTGGTGCAATGCAGTGGGACCTAATTTACCTTGGTGCAGTGGGACCTCATTTACCTTGGTGCAGTGGGACCTCATTTACCTTGGTGCAGTGGGACCTCATTTACCTTGGTGCAATGCAGTGGGACCTCATTTACCTTGGTGCAATGCAGTGGGACCTCATTTACCTTGGTGCAATGCAGTGGGACCTCATTTACCTTGGTGCAGTGGGACCTCATTTACCTTGGTGCAGTGGGACCTCACTTACCTTGGTGCAGTGGGACCTCATTTACCTTGGTGCAGTGGGACCTCATTTACCTTGGTGCAGTGGGACCTCATTTACCTTGGTGCAGTGGGGCCTCATTTACCTTGGTGCAGTGGGACCTCATTTACCTTGGTGCAATGGGACCTCATTTACCTTGGTGCAGTGGGACCTCACTTACCTTGGTGCAGTGGGACCTCATTTACCTTGGTGCAGTGGGACCTCATTTACCTTGGTGCAGTGGGACCTCATTTACCTTGGTGCAGTGGGGCCTCATTTACCTTGGTGCAGTGGGACCTCATTTACCTTGGTGCAGTGGGGCCTCATTTATTTACCTTGGTGCAGTGGGACCTCATTTACCTTGGTGCAGTGGGGCCTCATTTACCTTGGTGCAGTGGGACCTCATTTACCTTGGTGCAGTGGGACCTCATTTACCTTGGTGCAGTGGGACCTCATTTACCTTGGTGCAATGGGACCTCATTTACCTTGGTGCAGTGGGACCTCATTTACCTTGGTGCAGTGGGACCTCATTTACCTTGGTGCAGTGGGACCTCATTTACCTTGGTGCAGTGGGACCTCATTTACCTTGGTGCAGTGGGGCCTCATTTACCTTGGTGCAATGGGACCTCATTTACCTTGGTGCAATGGGACCTCATTTACCTTGGTGCAATGCAGTGTGTGTTGGGGGACTTCTTATTATTTTTTATTATTATTTATTTCTTAGCAGACGCCCTTATCCAGGGCGACTTACAATCGTAAGCAAATACATTTCAAGTGTTACAATACAAGTAATACAATAAGAGCAAGAAATACAATAACTTTTGTTACTGTAGAGACTTCTGCCATGGAAATGGGATCTAATGTACTTATTGCTTTTTTTTTTTTATCTCAGCCTTTGACATGGTGCGTGACCCAGTGGTTGCCATGGAGACCCTGATTGCGCTGGGGTTCGAGAGAGTGCTGACAAGCGGGGGTGACAGCAGTGCCCTGGAGGGGCTGCCTTTAATAAAGAGGCTGGTCGAGCAGGTGTGGGATCCTGACTGGCAGGCTCATTAATATTCTCAGGCAGAGTGGGAGTGCTGTATTAGCTTCTTATCTTACTGGGGGTGTGCGTCTGCTCTCAACAAGAGTACAGCTGTGGAACTGAGAGGGTTATGTATGACTTGCCCGGGAAAAAGTACATTTACTCAAAATCCAAATACCACAATATGAAAATAGCTGTATCTTTAAACGTGCTTTAAAGAGTAAGTAGCGGGGTTCCGAAAAATCTGGCGTTCCATGTCCCCACGAGCTGCTAAACTGTTTAAATACCGTACCTGTCATTTCTACTCACTCTGTACGTTTCTAAAGCCTGTACTTGTAGGGGTGCCCGGCAGCAACGCCTCATCGCTCTTCCTCTTTTTTATTAACAGGCTAAAGGAAGAATAATTGTTATGCCTGGTAAGTAAATTTTCCATGGTGAAAGTGTCACTATATATGCATTCGCTGTGGTCTTCTTCTGCTGCTGTATAACGTCTGTGCAGTACTGCAGTGTTAGACCAAGGCACCCAAATCCAGTAGCAGCCCCTTCGTATCACTACAGCAGCACTGTCTGTAGCTTTCCATGGTTCACACTGGTCATTCCTGGCGTCCTGTCACTTGTGTGAAGATCAGTTCAGGGGTCCCAGCCTCCTCCTCATAGACCATGGGGCTGAGCCTGACAGGACCGATAAGGTACAGTATTAGGAAGAATTTAGTTTAGCTTTCTAAAGCTATTGGGCCTGTTTTTTTTTTATCAAGGTCATGTAATTTGCACCAGTGTATGTGAAAGGGAATTGCTGTAAATGTTACACAACTAGTAATGTGCAACTCAGAAGGGTGATTGAGAAGTATGCCTCGGAGTTATTTGTTTCTAGTTTTGTAAGATTAACAGGAATAAGGACACCAGTGATGTTGATTGTGCTAATGGGAGTCATTGCTGTTTCCATGCTAAGTATTGATCCCTGCCTGTGCCTTCTCTGCCTCCTGCAGGTGGAGGAATCACAGAGAGGAACTTGCAGAGGATCCTGGAGGGCTCTGGGGCTCAGGAGTTTCACTGCTCTGCTCGCTCCAGCAAGGACTCTGCAATGAAATTCAGGTGAGATCTGTCAGCATGCAGGACTTCCAAAGTAGTGCAAAAGTGAAAGGAGCTGCTTGCAGGAAAGCTGGACATTTTCCAATCCAAATGAACAGCAATACATTTACTGTAACCTTAAGCCCTTTCTCAGAGATGCCTTTCCCTTGCATGATTCACAGAGATGACTAAGGAAGGAAGCCTTGCACTGCAAATCAGCACCATTCCCCATTCCCTGTATTTTGTCTGTATGAGAATGGATAGCAGGGTTTAAAGATATCGCTGTAGTTGCAATGGTTTTTATTTTTTCTCAGTGCTTCAGATAGATATTCCTTTATGTCCATCAGCTGTGATTGTTGAGTGCTGCTGAGTGAGATCTGAGAGTTATTTTCAGGTTAATAAAGTGACTGCTGCTCTCTCCTTTGCAGGAATTCTTGTGTTAGCATGGGGGCAGCGTTGTCCGCCCCTGAATATGCACTCAAAGTGTCAGATGTGAGCAAGATTCGAACCCTGAACGCCATCGCCAAGAACATTTTATAAAGGCTAGTGGATGAGAACAGGCAGCCCATGTAAACTTGTGAGAATCAAACCACTTAGATAATCGTCAGAAATAATGAAACGGAGTTAGAAAAGTGACAAGTTAGAATTAGTTTTGGTCCCAAGCACCTCTACTAATGAAGTCACCACCACAGGAGAGTGCCTGGCTGTTAGGGGCGCTGCTTCTCTTTGTGCAACGCGTGCACCCTCATCATGTCATAGTGACTCAGCACACAATTGGGAGCAGAGTGCAATGGATTAAAACGATTTAGATAGGAAGCATTGTACTGCAAATCAGCACCATGTCAATGCGTTGCTATTTTTACATGTTCTTACTGTTCTTACTTTTTTATTTGCCAATATGTATTCAGATTGCTCTCAGTTCCTTCTGATTTCGGAGTCCCTTCAGTTGATCTAAATATGCCTGTCAGTTTAAATCATTAACGTATTTTACTTGCACATTTTGTTTTGAAAGACATGCTTTAGATGAGCCCTATTTGAACACTTTGATCAACTGAAAAAACCTCCTTGACATGTCTTAAAGCATTTCTAGCTTAATCATGTTATACAGTGCAGATGCCCCTCTGAATCTCTGCTGTGCTGCCGTCTGGTATGACCGTGTATAATGGGAGGTTTAGTGTGTCAGCCTTGCACTCTGTGACTAAGATTTAAAAAGAAAGAAAAGAAATGAAGCATGATGTTGATGAATCGTCCTTTAAAGCCACTACAGCCTTTTAATTCAGCATTTCTGTCTCCACTGAAGGATACTTTGGGCACAGGAGGGATGTTGCTGACAACAAAATGTGTGTGTGTGTGTGTGTGTGTTTTTGTTTTTTTAAATGTCACTTGTTGATTAAAAGAAAGAAAACAAATACTAAGAAGTTCATTTGAAATTTGTGAAATCCTGAGTGATGTACCTCCTGTGCATCTGCTACAGTGTCAGTTCTGTCTTTCTTGTGAGCGAGGGGACAGGGGCGGGGCTTCTCCAGTATAAGGGCTATTAGTGCAAGCAGAGACACAATGCACAGAGTCTATTGTAATCACCTACATTGAGGGGGATAATAATGCATCTCTTATGCTGTGATAATCCTGCTGGTGTTTAAACCCCCTTACTTCCAAATAATGAAGCTCTCTACTGAAGTTTCTATTTAAAGCAACTTCTCGGTTAATTTCCAACATGCACAACCAATCCCAGGCTCTCACACCATGTTGAAGGAAGTTAGGTGTGCAGTAGGGCCCCCCCTCTCCCAGTCTACACTGTAATGTCTGCATTCAAACACAAAAACATTTCCGGCCATCGGCAGTCAATGCATTACCTAACTCTGACACACAAACATACTTGAAGCTACAGATCATGCCCTGAAACACAGACCCTTAGCTCAGCCTCAAGTAACACATTACCAAAGCACATCTAATTATTAACAGGCTGCAGTGCTTGCATGCAGAAGTTTATCTCTGCAGATCGGACTTTAGAACATTTTGTTTTCATCATAAACTGTAGACTCTGCCTGTAGATTCTGATATGTGCCGTGTGTGTGTAAGGAATGAAAGGGCTGTAGGAGTTTTTATAAGAAGAGTTATTTACTGTTCAGTGAGGCAGCTTCTATAAAACAAGACAACTGTTTTACATAATATCAAAAACAATAAAACCATAATAGATCATATAAAAAAGGAACACAAAGCATGCCAATGGACAAATGTTCCCCAAAAGGTTCAGTGGTTGCAATTAAAATGTGAGTTACAGGAGGGGTACCAGTTTATTTTTCACACATGAAATCTGGTGCTGTTAATGCCATCGGGAGACATACAGATATAATCAATAGATGGCAACAGTTTCACTTGCCATATAAAATACAATGGAGGATGAAACTGGATGGCTTGTTAACCCTAATCTTCACATCACTGTTACATCGAAGGGGTCTCTTCTCAAGTGGGTGTCCACTTCCTGTAGAGGCTGTAATAAAATGTATGTCATTCCCAGTGAAATATGAGCCAGGTGATGAGCAGTATGAAGCATCCCATGGATCATTCTGTTTGTTCTTCTTTATCAATGATTTAAGTTGTTTGTTGTGCTGAATCACTGTCAGTCTTTGACCTGCCTTGTTTACAGTGCAGAGATGAAAGCGAGTGTGTGAGAGGGCACAAGCCCAGTGTAGAGATATATAGCGAGTGTGTGAGAGGACACAAGCCCAGTGTAGAGATATATAGCGAGTGTGTGAGAGGACACAAGCCCAGTGTAGAGATATATAGCGAGTGTGTGAGAGGACACAAGCCCAGTGTAGAGATATATAGCGAGTGTGTGAGAGGACACAAGCCCAGTGTAGAGATATATAGCGAGTGTGTGAGAGGACACAAGCCCACAAGCAGCAGACAGGACAGGTCCTCAGCAGTCATGGCAGCGGCACTCACTCAGTTCTGTGGATCAACATTCTGGGTAAGTTTGAAATAAATCTGTGAAACACAATTTGCTTGTTAAATATTTAGAATATCATCTCCATAGTTTTTCTTTTTTTTATGTTTGACTCAATTGAGTTCTTTTAATGTTTGAAAACATACATTCATATTTTTTCTCTCACCCGCTGTTTTTGTAAAATGTCATTTTATGTGATAAATGGAAAATTCTGAAGCACTTGACTAAATTATAAGAGTGTAGTATTTTTCTGATTGTTCAGTTACTTGGTTCACTGGTCATCTCTGCTCTGTTGTTTGGTTCACTGGTCATCTCTTTACTCTGTTGTTTGGTTCACTGGTCATCTCTTTACTCTGGTTTACTCTGTTGCTTGGTTCACTGGTCATCTCTTTACTCTGTTGTTTGGTTCACTGGTCATCTCTACTCTGTTGTTTGGTTCACTGGTCATCTCTACTCTGTTGTTTGGTTCACTGGTCATCTCTTTACTCTGTTGTTTGGTTCACTGGTCATCTCTACTCTGTTGTTTGGTTCACTGATCATCTCTTTATTCCGTTGCTTGGTTCACTGGTCATCTCTTTACTCTGTTGTTTGGTTCACTGGTCATCTCTTTACTCTGTTGCTTGGTTCACTGGTCATCTCTTTACTCTATTGCTTGGTTCACTGGTCATCTCTTTATTCTGTTGCATGGTTCACTGGTCATCTCTTTACTCTGTTGTTTGGTTCACTGGTCATCTCTTTACTCTGTTGCTTGGTTCACTGGTCATCTCTTTACTCTATTGCTTGGTTCACTGGTCATCTCTTTACTCTTTTGCTTGGTTCACTGGTCATCTCTTTACTCTATTGCTTGGTTCACTGGTCATCTCTTTACTCTGTTGTTTGGTTCACTGGTCATCTCTACTCTGTTGTTTGGTTCACTGGTCATCTCTTTACTCTGTTGCTTGGTTCACTGGTCATCTCTTTACTCTGTTGTTTGGTTCACTGGTCATCTCTTTACTCTGTTGTTTGGTTCATTGGTCATCTCTTTACTCTGTTGCTTGGTTCACTGGTCATCTCTACTCTGTTGTTTGGTTCACTGGTCATCTCTTTACTCTGTTGCTTGGTTCACTGGTCATCTCTTTACTCTGTTGTTTGGTTCACTGGTCATCTCTTTACTCTGTTGCTTGGTTCACTGGTCATCTCTTTATTCTGGTTTACTCTGTTGTTTGGTTCACTGGTCATCTCTTTACTCTGGTTTACTCAGGCTGGACGATGTTCTCACAGAGCACCACAAAGCCAACATGAAATGCAAAACTTACAAATCTTTTTCACATTGAGGACTTAAAAATGATCTTTTTTTTAAAATAATAGCCCTTTATTAGCTGCAAAACTAAGGGCTGAATTTCCACTTCCCCTGATTAAGTTCTGTTGAACATGCTCCTTCTGTTAAGTTATATAATACAGTATATACATCCACTGTGAAAATGAATGTAATTTAAGAGCAAAAGAAACCGTGAAATGGGTTCAGTTACAGAAAGTGGGATTATCTGATCATCATTTACTACAGTAAGTCATTCATGCCTTCTCACTGCATACAACCAGACCCCACTTTACTGATTAACACACGTTACATTGTTCTGAGCTGTCAGTCCAGTAACCCATATTCCCCTAATAAGAAAGGGTCAATATCATGTACAAGTCGATCTCACTACAGTTCTGTCTTTCTAGATCTATATTGAAGCATTTTCAGTAATAAAAACCCATAGACTTTGAGTTGCAATCGCTAAGTAAGCAGGGGGGGTTGCAGGGGACAGTGAGGTCACTCTGGTGTGCCATTCAGAGACAAGGCGTGGATGAGAGCCACTTCATGTATGTGATAACTCAAACAGACAGTGGTAGCATTCAAAATAATTCATTTATACCCATACCAAGTTTCTCTGTAAGACTACTAAAACAGAAATTATAATAATCCTGTATTAAAAACCTGAGTTGTTTCTTTCTGGTTTGGTAAATGTATTTGGTGTGTTTTTCCTTTCTGATAAAATACAATTTTGATTAAATAGATTTGAGAATGCAGCCTGTATGGTGCTATACAGATACAGCAGTGTTCAGTAGATATGAATATGAAATAGATTTGAGAATGCAGCCTGTATGGTGCTATACAGATACAGCAGTGTTCAGTGGATATGAATATGAAATAGATTTGAGAATGCAGCCTGTATGGTGCTATACAGATACAGCGGTGTTCAGTGGATATGAATATGAAATAGATTTGAGAATGCAGCCTGTATGGTGCTATACAGATACAGCAGTGTTCAGTAGATATGAATATGAAATAGATTTGAGAATGCAGCCTTTATGGTGCTATTCAGATACAACAGTGTTCAGTAGATATGAATCAGGATGTTATTTCAGTAATGGAACCCTATTCAGTGAGCTGGGAGCTGATTTCTTTCTTATGCCCCAGAATGCATCGTTCCTGGAGAGGTCTGATCCAGACCTGCCGGTATGTCTGGAACAGACTGTTCTGGTGTGGATTCCCCTGGGCTTCCTGTGGCTGACGGCCCCATGGCACCTCTCGGGGCTCTTCAAGAAGAAAGCATCCAGCACACATATTTCCAGACTGTACTGCACAAAACAGGTATTTGATACAGTAGCGGGGGCTCGGGGGGTCTGTCTTAAAGGAGGGAAGGCTGGGGGGGAACTGATGGCTCCTTCTCCTTTCATTACTATAGAACCTAGCAGCATTAAAAAGAAATAAATCAAATGGAAGTGAAAGGATTGTCGTCTTCCGCAGAGCAGGGGTGGGTTTTTTTTCTCATCCTGTTTTCGGCCTGTCGTTAAGCTCCTGGTTGCTCTTCTGTTCCTGACCTCCATCGCTGGACTGGCCGTCACCCTGGCTAAGGATTATGGGAACTACAGGGATCCGAGTCCAGAGAAACAGAACCCTGGAGTGCTCTACACCAACCCTGCCCTGTACTGTGCATCATGGGTAAGACTAGCACAGTAACATGCTTCAAACATTCCTACACATCAGTGTTGTACTGGGGCTGTTCAGTGATACATACTGTTACAAATGGCTTTGAAATGATTTCTAATGTATTATTAAAAAATCAAACATTAGCTGCTTAAACAAGCTGCCTCCTGTCCTGTAGCGGACCCCCTTACAGTCATGCAGCTGTGTCATTTGAATACAGCACAAGGATACATTATTCCTCTGCAGAATTATCTGAGCTTATACAAACACATGCAGGGGTATGTCTGTTTATTTCCGTTCTGCAGCTGTTCAGTGACCCAATATACTTAAACAATGCACGTCAAACCAACTCCCCCGTAATGTTGTTGAAGCTGACACCCTGGGATCCTTCAAGAAGCTGCTTGATGAGATTCTGGGATCAATAAGCCACTAACAACCAAACGAGCAAGATGGGCCGAATGGCCCCCTCTTGTTTGTAAACTTTCTTATGTTCTTATGTTCTTATGTCAAAGCAGTGCATTGTTTAAGTATAGGCATTGTCTTACTTTTTAGCCGTAGCTAAGGGTGGTGGCAGTGATAATGCCAGTAATGCAAAGAGGAACTTGAAAAATGCGCTTTAAATGATGGCTTGATTGTTTGTCTCTCCTCTCAGCTCCTGATGCTCCTGAGCCAGGAGAGTGTGCGTCGGCGAGGCGAGACGGGGGAGTCTGGGGCTCTCTTCCTGTTCTGGATCCTCTCTGTCCTCTGTGGGGTCTTCCCCTTCCAGACACTGCTGCGGGAGGCCCTGCGCCAGGTCAGAGATGAGTGGGAGGGACTGTGGTGCTGCACAGGATGGTAGTCCTGCCTATTGTTTCAGAGTGGGAGGGGCTGTGGTGCTACACAGGATGGTAGTCCTGCCTATTGTTCAGAGTGGGAGGGGCTGTGGTGCTGCACAAGCTGGTAGTCCTGCCTATTGTTCAGAGTGGGAGGGGCTGTGGTGCTGCACAGGATGGTAGTCCTGCCTATTGTTTCAGAGTGGGAGGGGCTGTGGTGCTGCACAGGCTGGTAGTCCTGCCTATTGTTCAGAGTGGGAGGGGCTGTGGTGCTGCACAGGATGGTAGTCCTGCCTATTGTTTCAGAGTGGGAGGGGCTGTGGTGCTGCACAGGATGGTAGTCCTGCCTATTGTTCAGAGTGGGAGGGGCTGTGGTGCTGCACAGGATGGTAGTCCTGCCTATTGTTTCAGAGTGGGAGGGGCTGTGGTGCTGCACAGGATGGTAGTCCTGCCTATTGTTTCAGAGTGGGAGGGGCTGTGGTGCTGCACAGGATGGTAGTCCTGCCTATTGTTCAGAGTGGGAGGGGCTGTGGTGCTGCACAAGCTGGTAGTCCTGCCTATTGTTCAGAGTGGGAGGGGCTGTGGTGCTGCACAGGATGGTAGTCCTGCCTATTGTTTCAGAGTGGGAGGGGCTGTGGTGCTGCACAGGCTGGTAGTCCTGCCTATTGTTCAGAGTGGGAGGGGCTGTGGTGCTGCACAGGATGGTAGTCCTGCCTATTGTTCAGAGTGGGAGGGGCTGTGGTGCTGCACAGGATGGTAGTCCTGCCTATTGTTCAGAGTGGGAGGGGCTGTGGTGCTGCACAGGATGGTAGTCCTGCCTATTGTTCAGAGTGGGAGGGGCTGTGGTGCTGCACAGGATGGTAGTCCTGCCTATTGTTCAGAGTGGGAGGGGCTGTGGTGCTGCACAGGATGGTAGTCCTGCCTATTGTTCAGAGTGGGAGGGGCTGTGGAGCTGCACAGGATGGTAGTCCTGGCTATTGTTTCAGACTGTCAGTGCTTCCATGGATCTGCTCATTGGCAATTATTTATTTGGTTATTTTTTCACTCTTAAGAGGAAGCATCCTGTTGTATGAGTGTTTCCCACTTTTACCTTTTTATGGAAAATGTGTAATAAAGTTATTGAATAAAATGCCAACAAAGGAGTTCATTTGAAGAGTTTCTTATTATTCTAAACAAAAGTTTGTAATGAAAAATCTACAATAAAAAAGCATGAGTTACAGAAGGGTAGGGCTTTTTGGGTTTCAAATGGATGTTACCCAGCATGAATAAAACAGTATCGCTTATAGCGTGCATAGTAGTCATTTTTAAATCATTTAATCGTTTTATCTGTTTCCACTTGATTGGTGGGATGTGCAGCATATTTGAAATGACCTCACACCAGGACAGCGCTTGAAGGGGAGGGCAGACCAGTCCTAATGGCTTCCCATTTCTGTTTCCCCTCACAGGACAGCGTTTCAGACCTGCCCCGCTTCACTTTGTTTTATATCTCCTATGGCCTCCAGGTCCTCACACTCATCATGTCTTCCTTTGCTGACGTTTCCCAGGAAACTAGGGAGGAAGCTAAGAAGGTAGCAACACTTTTCAATTGCCTGAGAACCCTTTGCTGCACCTTTATTAATAACAATGCTTCTGTTAATCTGCCCATAGCAGGACTCCTAATAACAGCAGGGAGCTCCCACAGCGAGCCCATCACATCCATTCCACTGGGTCTAAGCAGAGGACCTAGTCCAAATATGAATCTCTTCATTTAATAACATAAAATTGATCATTAGTAAATCATAGTTTCTTAATTCACTGTTTGTCTTTCATTGCATTGGTAATACAAGGCCTTCATTAGTACTGGCATCTGCCTAAATGTGTGTCTGCTTTATAGTTTTATCTCAGAGTTTATTAGACTGTTTAAAGGTATAGATCAAATAAATACATTCATTTTTTAAAATGTTTTTCAGAATCCAGAGACATCTGCTTCTTTCCTAAGCAGAATCACGTTTAACTGGTTCAACAGGTAAACAAATGAAGCGTATTTTTGTTGAATTTGCTGCTAATATAGCAGGGTAAACAATGCAAGCAGAAGAGCTGCAGTCTTCATCTCCACTGGAATTGAAGTCATCAGTGCAAGCGCATTGTATCTGGAGGTTTCTGTAAATAATGGCTGAAATAGTATGCATAGAACTTTCATATGTTGAAGTATGAACCCCTTGGGGCAGTATTAATAACTCCTTATAATACACATTGACTTGTAGATACTTCAAACACACATCTGCAACTAATCTGCACTGAAATGTTTCTGTCCAAATGCCAGGGTATTATTAAGGTGAGATTATTGTCGAACTTTCCTTGTCTTCTACCCAGTATGGTGCTTAATGGTTACAAGCGCCCCCTAGAGGTGGAGGACCTGTGGGATTTGAATGAGTCGGATAAGACCCAGGCCATCTTCTCTGAGTTTGAGAAGACGATGAACTGGGAGGTGAAGAAGGCCTGGAAGAAGCAGAATCAGCGAAGGAAACAGGGTCTTCAGAGCGACACGCAGGCCAACAGGCTGGCCAAGAGTCACAGCCAGGATGTGTTGGTCATGGTACGAGCAGAGGGAGCCAGAGAGGGAGGACGGGTTTCAAACTAACGTAGCCTTCTGCTGCTTATTGCGATGTCAGGACACCCTAAAGACTAAAGAGGTTTCATCGAAATGTGAAAAATACAGTGAAAACCCTGGAGCAGTAAGAGCCCTAGACCCGTGATTGTAATAGAGATCTGATGCGAACAGAAGGAGCTCTTATGACAGAGGTGCTTGGAGAGGGTGGTTAAGTGGTCACACAGAGGGAGTTCAGTGCTGTTTCACATTTTAAATCAAATCTAAAAGGACTGTAGTTGTTAAACAAGTGTTTCTTTAATAAAGCAGGAGTTCTGTAGAATATCTAAGGCAGGTAGGGACTGTTCGATACCAGAGTTAAAAGAAGTAGAGGAGTGTGAGAGGAATGGTACGGACCCCACATGCCTTCTGTCTGTTTTCCCTTGTTTCCTCTGCAGGAGGAGAAGGGGGAACAGAAGAAGAAGGAGGCCAGTTCAGAGAAGCAGTGCGAGTTTGCACAGTCCTGGCTGATCCCCAGCCTGGTGAAGACGTTCCCACGAGTGCTGCTGGAGTCTGCACTCTTTAAAGTCCTGCAGGACCTGCTGGTCTTTGTCAGCCCACAGATCCTCAAGTGAGTCGCCTCCTGTATACCAGGGATATTCTGCAGCACATCAGTCAAAACAGGGTCGGCTTTTGAAAGCACTCATTTTCTTTATCACTTTCAGTTCATTTTCCATTACCTTTTTAATTTTTAATTATTATTATTATTTTTTTTTATCTCAACAAGATTTCCCTGATGATATTATAGAAATACCCTGACTGTCTTGTTTGGTCCCTCCCAGGCTCATGGTGTCCTTCACGCAGGACAAGTCCATCTTCGAGTGGAAGGGGTATCTGTATGCAGTGCTGCTGGTTCTGGTTGCCGTGCTGCAGTCCATGCTCTTGCAGCAGTATTTCCAGCGCTGCTTTGTGCTGGGGATGAGGGTGCGCACTGCAATCATGGCTGCCGTCTACAAGAAGGTATGACGAGGCCTGGGGGGGGGGGGGGTTAGTTCAGAGAGACTGTGCTGCTGGAGTTTGTGAGGTGTGCAGCCGGGGGTTCAGAGAGACTGTGCTGCAGTTTATCAGGTGTGCAGCCGGGGGTTCAGAGAGACTGTGCTGCTGGAGTTTGTGAGGTGTGCAGCCGGGGGTTCAGAGAGACTGTGCTGCAGTTTATCAGGTGTGCAGCCGGGGGTTCAGAGAGACTGTGCTGGAGTTTATCAGGTGGGTAGCCGGGGGTTCAGAGAGACTGTGCTGCAGTTTATCAGGTGTGCAGCCGGGGGTTCAGAGAGACTGTGCTGGAGTTTATCAGATGTGCAGCCGGGGGTTCAGAGAGACTGTGCTGCTGGAGTTTGTGAGGTGTGCAGCCGGGGGTTCAGAGAGACTGTGCTGCAGTTTATCAGGTGTGCAGCCGGGGGTTCAGAGAGACACTGCTGGAGTTTGTCAGGTGTGCAGCCGGGGGTTCAGAGAGACTGTGCTGCAGTTTATCAGGTGTGCAGCCGGGGGTTCAGTGAGACTGTGCTGCAGTTTATCAGGTGTGCAGCCGGGGTTCAGAGAGACTGTGCTGCTGCAGTTTGTCAGGTGTGCAGCCGGGGGTTCAGAGAGACTGTGCTGCAGTTTATCAGGTGTGCAGCCGGGGGTTCAGAGAGACTGTGCTGGAGTTTATCAGGTGTGCAGCCGGGGGTTCAGAGAGACTGTGCTGCTGCAGTTTGTCAGGTGTGCTGCCGGGGGTTCAGAGAGACTGTGCTGCTGCAGTTTATCAGGTGGGTAGCCGGGGGTTCAGAGAGACTGTGCTGGAGTTTATCAGGTGTGCAGCCGGGGGTTCAGAGAGACTGTGCTGGAGTTTATCAGGTGTGCAGCCGGGGTTCAGAGAGACTGTGCTGGAGTTTATCAGGTGTGCAGCCGGGGGTTCAGAGAGACTGTGCTGGAGTTTATCAGGTGTGCAGCCGGGGTTCAGAGAGACTGTGCTGGAGTTTGTCAGGTTTGCAGCCGGGGGTTCAGAGAGACTGTGCTGGAGTTTGTCAGGTTTGCAGCCAGGGGTTCAGAGAGACTGTGCTGGAGTTTGTCAGGTTTGCAGCCGGGGGTTCAGAGAGACTGTGCTGGAGTTTGTCAGGTGTGCAGCCGGGGGTTCAGAGAGACTGTGCTGGAGTTTATCAGGTGTGCAGCCGGGGGTTCAGAGAGACTGTGCTGGAGTTTATCAGGTGTGCAGCCGGGGGTTCAGAGAGACTGTGCTGGAATTTGTCAGGTGTGCAGCCGGGGGTTCACAGAGACTGTGCTGCTGCAGTTTATCAGGTGTGCAGCCGGGGGGTTCAGAGAGACTGTGTTGCCGCAGTTTATCAGGTGTGCAGCCTGGGGTTCAGAGAGACTTTGCTGGAGTTTATCAGGTGTGCAGCCGGGGGGTTCAGGGAGACTGTGCTGGAATTTGTCAGGTGTGCAGCCGGGGGTTCAGAGAGACTGTGCTGGAGTTTGTCAGGTGTGCAGCCGGGGTTCAGAGAGACTGTGCTGCTGCAGTTTATCAGGTGTGCAGCCGGGGGTTCAGAGAGACTGTGCTGGAGTTTATCAGGTGTGCAGCCGGGGGTTCAGAGAGAATGTGCTGGAGTTTATCAGGTGTGCAGCCGGGGGGTTCAGAGAAACTGTGTTGCCGCAGTTTATCAGGTGTGCAGCCAGGGGTTCAGAGAGACTGTGCTATAAATGCTATAAATAAGTGCCATGCTTTTAGAGACTGGGGACGTGCACAGTACCGCTTGCTTACAGGCACAAGCACCCCAAAGTGTAACCCTGATTATTGAAGGCATGCGCTGCTGTTTGCACAGGCCCTCGTGGTTTCCAATGCAGCCCGAAAGGAGTCCACCGTGGGCGAGATAGTGAACCTGATGTCAGCCGATGCCCAGCGTTTCATGGACGTGACGAACTTCATCCACCTGCTGTGGTCCTGCCCCCTGCAGATCATCGTCTCCCTCGTGTTCCTGTGGGAGGAGCTGGGGCCCTCTGTGCTGGCCGGCCTCGCCACCATGATCCTCCTGGTGCCCCTCAATGGCTTTCTGGCTGTCAGGTCGAAAACCCTCCAGGTGAGGGGCTGCCTTCCTGCACAGGCGCTAACTTGACTCTGTTTCTTTTGGGTTATAATGTATTGCTCAAGGTCTCGCTGTTCTGTTGTCAGTGCCAGCTAGTCCTACTTTCTACAGGGTCTACACAGCTGCATGTGCCGGGTCCTTTCAAATAGGTTTCCTTAGGGATTCAGTGTCCCTCTCCTCTCTTCATTAAGAGGTGTCTGAAGGGTGCTACTCCAGCATAGTTTATAATCCAGCTGTTTCTTTTCTCTAAGAATTCACAGTGACTGACTTTGCTCTGAGTGTTTGTGTGTCTGTCTCTTTCTTTCTCATTCAAGTCAAGCAAAGGCAGAGCAGTACCATTTATGATATTCAGAAGAATTGTGATATTTTTTAATTCCTTTATAGACAAAAAACATGAAGTACAAAGACCAGCGGATGAAGTTAATGAATGAAATTCTCAATGGAATAAAGGTAAGGTGGTGGGAGGGGCTGGTTGGGTTCACATTTCTGTCTATCGGTCCTGGAGTGTCCCTTTCTCTCTCTGACGTTTGGATGTATTTTCAAAGCATGTTATGGCCTGCAGACACTAACTGATAAGCTAAAGCATGAAGGCACTACTGTCCTCTGTTTCTCACAGTCTCTGTCTGCTTCCTAATCTCCTAATTCTAACACCCTTTTTCAGATCCTCAAGATTTATGCCTGGGAGCCTTCATTTGAAGCCCAGATCCTGGGTATCCGAGAGAAGGAACTGAAAGTGATGAAGAGCTTTTCCTACCTGGCTTCAATCTCCATGTTCATATTTACCTGTGCACCCTTTCTGGTGAGGAGTCACTCTAGTACTGCTGTAACTCATACAGTGTGGGGATTTCATGCATTTCTTACTTCCACGAGGGCGGCTGGTGAATGGTTACACTGGTGACTATGGATAGGGTACTTCTAAGGGTCAAAGGGGGTACGCAGGGCCCAAATAAAAATGAAAGTCAAAGAAAAAAATATTTTTTTAACGGTATTATATATTATCTCTAAACCACTGTGCATACATATTTCATTTTTGTTTAGTAGCTCAAAGTGAACCGCAGATGAAAAAAAAAAAGTACAGAATCTATCACGTCCGCACTTTCCACGTGTCCGCATGCGTGATTTCGATTGAGTGGATTCCACTCTGATATATATTATTGGTGGGTGAAGCTGTGTCTGGTGATTCAGTGGATTCCACTCTGATATATGTTGGTGTGTGAAGCTGTGTCTGGTGATTGAGTGGATTCCACTCTGATATATATTATTGGTGGGTGAAGCTGTGTCTGGTGATTCAGTCTCAGAGAGCTCTGCTCTGCGCTGCTCATGGACTTTGCTGTTTTCAGCTTGTCGTATCAGTGAAAGACAAACTTTCTGAATTTTCTAAAAGTATAACTGCTCCGGTAAACATAAATAATAATTACAATAATCATACTTTGGCGGGTTTTGTTTTGTTTATTAGCCATGGCTGCATTTAGCAATAGCGGCTGGTTGAATTTGTTTTCGGTGTTTGAAAGGGATACATTTCTTACTTGCAAAAGAAAAACAAAGGAAGAAAACACAAGAGTCTACAGAAAGTGCAAAGCGACAGAAAGTTACACCCAGTCCCTTTGGATTATTTTTATGTTGGCTTTAATAACAAAAAAGGTTATCATTGTTAGTTGTTATAGTTTTATCTTGAGGTTCAGGTTTTTGATACTGTAAACATTTTAAATGGCACACATAATCATGCTGAGATGGGAAGTAAATGGTAACGTGATAAACATTTACACTGCAGACTATTTTGTATTATTTATAATAACTTTGCCTAATAGAAAGCGAATACCAGAGATTCCAGTCAGATTATTCTGCCTTTTATTGCAACTGTGGTACCATTCAGTACAGCATACATTGTCAAGAGTACTTGAGCTGAAAGAAGGGGTACAGTTTCAAGAAAAGATTGAAACCCTGCTACAGACAATTGAAATGATTGAAGAGCTTGCGGTGTATTAGATTGAGGTTATGGATGTGATGAATGAAACAAAAAACAATACAAAGTGAATCTAAACAACTGGAGGAATACATTGGGTAACTTTTGCTATTTTATCCCCATCCCAAGTTGCTCTGTGAGATCAGAATGTTTGACCATTCATTCCTCTTTCCCTCTGTGACCTGCAGGTGTCCCTGGCGAGCTTTGCTGTGTTTGTCTCCATCAGCTCTGATAACATCCTGACTGCAGAGAAGGCCTTCACCTCCATCTCTCTCTTCAACATCCTGCGCTTCCCCCTGGCCATGCTGCCTATGCTCATCTCCAGCATGGTGCAGGTACCATCTGCAGCCACATTAACCAAACTCATCCTTGAATGGTGCAAGCAGAAATACACTGAGCTCTGTGCATTACACTCAAGCCCTTGCTGATTTCAAAGATTCAGTTGAAATGAAAGCTGCTGTCTATCAGGGGCTTTCCATTATGATATAATTTGTTCACAGCAGTGACCACATATATTTTACGAGATCGCGTGGTGAAGTACTGACAAAACACACTGACAAAACACACTCAGGGAACACACTCAGGTAACTCACTCAGGTAACACACTCACACACTCAAGTAATGCACTCAGGTAATGCACTCAGGTAACACACTCATGCACTCAGGGAACACACTCACGCACTCAGGTAACGCACTCAGGTAACACACTCAGGTAACTCACTCAGGTAACGCACACATGCACTCAGGTAATGCACTTAGATAACAGACTCACACACTCAGGTAATGCACTCAGGTAACACACTCAGGTAATGCACTCAGGTAATGCACTCAGGTAACACACTCACGCACTCAGGTAATGCACTCAGGTAATGCACTCAGGTAATACACTCACGCACTCAGGTAATGCACTCAGGTAATGCACTCAGGTAATACACTCAGGTAACACACTCACGCACTCAGGTAATGCACTCAGATAACACACTCATGCACTCAGGTAACGCACTCACGCACTCAGGTAATGCACTCACACACTCAGGTAATGCACTCAGGTAACGCACTCAGGTAACACACTCAGGTAACTCACTCAGGTAATGCACTCAGATAACAGACTCACACACTCAGGTAATGCACTCAGGTAACACATTCAGGTAATGCACTCAGGTAATGCACTCAGGTAATACACTCAGATAACACACTCACGCACTCAGGTAATGCACTCAGATAACACACTCATGCACTCAGGTAACACTCACGCACTCAAGTAACACACTCAGGTAATGCACTCAGGTAATGCACTCACGCACTCAGGTAATGCACTCAGGTAATGCACTCAGGTAATGCACTCACACACTCAGGTAATGCACTCACACACTCAGGTAATGCACTCAGGTAATGCACTCAGGTAATGCACTCACGCACTCAGGTAATGCACTCACGCACTCAGGTAATGCACTTAGGTAATGCACTCAGGTAATGCACTCAGGTAATGCACTCACACACTCAGGTAATGCACTCAGGTAATGCACTCAGGTAATGCACTCACGCACTCAGGTAATGCACTCACGCACTCAGGTAATGCACTCAGGTAATGCACTCAGGTAATGCACTCAGGTAATGCACTCACACACTCAGGTAATGCACTCAGGTAATGCACTCACACACTCAGGTAATGCACTCACACACTCAGGTAATGCACTCAGGTAATGCACTCAGGTAATGCACTCACACACTCAGGTAACGCACTCAGGTAATGCACTCACACACTCAGGTAATGCACTCACGCACCCAGGTAATGCACTCAGGTAATGCACTCACGCACTCAGGTAATGCACTCAGGTAATGCACTCAGGTAATGCACTCACGCACTCAGGTAATGCACTCAGGTAATGCACTCAGGTAATGCACTCACGCACTCAGGTAATGCACTCATGCACTCAGGTAATGCACTCAGGTAATGCACTCAGGTAATGCACTCAGGTAATGCACTCACACACTCAGGTAATGCACTCAGGTAATGCACTCACACACTCAGGTAATGCACTCACGCACCCAGGTAATGCACTCAGGTAATGCACTCACGCACTCAGGTAATGCACTCAGGTAATGCACTCACGCACTCAGGTAATGCACTCAGGTAATGCACTCAGGTAATGCACTCACGCACTCAGGTAATGCACTCACGCACTCAGGTAATGCACTCAGGTAATGCACTCAGGTAATGCACTCACACACTCAGGTAATGCACTCAGGTAATGCACTCAGGTAATGCACTCACACACTCAGGTAATGCACTCAGGTAATGCACTCACACACTCAGGTAATGCACTCACGCACCCAGGTAATGCACTCAGGTAATGCACTCACGCACTCAGGTAATGCACTCAGGTAATGCACTCACGCACTCAGGTAATGCACTCAGGTAATGCACTCACGCACTCAGGCAATGCACTCAGGTAATGCACTCACACACTCAGGTAATGCACTCAGGTAATGCACTCAGGTAACGGACTCATTCTGCTGCTGCTGTTTATTTCAGGCTGCCGTCTCTGTGAAACGTTTAGAGAAGTTCTTGGGAAGCACCGATCTGGATGACTCTGCAGTCCACCATGACCCCAGTTTCAGTAAGCAGGCTTTTCAGTTCATTTATACTAGACATGTAGATGAACCTTGGTTTAAATCTCACAAGGGAAATATATTCAGTGTACAGTATTGTACATTAGAGCAGTATAGGGATTGAACTTTCTCTTGAAGGGAAACAATCACTTCTTAAAAGCAACCTGATATACATTTAGATACATTAATAAATACAGTAGAAGCCCGGTCATCCGAACAGCTTGGGGGGTATGAATGCAAGTTTACATGTACATATAGTGTGCTGTAACTACTCTAAACATTAGTATTCTCATAGCCCCAAACACTGCGTTTCCTTAGTGTTGCACCGAAGCATTTTGGGAGGAAACGATTCTAACTCTGCTGTCTCCACGCTGAGTTTTTTTGCCTGCTAAGCAAAGCTGCCCAATGCTGTGTTTTTTTTTTAAATCTGTGCAGCCATCCATCACTGGCTTTAACCCTGTCCTCTGGATGTAGTGGACTCTGCAATGACAATGCTTTCTCTCAGTGGACTCTGCAATGACAATGCTTTCTCTCAGTGGACTCTGCAATGACAATGCTTTCTCTCAGTGGACTCTGCAATGACAATGCTTTCTCTCAGTGGACTCTGCAATGACAATGCTTTCTCTCAGTGGACTCTGCAATGACAATGCTTTCTCTCAGTGGACTCTGCAATGACAATGCTTTCTCTCAGTGGACTCTGCAATGACAATGCTTTCTCTCAGTGGACTCTGCAATGACAATGCTTTCTCTCAGTGGACTCTGCAATAACAATGCTTTCTCTCAGTGGACTCTGCAATGACAATGCTTTCTCTCAGTGGACTCTGCAATGACAATGCTTTCTCTCAGTGGACTCTGCAATGACAATGCTTTCTCTCAGTGGACTCTGCAATGACAATGCTTTCTCTCAGTGGACTCTGCAATGACAATGCTTTCTCTCAGTGGACTCTGCAATGACAATGCTTTCTCTCAGTGGACTCTGCAATGACAATGCTTTCTCTCAGTGGACTATGCAATAACAATGCTTTCTCTCAGTGGACTCTGCAATGACAATGCTTTCTCTCAGTGGACTATGCAATGACAATGCTTTCTGTTCCTGTAATGGGAGAGCCCTTTTCTCTTTCTTGCATGGACACGTGTACAAGCTCTTTCTCTCTCGTTGTCTTCAGAGTCGCACAGTTCTTCACAGTGCTGTGGCGGTTCTTGATTCCATGGTACTCGAGAATTTCTCAAGATTTTCTTTTGCAGTAATTGTTGACTTTCCCACACCATACTCTTTAGCAAGTTGAACAGCGCATTCAGCCGTTTCCAACCGTTGAATCATTTTTCAGCTAGAGTAAGTTCTGTTCCTTTTCGTTTGTCAGACATTGTGAATTTGTCCGAGACACGCTTGCAGGGCAGTTAACAAGGCGATTCGGATCAAAGGGGTTCGCAGTAACAGGCTTCTAATGTATATAGACAGGCAGACACATAGGAAAAAGTAGAAATTCAAACAGCATGAATGATGGAAATGAAAGGAATACTTTTCTTTTTGTTTTGTTTCTCAGACACTGCTGTTAGTTTCTGTGACGCCTCCTTCACTTGGGAGAAGAATGGAGAGCCGGTTTTGAAGAAGTGAGTACGCCTCAAACCAGGAACACTGGAGAAACCACTTGTCATTTTAGCATTCTTGGATATGGAGCACCTGGAGAAAAAGCGCTTACAACAGTCTATGAAACATGCTGCCTTTGTGACTGGTACCACAGTGGTACCTCCCTTTGCTCCCACACTGGTGACTCATGTATTTATGTGTTTGCTTGTTTTTCAGCATATCTCTTGATATTAAACCAGGCAGTCTGATCGCAGTGGTGGGGGCTGTGGGCTCAGGGAAGTCATCAATGGTGTCTGCAATGCTGGGAGAAATGGAGAATATTAGAGGCCACATTAATATAAAGGTGACCGGAGGTTACTTTATTGAAACTTCAATACATGCAAACAAAAATAGGTGGTGAAGCTTATAGGAAACAAAATCACTCAGAGAAATGTTTGGAAAGTAAATGCTTGTCTTTTTGACTTTGAGTTTCTGATACATTTCAAATATGTTTTACCATAAAAGGTAATCTTACTTCCCCAGCAAATATATAAATAGTATGCCCTGTAGAAGCGGACATTTCTTTGATGTGTTCTTGCAGAACTCAAGATGAAAAGTGAGTTGTCCTTTGTGTTAAATACAAGGAATGCTCCAAGTTAATAAAATTCAAGTCTTTCAAATACATTTTAGGAAAAGAGAACTGTTTAAAAATTGCAATGTTGCACAGCAAGTGTATAGAAAAGCATGTGTCCAGTTCAGCAGTTGATAGACAGAAACAATTTATTCAGAAATAGCTGGCTGTGCTTAAGAAGTAATCATAAACTAGTATTCTTTTGGCAAAGAGACCTTTATTATTTCCAGTAATTACCTGCATTTTCAGAGCATATATGTGGAGATATAAGTCTTCTTACTGGATTTATGTTGCCAGAGATTTGTTTTTCATCATCCATAGCTGATGCCATTAGAAACAGCTGCATGAAAAACTCCAGACTCTTGATAGCTTATATGTGACTGTAACATATATAAAAATGATATATATATATATATATATATATATATATATATATATATATATATATATATATATATATATATAATCCATTTTGTGGCCTGCAGGGCTCGGTGGCCTATGTACCACAGCAGGCATGGATCCAGAATGCCACTGTGAGGGATAACATCCTGTTTGGGTCTGTGCTGGAGCAGGAGCGGTACCAGTGTGTGCTGGAGGCCTGTGCTCTTCTACCAGACCTGGCACTGCTGCCAGGGGGTGACCAAACCGAGATCGGAGAGAAGGTCAGTGGAGTCTCCACTCCATGCTATCACACCAGAAGAACCTGCTGCCCCTGGATGGGTTTCCTTATCACATGATCCGGCTCTCTCCCCATACCAACACCCTTATCCTTCTCTATCTTTATAAGGAGAAGCTTCACTAATAATAGTCTGTACTCAATTTTCTATCCTGTTCATTTGAAGAGTTTGCCCCCTTAGCTTTTGTTTAATCCCATGCCAGTAGTGACAATTAGCTTAATATGTTTTGTCCATCTTAAAAATCTCAGTTTGGTCAACACATGCTCTTCTCTGTAGGGAATTAACCTGAGCGGCGGTCAGAAGCAGCGGGTCAGTCTGGCCAGGGCTGCCTACAGCCACGCAGATCTCTACATCCTAGATGATCCGCTCTCTGCTGTGGACGCTCACGTGGGGAACCACCTCTTTGAGAAGGTAGTGGGACCCCACGGGTTGCTCAAGGGCAAGGTGAGTCTGTTTCAGCTTTTTATCATCTCTCTCTCTCTTTCTTTCTCTCTGTACATCACTCCAAGCAATACTGCAATCAAATATTTCCATTCTTCTTTCTTACTTATCGTTCTCATTGTGAAAGTGAAACAGCCAATAGAGATGCGCACTCTGCTCCTTGCTCTCTCTCCTCAGACACGGGTCCTGGTTACTCATGGGGTGAGCTTCCTCCCTCATGTAGATGAGATTGTGGTTCTGGTGAATGGAGAGCTTTCAGAGATCGGCTCATACCAGAGCCTGCAGGCCAGTGGGGGCGCTTTCTCTGAATTCCTGAGCACGTACGCCTCGGAGGGGAACCGCAAGGAGGGCGGGGCACAGGGTATGTCCAGACTTTTCTCTTCCAAATTGGACCATGGTTTATTTGGTTAATATTTTCTGTTTTCATTCAGTTATATTGCGTAAAGGTGTACTTGTGTGAGGTAAAACTATTAGTAAAATGTCTTCATTGAGAAAGAGGTTTTGTGGAATCATTTGCCTTTGCCTAATGATTTAGAGGCTGGATGCACCATCTTCAGAGTACAGTGGTAGACTAGCGGAATAAAACAGTCTGTGGGTGTTCAGTGTTCTGAGCAGCTGAACACCCACAGACTGTTTACAATGGATGATCAAGTCACTACATGCAGTACAGTGATTCATCCCCTGGTGCTGTCAGTTTGAATGACATCAGCGTTGTTATTGATCCCGCGAGTGTCTGTCTACACAGATGTATCGGGAGTCGGAGAGGAGGCTGTGATGTTGCTCGATTCCCTGGAGCCCCAGGCAGACGACCCCCCTGAGGATGTGGTGAAAGTGATTCTGAAACGAGAGAACAGCCTGCGGCTCAGCCAGCGCAATGGCAGGTATGCCAGGAGCACAGACCAAAGGAAAATAATAAGAATCGTCTTGCTCTAGGACTCTGACTTTATAATGAGACTTCTTTCTCCCTGTACATTCCCACCAACCAGAGTTAGCACACAGAAACGCTCCTCCCGAGCAGGGAGTGTGGTCTCTGCACAGAAGGATCAGAAAGGCCAGCGGCTGATTGAGAAGGAGAATGTGGAGACTGGACAGGTGGGGCAGCTTTATCTCCAGTGGGGCTCCAGTCCTGTTTTCTTCCACACTCCTCTTCTTATCCTGTCCTCCTGACCCAAATCTCTTTCTCTCCCCCTCATCAGGTGAAGCTCTCGGTTTATAAGAAGTACATGCACGCTTTGGGCTGGGGTTACTCTTCAGTCATTGTCCTGGCGTACCTGTTACAGAATGTAGCCTTCATTGGGCAGAACCTGTGGTTGAGTGCTTGGACAAATGATGCAGTGGCATACATGAACGAAACCTACCCTGCCTCTCTGCGGGACATGAGGGTGGGAGTGTTTGGGGTGCTGGGGATGACACAAGGTACTGTTTCGAATTTGGATTCACTTTATCCCTCTGACTGAGATTTGATGAATGTTGTGTTGTGGTATGTGTTAAATTGTGGTTGTATTCAGAAGTTGAGTGGTGTTGAGTTGTGTTGATATTTCTCGTTGTTATTGTTGTGAGATGGGTTTGGTTGAGTTAATTTTAAAGTGAAACCAGTTCACTGTAGCTTGGTTGTGTTGACGGTGATTCAGTGCATTGGGTTGGTTTGTGTTTTTCAGGTGTGTTGGTGTTCATTGGAACATTACTAATGGCAGCTGGGGCCATATCTGCTTCCCGCATCCTCCATAGCCGGCTGCTGCATAACATTCTCCATGTCCCCATGTGCTTCTTTGACACAACGCCCAGTGGAAGAGTTGTGAATCGGTTTGCCAAGGTCAGTGTAACTCATCAGATATGTGGAGTAGTGTAACTCATCAATTATGTGGATCAGTGTAAATCATCAATTATGTGGATCAGTGTAACTCATCAATTATATGTGGATCAGTGTAACTCATCAATTATATATGGATTAGTGTGACTCATCAATTATGTGGATTAGCATAACTCATCAATTTTGTGGATTAGTGTAACTCATCAATTATGTGGATTAGTGTAACTCATCAGCTATTTGCATTTATGTATAGCACAGTAGTTGTTAGATAATCTACAAGATACCACTGAGTCCCATGCATTGTAAATACCTGGCTGTATTTCAAGGGTGAACTGACTGCACTAGTTTTTGATGCTAGAAGTTCTGTTTCCATTAGGAGTCATCTGGATCCTTAGCTCCTAACGCTGAGACTGTTGTTCTTTGCTTCTTGCAGGACATTCTTACCGTAGACGAAGCGATCCCCATGTCATTGCGGAGCTGGCTCGTATGCTTTCTTGGAGTGCTTGGCACGCTGTTTGTCATCTGTTTAGCTACTCCATTCTTCACTGCAGTGATTATTCCACTTGCAATCTTCTACTACTTTGTACAGGTGAGCCTGTCTTTCTTCTGGCCTTACTACCAGCCTTCCGCCTGACTGGCTACTCAATCTGAGACGTTCATGTAGATAGGGAAGCATCGTGCTGCATCTGTTGCTTTATAATTGTCCCAAACCAGGCTTGCTGAGCTAATCAGACTCATTGTAATGAATGCGCACCCCTGATATGCAGGCTGTAATTGCAGCTCAAGTGGAGCACTCTGCTATGGAGAAGCATGCTAATAATCTCACACAGCAGCTGAACTTGTGCCTGGAACACTAGTTTGTTCTGTTCTTGCGAATGGCAGATTTGAAAAGGTCCATATTGAATAAGAAGTGTTCTTGAAAACCCAGTCTAGAAGCTCACCTACAGGATGTGCGTTTCTCTTCCAGCGCTTCTATGTTGCTACTTCCAGGCAGCTTAGGCGTTTAGATTCGGTGTCCCGCTCCCCCATCTACTCCCACTTCGGAGAAACAGTGTCCGGGCTATCAGTCATTCGTGCATACGGGCATCAAGAGCGCTTCCTCCAGCACAACGAGATGACCATTGACAAGAACCAGCAGTGCGTGTACCCCTGGATCGTCTCCAACAGGTGAAGAGGGGGCACCACTCTCTGGGAATCAGTCAGCACTGCATTGCTCATTTTTCACTCAACTTTTTAGGAAATTCATTA
Organism: Huso huso; assembly: GCA_036884735.1. Classification (NCBI taxonomy): domain Eukaryota; kingdom Metazoa; phylum Chordata; class Actinopteri; order Acipenseriformes; family Acipenseridae; genus Huso; species Huso huso. The sequence goes on along the minus strand of CM072668.1, from coordinate 30,863 downwards.
TTTTTTTTTTTTGTATTTATGTCATTTATAATTTCTTATTTGTAATTCACACACTGTCTTTTTTTACGATGTAAATTTTTACCATTTGAAACTTTTTTTTAGTTTTCCCAAACTTGTACTTTTTTTTGCTGTGTTGGTTTACTGGAATTTAGAATGGAAGTTTTTACCATGTTTATTGTTACCTAAATGGGACATTCAAGTGAGTATTATAATTGTAAAAAAAAATCAATATATATATATATATATATATATATATATATATATATATATATATAATAGTTTATCAGCAGGTGTTAAATACAGGAATATGGTTTAATATAGTATCTATTCTTTGCTAAATAATAAACAAAACTGTATGATTAACAAACAAAGCTTTGATTTTCATTGCGCATGTTGCAGAGGGATGTGTGTTATGTTTGGCCTCACTTTCCCCACGCAGGTGGCTTGCTGTCCGGCTGGAGTTTGTTGGGAACCTGGTGGTGTTCTTCTCGGCTCTGTTTGCTGTGCTTTCTCGCGACTCTCTGGACAGTGGGCTGGTTGGACTCTCTATATCCTATGCACTCAATGTAAGTCTGTGCTTCCTCTTGCTGGCATTGGGTTAGGGTCAGGGTTAGGGTTAGCGGGCAGTGGGTTAGGGTTAGCGGGCAGTGGGTTAGGGTCAGGGTTAGGGTTAGGGTTAGCAGGCAGTGCGTTAGGGTTAGGGTTCTTCTTGCTGGCATTGGGTTAGGGTCAGGGTTAGGGTTAGCGGGCAGTGGGTTAGGGTCAGGATTAGGGTTAGCGGGCAGTGGGTTAGGGTTTCTTGCTGGCAGTGGGTTAGGGTCAGGGGGTTAGGGTTGGGTTAGGGTCGGGTTAGGGTTAGCAGTGGGTTAGGGTCAGGGTTCTTCTTGGGTTAGGCAGGGTTGGGTTAGGGGCAGTGGGTTAGGGTCAGGGTTAGGGTTAGCGGGCAGTGGGTTAGGGTCAGGGTTAGGGTTAGCGGGCAGTGGGTTAGGGTCAGGGTTAGGGTTAGTGGGCAGTGGGTTAGGGTTAGAGTCAGGCCAGGGCAGTGGGTTAGGGTTAGGGTTCAGGGCAGTTAGGGGTTAGGGGGTTAGGGCAAGGGTTAGGGTTAGGGTTGGTCAGGGTTAGGGTTAGGGTTAGGGTTAGCGGGCAGTGGGTTAGGGTCAGGGTTAGGGTTAGCGGGCAGTGGGTTAGGGTCAGGGTTAGGGTTAGCGGGCAGTGGGTTAGGGTTAGGGTTAGGGTTAGCGGGCAGTGGGTTAGGGTTAGGGTTAGGGTTAGGGTCAGGGTTAGGGTTAGCGGGCAGTGGGTTAGGGTCAGGGTTAGGGTTAGGGTTAGGGTTAGGGTTAGGGTTAGGGTTAGGGGCAGGGTTAGGGTTAGGGTTAGGGTTAGCGGGCAGTGGGTTAGGGTCAGGGTTGGGGTAGCGGGCAGTGGGTTAGGGTCAGGGTTAGGGTTAGTGGGCAGTGGGTTAGGGTCAGGGTTAGGGTTAGGGTTAGCGGGCAGTGGGTTAGGGTCAGGGTTAGGGTTAGGGTTAGGTTAGGGTCAGGGTTAGGGTTAGCGGGCAGTGGGTTAGGGTAAGGGTTAGGGTTAGCTGGCAGTGGGTTAGGGTCAGGGTTAGGGTTAGGGTTAGCGGCAGTGGGTTAGGGTTAGGGTTAGGGTTAGGGGTTAGGGTTAGCGGGCAGTGGGTTAGGGTCAGGGTTAGGGTTAACGGGCAGTGGGTTGGGGTCAGGCAGTGGGTTAGGGTCAGGGTTAGGGTTAGTGGGCAGTGGGTTAGGGTCAGGGTTAGGGTTAGCGGGCAGTGGGTTAGGGTCAGGGTTAGGGTTAGTGGGCAGTGGGTTAGGGTCAGGGTTAGGGTTAGGGTTAGCGGGCAGTGGGTTAGGGTCAGGGTTGGGTTGGTTGGGCAGGTTAGGGTTAGCGGGCAGTTGGTTAGGGTCAGGGTTAGGGTTAGGGTTAGGGTTAGGGTTAGGGTTAGGGGCAGTGGGTTAGGGTCAGGGTTAGGGTTAGCGGGCAGTGGGTTAGGGTCAGGGTTAGGGTTAGCTGGCAGTGGGTTAGGGTCAGGGTTAGGGTTAGGGGCAGTGGGTTAGGGTCAGGGTTAGGGTTAGCGGGCAGTGGGTTAGGGTTAGCGGGCAGTGGGTTAGGGTCAGGTTAGGGTTAAGGGGGCAGGGTTAGGGTTAGGGTTAGGGTCAGGGTTAGGGTTAGCGGGCAGTTAGGGTCAGGGTTAGGGTTAGCGGGCAGTGGGTTAGGGTCAGGGTTAGGGTTAGCGGGCAGTGGGTTAGGGTCAGGGTTAGGGTTAGCGGGCAGTGGGTTAGGGTCAGGGTTAGGGTTAGTGGGCAGGGGGTTAGGGTCAGGGTTAGGGTTAGGGTTAGCGGGCAGTGGGTTAGGGTCAGGGTTAGGGTTAGGGTTAGGGTTAGGGTCAGGGTTAGGGTTAGCGGGCAGTGGGTTAGGGTCAGGGTTAGGGTTAGCGGGCAGTGGGTTAGGGTCAGGGTTAGGGTTAGGGTTAGGGGGCAGTGGGTTAGGGTCAGGGGGTTAGGGTTGGGTTTAGGGCAGTGGGTTAGGGTTAGGGTTAGGGTCAGGGTTAGGGGCAGGGCAGGGGTTAGGGTTAGGGTTAGGGTTAGCGGGCAGTGGGTTAGGGTCAGGGTTAGGGTTAGTTAGGGTTAGGGTTAAATAGTGGGTTAGGGTTGGGTTAGGGGGCAGGGTTAGGTCAGGGTTAGGGTTAGGGTTAGGGGCAGGGGGTTAGGGTTAGGGGCAGTGGGTTGGGTTAGGGGCAGTGGGTTAGGGTCAGGTTAGGGGTTAGGGGCAGTGGGTTAGGGTCAGGGTTAGGGTGGGTCAGGGGGTCAGGGTCAGGGTTAGGGTTCTTCTTGTTGGGTCAGGGTCTGGGGGTTCTTCTTGTTGGCATTCCCCTGCTGCTGTGGCTTCTTCTGGGTCCTCCCTGGAAAGATAATTTATTGTTTTTTTGTTTTGTTTTTTAATTATAAGGCTGCACAACTTGGTATACTGTATATAAATAACAAATTGCCACATTGAAAAGTCATCAGTTGATCTGTTAACAAATCTCTGATTGGTCTGATTGTTGTATCTCATCTCTCTCTTCCAGGTGACTCAGACTTTAAACTGGTTGGTGAGGATGACTTCTGAACTGGAAACTAACATCGTAGCAGTGGAGAGAGTGTGTGAATACACCGAGCTGGAGAATGAGGTACTGATCAGGAACAGCAGAGGTCTGTAAAATGTAAAGTGTTCCAGCAGCTCCCATCTGCATCTGTGTTTTATTGAAAGCACTGGGATGCAGGGTGTCTCATCTTTAAATCATGTGTTTTATTGAAAGCACTGGGATGCAGGGTGTCTCATCTTTAAATCATGTGTTTTATTGAAAGCACTGGGATGCAGGGTGTCTCATCTTTAAATCATGTGTTTTATTGAAAGCACTGGGATGCAGGGTGTCTCATCTTTAAATCATGTGTTTTATTGAAAGCACTGGGATGCAGGGTGTCTCATCTTTAAATTATGTGTTTTATCCACCATAGAATATTGTTGTTGTTCCATGCCTGATTCCTTCCCTTTACATGATGTTTGAAGCCCGGTTCTGTCCTGTTCTCTAGGCATCCTGGGTCACAGACGTTCACCCACCTCCACACTGGCCAGAGGATGGGAAGATCCAGTTCGATAACTACAAGTTTCGGTACCGGCCTGAGTTGGACCTGGTATTGAATGGGATAACATGTGACATCAACAGCACTGAAAAGGTACATGAAACACGACTGCACCCCTGTTACAATAGAAGAAAAAAAAGTCTGGAACTGTGTAACTTGAGTATAGAATCTCTTTAGATGTAGCACTTAAAACATTGTAGCATTATAACAGCTTGTGTTCCTGTATGTGTTCTCTTACCATGTTCACAGTGTGATGTCCTGTTCCTTTAGATAGGCATTGTGGGCAGGACTGGCGCTGTGTTCTCTTACCAAGTTCACAGTGTTCCGTCCTGTTCCTTTAGATAGGCATTGTGGGCAGGACTGGCGCTGTGTTCTCTTACCATGTTCACAGTGTTCCGTCCTGTTCCTTTAGATAGGCATTGTGGGCAGGACTGGCGCAGGGAAGTCCAGCCTGACAAACTGCCTGTTTCGGATCATTGAGGCTGCAGAAGGCAGGATCTTGATTGACGGCATCGACATTGCCACGCTCGGGCTTCACGACCTCAGGCAAAAGCTCACCATCATCCCACAGGTACCCCAGTCTTCCTCCACAGAGAATCATCTCCTTTCATTTGCTCCCTTAAGCTTCCCAAAGCCGCTTCTCAGAGATGTATTCGTCTAACTGAATTCCTTCTGGATTCCAGTCTGCATTGTCTTCCTGTTTTATAGCTTAGACTGTGGAGCCGAGCAGCATGCTAAGCTTCTCCAGCATGTATACAGCTTATAATATATCCTGTGTCTTTATACAAGTGGCACACTCACTTTGTGTTTCTCTCTATGCTGCTGAGACTCCACACTTGGACTGAGTGACTGACTCCAGCACAGGCATGTTTATCACTTGTCATTTTCTTCTGCTGTGGGCCCACAGGACCCTGTCCTGTTTTCTGGGTCTCTGAGGAGGAATCTGGACCCGTTTGAGAGCTTCACTGACCAGGAGATATGGAAGGCAATGGAGCTGTCCCATCTGAAGCAGTTTGTGGGGGAGTTACAGGAAGGACTGAACCATGAGGTCACTGAAGGGGGGGAGAACCTCAGGTATTCAAGAAACAATAAGCTGGTTTGCACTCTGCTTTAAACAGAAACCCCCTAACCATAACTACAACTGAAACCTGTGAATTGTAATGAAGAGTAGTTACCACAGCAGGTCTGAAATGTTTGCTGTTGCATTATTCAATGTTATACATTGAGTTCATGATAGTTGATTGCTCTTTTTTTATTTCTGGTGTAATTGCTTTCCCCTCCAGTGTGGGGCAGCGGCAGCTCCTGTGTCTGGCAAGAGCTCTACTCCGGAAATCCCGGATTCTGATCCTGGATGAGGCCACAGCAGCAGTGGACCTGGAGACGGATAATCTGATCCAGACAACAATCCGGGCGGAATTCTCCCACTGCACCGTGCTGACCATCGCTCACCGTCTCCACACCATCATGGACAGCTCCCGGTAAGGGCGAGGCTGACGGCCACTGGGGATTCGTCTTACACAATCATTTGAGGAGTTAGTAGAACACATTTGCAAATGTCAGCAAGCAGTTCTTCTCTTTGTGTATTCAAAGTGTGCTTTTGATTAGTTTTCATCAAGAGGAGACCATTACTGCATCTATTCAAGGATGCAGTAAGTTTAGTTAGCAGGGAGTCTGAATGAACTGCTCCTTCTGCATGTATTATACAGGGAGTCTGAATGAACTGCTCCTTCTGCATGTATTATGCCTTGCTGTGAAGGGAATATAGTACAGCTAGATTCAATTCAATGTCATGAAACTTGGCATAAACATTGTTTAGCATCCGATTGGAATAATTTGATTGTGAGGATGTATGTTACTGATATCCTTGTGGAGGGTAGTGTATGATCACACAGTTTGAAGGGTATAAAGTGCTGTTTCCACTGGGAGTGATGAATGATGAGATTTTTCAGACAATGTGCTCTTCTTGTACATGAGGGTTTAGGTTCATACTGGTGACAGGCAAGGCTGGAATCATATTTATGGTGTTGAAGTTGCTGCATCCTGCATGAAAGATAAAAGAGGATTTCGACACTAAAAGGACACATTTTCACGTTGCTTTTCAGAGTGATGGTTTTGAGCGCAGGGAAGATTGTGGAGTTTGATACCCCCAGACAACTACTTCAAAAGCAGGGCTACTTTTATGCCATGGTGAAGGATGCTGGGATTGCCACAGTGGACGACACAGCCCTCTAATCTCCCATGGGAGGGACCAACACAAACCGAGTACTGAGTCATTCTGCAAGATGAATTATGAGAGACTGGAGCCGACCCACTTGGCCATCTTAAACCCACTGCACCATCTTCAACCCACTGGGCCATCTTCAACCCACTGCGCCATCTTTAATCCACTGCGCCATCTTTAACCCACTGCGCCATCTTTAATCCACTGCGCCATCTTTAACCCACTGCGCCATCTTTAACCCACTGCGCCATCTTTAACCCACTGCGCCATCTTTAACCCACTGCGCCATCTTTAATCCACTGCTCCATCTTCAACCTACTGCACCATCTTCCAGTGGGCTGCATGCATGCTGTACAAGAATATAATTGTTTTATTATAGGATTATAAATGCACTTCCTAACCCTGGCCTCACCTCAAGAGGAGAGCGACTAGCGGAGAGGTCAGGGAGAGCGCTAATAGGATTAGAAGTGCTTCCCTGGCCTCACCTCAGGAGGAGAGTGACTAGCGGAGAGGTCAGGGAGAGCGCTAATAGGATTAGAAGTGCTTCCCTGGCCTCAGGAGGAGAGCGACTAGCGGAGAAGCCAGGGAGAGCGCTAACAGGATTAGAAGTGCTTCCCTGGCCTCACCTCAGGAGGAGAGCGACTAGCGGAGAGGTCAGGGAGAGCACTAATAGGATTAGAAGTGCTTCCCTGGCCTCACCTCAGGAGGAAAGCAACACCAGCTCAATGATACATTTTTGTAAAGCAATAGATTTTTTTCTTTTTTTGTAAGTGTTTAGTATTTATTACTTTGACATGGTTTGTCTTGCAGGCTACAGGAGGGAGAAGATTTATAATACAGTATTAAAGGGTTCTCATTCCTCATTAGAGAGGGGAGTGTAAGATTTCAAACAGATTTTTAAATATGAGAGTGTCAGTGTCATTGCAATATTTTTGCTGGATTTAGATTGACTGAGATTTTTGAATAATAATAATAGTTTTGAATTTGAGGCTTGTTTATAAAGCTGCATGACAGCCTGTGTGTCCCGTACTGATACAGTACATTCCTGGACTGGTTCTAATAAAGGGTTCGCTCTGCTGTGTTCATGTAAATGCTGTGTCCTCATTTCTTTTGAAAGCCTGTGAGAAGTCCAGTGTAGACAGCAGTGCTGGTGCAGTCAGCATGGGACTCCTAGTGTAGTGAGGAGACGTTGATAACTTCTTTTTCATTATCACCCTGAACTTTAAACATTTCAGTAAACAGGAGTCTTCATTTCACTCTGGAAATATACAGTTTTTTTGTTCACTGTGTTTATGTACATGCTTTTTCTTTTTTGTCTTATAAAAAGTATTCTAAAAAAAGGGAGGGGGTAAACTTGTTTTCATAAAGCAATGAAAGAGTATAATAAAAGTAGGTCATGCAATGTTAGAGGTGTCACTTTTCTCAAAACCTTTTTCTGTTAATTAAGTGACAGCTGTATTTAGATCTGCTGCTTAGATCAGCTCTTCAGACCCCTCTATCTGTAGCACACGAGGGGCAGGGAGGTGTCAGTATTGATGTTGTCTCTATTGACCCCTCTATCTGTAGCAGGAGGAGTCTTTGCACTGTGGCAGGTTACCAGGGAGACTGTGCACTGTGTCAGGCAGGGAGTCTGTGCACTGTGTCAGGTAGGGAGACTGTGCACTGTGTCAGGTTACCAGTGAGTCTGTGCACTGTGTCAGGCAGGGCGTCTGTGCACTGTGTCAGGTTGCCAGGGAGACTGTGCACTGTGTCAGGCAGGGAGTCTGTGCACTGTGTCAGGTAGGGAGACTGTGCACTGTGTCAGGTTACCAGTGAGTCTGTGCACTGTGTCAGGCAGGGCGTCTGTGCACTGTGTCAGGTTACCAGTGAGTCTGTGCACTGTGTCAGGTTACCAGCGAGTCTGTGCACCGTGTCAGGTTACCAGCGAGTCTGTGCACTGTGCCAGGCAGGGAGTCTGTGCACTGTGTCAGGCAGGGCATCTGTGCACTGTGTCAGGTTGCCAGGGAGACTGTGCATTGTGTCAGGTTACCAGTGAGTCTATGCACTGTGTCAGGTTACCAGCGAGTCTGTGCACTGTGTCAGGTTGCCAGGGAGACTGTGCACTGTGTCAGGCAGGGCGTCTGTGCACTGTGTCAGGTTGCCAGGGAGACTGTGCACTGTGTCAGGCAGGGCGTCTGTGCACTGTGTCAGGTTGCCAGGGAGACTGTGCATTGTGTCAGGTTACCAGCGAGTCTGTGCACTGTGTCAGGCAGGGAGTCTGTGCACTGTGTCAAGCAGGGAGGCTGTGCACTGTTTCAGGTTACCAGCAAGTCTGTGCACTGTGTCAGGTTACCAGGGAGACTGGACATCAGCTGCTGCTCTGGTGCTTCACCTCAGAGGAGCTCCAGTTCACAATACACCCTCTCACTGATCCCAATGAAGTGCATCTGCCACAAGGCATAAGGAAGGAGTTTGCTCCAGACCAAACAATAAACATTTAAAAAGCTTCAGTTCAGCCCATTTTTAATGAACCGGTTTCCTTCCTGACCTTCATTAACTCTTTGAGAGATAACCAATCAATTCGTCTCAGATTTATACTGAAAAATAAATACAGTTTACATGAGCAAACACAAGATCAGATAAGCAGTCCGCTGTCCTCAGTGGCGTAATCTTGTAAAATCTTGATTTGGGTTACTGTTAGAAGGAGCACTGATGACTCATTTGCCCGGCTGTTTTCTCTTGGATTGTAAAATCTTGATTGCAGCTCTGGTATTGATTGATTATTATTATTTATTTCTCAGCAGATGCCCTTATCCAGGGCAACCTTACAGTCGTAAACAAAAAAACATTTCAAGAATCACAGTACAAGTATTAATACAATTAAGAGCAAGATAAAATACAATGACTTTGGTTCTAGCAAGTACAAGTATATGACAAAATACGATTCAATAACGGAGCAGATAACAGTGTCAGTGATAGTTACATCAGGATATAATTAAATACAAAATACCACAGATTAAATGACACTTGACAGATTACAGTACTCTAAAGTACAGGATTAAATGCAGTAAAATAGGGAGCAGATAAGAGCAAGTAAAGCGCAGCACTCCTGTGGGGTGGGGTGGGGGAACAAGCACACAACACAAGGCTTCAACCACAACTCTGGTGTTCATTTATCAATTATTATTTAAAATCTCTTAAGCAGAGAACACCAGTAATGCTGTGTTGTGGGTCTGGTCCAAGCAGAAACTGCAGTAGAAATAAATATACAGAACAAATACCATGTCATATTAAATGGGAAGAAATTAAATATTTGGAAAAAAATAACATTTATTAAATAGAAATATTGATCTATGTCATGTTTTCATACAGGAAGGGCATGGTTTGCAGATTGGACACTGGAGGGTAGCATTGAGATAAGAGCGAGAGATGGAAAGTGGAAATCAAAGAGAAAAGATGCAGTTTCTTAGGCAGCAATCAGCAATAAAATAGAATCTCTGAATTTTATATTATTGATAATAATGTCCCAGTTTAAGGACTGAGAGAGAGAGAGAGAGAGAGAGAGAGAGAGAGAGAGAGAGAGAGAGAGAGAGAGAGAATGTGGAAACCTACAAAAACAAATGTAACGGATGGAAATATATATTTTGAATTATATGTAAAAATACAGGGTGGAAATCCAGTAGTTAAGAATGTGTCATGCAAGACTAACAAGTTCATTGATGTCATATTCTACCAAAATGTAATGAAATAAAACATGTGGGAAAGACCAGTACAACATTATAGCATACACGAAATCACCTATTAATATAAAAATAATAACATAAAAAGACATACATTGAATGACTTTTTAGTTTTAGAAGAGATCAAATAAGAAAATACAGAAATAAAAGAACAAACGGGACGCAGAGTGAAGAAATTGAATTGTATTTTGTCACACTTGTACTTGCTTGAACCAAAGTCATTGTATTTATCTTGCTCTTCATTGTATTATTACTTAATTGTATTATTACTTGTACTGTGATACTTGAAATGTATTTGCTTACGATTGTACGTCGCCCTGGATAAGGGCATCTGCTAAGAAATAAATAATAATAATAATAAAAATAGCAGCGCCCGCTCCTACAATCCTTCTATCGGTTTAAATTTTCTTGAATTGCTTTTTAAAATCAACTTCACTGGTTGTGCATTCACTCGGTTTAAGAGCTGTGTCCGTCGTATCTGCAAAACAAAAGCAAACACCTCCTCACCTGGCTTTCTTCTTCCACAAACCAACACATTTAATGAAATCCAGCTGTTCACACTGAGACGCGCTCCCGGGTGAGCGCATTAATTCAGCGTGGCTTTGTCGAGCGGGTTACAATGGGCAAAGCGGGCAGTGAATTTTATGAAGACAGGCAGAACGTAGCTCACGCCATTCCTTATCCAATGCTGCCATCGCGTGGCCCTTTAGTAGAACTGTTGGTTGTAATAATCATTTTCTTTTATTTATTTTTTATCTGAACACAACTCAGTTGCCCTTTTAAATGACTCGGATTAACCTTACCCCTATACAAAAATAAATAAATTTATGATACATTCTTAAAATACATCAACAATAATATTTACACGATAACCAAGAGAGTACAATGTATAAATAATAAAGTCATTGCTGAATTCACTACCTGTATTACCCGAGCGTGTGGAAGCGACATCGTGGGAGAAGTACAGTCGTGGACAAGTAAGCAACGGGAGAAGTACAGTTAGAAGCAGAAAGGAGGAATTACATCTTTAAATCTGGGTTGCTTTAATCAGAAAACATTGCAGCTTAAAGCCTTGCAGCTGCGTGTATTTTTCTGATAAGCTGAAACTCGGAGCAGCTGATTCAAATCCCGCGGCGTTCTGGGACACGGGGGAGGAGCGCAGCACGCAGCACGCAGCACAAACAAACAAAAGGCAGGCAGACTTCCCAGCGACAGCGTGTGGAAGCGACATCGTGGGAGAAGTACAGTCGTGGACAAGTACAACGCAGTTAGAAGCAGAAAGGAGGAATTACATCTTTAAATCTGGAGTTGCTTTAATCAGAAAACATTGCAGCTTAAAGCCTTGCAGCTGCGTGTATTTTTCTGATAAGCTGAAACTCGGAGCAGCTGATTCAAATCCCGCGGCGTTCTGGGACACGGGGGAGGAGCGCAGCACGCAGCACGCAGCACAAACAAACAAAAGGCAGGCAGACTTCCCAGCGACAGCGTGTGGAAGCGACATCGTGGGAGAAGTACAGTCGTGGACAAGTACAACGCAGTTAGAAGCAGTTTGAAAGCAGGTTGACAGCTGCAGAAGCTACGCTAAACAAAACAAAACAAACAAAAAAAAATTGTCTTCAAGCCAGTAATCTGTGACAACTGCATGATGTGGGAAATCCGAGAAAACCCAACAGAGCTCAACCAAGTTTGTGTAAAGTGCCGCACCATCCAGGACTTGCTTCAGCAATTAAGCCTGCTAGAAAAGGGAGCTGGAGGAAATGAGACAGCAACAGGAGCTTGAGGAGCTGACACACCCACAATTCATGGAGTCTGCACCCCTAGCAGACTGAAAGCCACCAGGGAGATGGAAGAGAGTCGAAACAGCTGGGTTCAGATAGGCAGAAGCAGGGAAAAAAAGAAACTTAGTCAAACACAACCACCAGAAATCCAGACAGCCAACACATTTGAGCCACTTCAACATTTAGATGACCAAAACCAACATCAAGAGAATGAAAGAAACAACACCCAGGACCCTATAAACAGTGCTGACCAGGCAGCAAAAAGAAGGGAGGTCATGATTGTTGGGGACTCCATACTGAGAAACACAGCAAGTTCAGTTCGCAGTTTGGACCCCCTTACTACAACAGTGTGCTGCCTTCCAGGAGCCTCAGTCAAGCACATCACTGAGAATGTGGACAGGCTCCTAGAACGAACAGGAGATGACCCGTAGTAGTCGTCCACATTGGTACAAACAACATTGGAAGAGACAGGCCAAGATCCCTGCAAAACAAATTCAGAGAGCTAGGAAGGAAATTAAAAGACAAGACCAAAACTGTGGTATTTTCTGGGATACTGCCGGCGCCTTGCAAAGGACCATATGGACAGCTGGAAATACAAAATCAAAATGCATGGCTGAAATCGTGGTGCACACAGGAAGGCTTCACCTTTCTTGAACATTGGAGCACTTTCTACAACAAGGACTATCTATACAGGTGGGACGGACTGCACTTAAACAGAAAGGGAACCAATCTACTGGAGAAAGGATCCTTCAGGCGGTACAGAAGCATTTAAACTAGAAAGGAAGGGGGAGAAAACAAAAAAAAACAGAAGGGCGACTACATCAAAACAAGGGCAACAACTCAGGTAAGACCACTATTAAATGTATTTATCTTAATGCTAGAAGTCTCAGAAACAAAATGTTAGAACTTGAAGCTACTGCACTAACAAGTAACTACGATGTGATAGGTGTTACAGAAACTTGGTTGTCTGAGAGTGATGGAGACGAATATAATATTAGTGGGTACACACTGTATAGGAAAGACAGGCAGGACAGAAGAGGCGGAGGGGTAGCACTATACATAAGAAATAGCCTTGAAGCCCAGGTGTTAAATCAGGACAAAGAAAACAATGCAGAATCAATATGGGTCAGAATAATGGACACAAATTCAAAGGGCATAATAATAGGAGCATGCTATAGACCGCCAAATTCAGACGCTGAGCAAAATAATCTGTTGTACAATGACATTCGAAATGCGTGTAGAAAAGGAGAAACCATACTAATGGGGGATTTCAACTTCCCTGTATAAAATGGGAAAACCCAATGGGGGCAATGACGACGAAATTGAAATGGTGGAAATGACAAATGACTGCTTCCTAACGCAATTTGTCAAGGCACTGACTAGAGGGGAGGCATGCCTTGATTTAGTCTTTTCAAATAATGAAGACAGAATAACTAAAACAGAGGTCAGAGAGCCATTGGCAAACTCAGACCACAACATGGTCTCATTTGAAATATTTTTTTAAAACCCCAAAAGTAATGACTAAAGCTAAGGTTTACAATTTTAGAAAAGCAAACTACGAAGGTATGAAACAGAGACTAATAGAAGTAGATTGAGTAAATAGAGAAAACATCCACAGAAAAAGGGTGGCTGTTTTTAAAAATGTAGTACTAGAGGCACAAAACAATTACATCCCAAAAGTAGACAAATCTAAATCTAAAACAAAATGGCCAAAATGGTTTAATAGATCAATTAAAAAAATATTCAGCGAAAAAAGGCACTTTACAGAGCGTTTAAAAGGGACCAAAAACAAAGCACACAGAAAGAGTACTTGGAACTGCAAACACAAGTCAAAAAGGAAGTTAGAAAGGCCAAGAGAGAGATAGAAATCAATATTGCTAAGGGGCTAAAACCAATTCCAAAATGTTTTTCCAATATTATAACAGCAAGAGAACATTCAAAGAGAAGGTTAAATGTCTAAGAGACACAAATGGCAAAATCATAGATGAAGAAAAAAAATAGCAAATATATTAAATGATTACTTTTCACAGGTTTTTTACAAAGGAGGACACAGACAACATGCCCCACATGTCGACCTGTTCCTATCCAATTTTAAATAACTTTAGCATAACAGAGGCAGAAGTGTTAAAGGGACTAGGAGCTCTTAAAATAAACAAATCCCTGGGCCAGATGAGATCCTCCCAATAGTACTCAAAGAAATGAAAGAAGTTATTTACAAACCGCTAACCAAGATCATGCAACAGTCTCTTGACACAGGGGGGGTTGTACCAACAGACTGGAAAATAGCAAACGTAATACCAATCCACAAAAAAGGAGACAAAACCGAACCAGGTAACTACAGACCAATAAGCCTGACTTCTATTATATGTAAACTTATGGAAACTATAATAAGATCCAAATGGAAAATTACCTATATGGTAACAATATCCTGGGAGACAGCCAGCATGGTTTTAGGAAAGGGAGATCATGTCTAACTAACCTACTTGACTTTTTTGAGGATGCAACATTGAAAATGGATAACTGCAAAGCATACGACATGGTTTATTTAGATTTCAGAAAGCTTTTGACAAAGTCCCGCATAAAAGATTAATTCTCAAACTGAACGCAGTAGGGATTCAAGGAAATGCATGCACATGGATTAGGGAGTGGTTAACAGGTAGAAAACAGAAAGTACTGATTAGAGGAGAAACCTCGAAATGGAGTGAGGTAACCAGTGGTGTACCACAGGGATCAGTATTAGGTCCTCTGCTATTCCTAATCTACATTAATGATTTAGACTCTGATATAGTAAGCAAACTCGTTAAATTTGCAGATGACACAAAAATAGGAGGAGGGCAGACACTGTTGAAGCAGCAAAGGTCATTCAAAATGATCTAGACAGCATTCAAAATTGGGCAGACACATGGCAAATGAAATTTAATAGAGAAAAGTGTAAAGTATTGCATGCGGGCAATAAAATGTGCATTATAAATATCATATGGGAGACAGTGAAATTGAAGAAGGAACTATGAAAAAGACCTAGGAGTTTATGTTGACTCAGAAATGTCTTCATCTAGACAATGGGGGAAGCTATAAAAAAGGCCAACAAGATGCTTGGATATATTGTGAGAAGTGTTGAATTTAAATCAAGGGAAGTAATGTTAAAACTCTACAATGCATTAGTAAGACCTCACCTAGAATATTGTGTTCAGTTCTGGTCACCTCGTTACAAAAAAGGATATTGCTGCTCTAGAAAGAGTGCAAAGAAGAGCGACCAGAATTATCCCGGGTTTAAAAAGGCATGTCGATGCAGACAGGCTAAAAGAATTGAATCTATTCAGTCTTGAACAAAGAAGACTACGCGGCGATCTGATTCAAACATTCAAAATCCTAAAAGGTATAGACAGTGTCAACCGGGGGACTTTTTGACTTGAAAAAAAAAAAAAAAGGACCAGGGGTCATAAATGGAGATTAGATAAAGGGGCATTCAGAACAGAAAATAGGAGGCACTTTTTACACAGAGAATTGTGAGGGTCTGGAACCAACTCCCAGTAATGTTGTTGAAGCTGACACCCTGGGATCCTTCAAGAAGCTGCTTGATGAGATTCTGGGATCAATAAGTTACTAACAACCAAACGAGCAAGATGGGCTGAATGGCCTCCTCTCGTTTGTAAACTTTCTTATGTTCTTTCTTATGTTCTTATGTTGTAAACAGCAGAGGGTTAGGGTTAGGGTTAGGGTTAGGGTTAGGGTTAGGGTTAGGGTTAGGGTTAGGGTTAGGGTGGAACTTTGTTTCCCTGAGAACTCCACACTTGGTTGGTTTTTCAGGAAAGAAAGATGCACTGGCCATCTGGCTCTTTTTGATTTCTTTCTTTGTTTTTTTTGTTTTGGAGCTCCTTTTCTAGTGTAGGTCTATCGTGAGTTTCTAATGTTCAGGCCTAGCGGGAAAGTTGTTTGTAGTTTGTTGATCCAGTCTTTTTCTCCATTTCCTTTCTCCGATTGTCCAGTTCTGGTTCCTCTCCAGCCCTGTAATTTTCAGAGATTCCAAGTTGTGTTGTAGAAAGTGTGCTACTAGAGGTGTTTGTGATTCTTTTTGTGTTTGATATTATAGATGTGTTGTGTTAGTCTTACTCGGATAGTGTTGCCTGTTTCTCCAATGTAAATGATTTTGCATGTATCGCATTGTATTGCGAGATGCAGTTCCTGCTGTTTTGTGTAAAGGTTTGTGGAATGTTGTATGTGATGCCTGTGGATTGGCTCCGGAGGAGGAAAAGTTGCTTGAAGTGTCGTGATGCTTTTGTTGGTTTGCGATTAAGTGAAGGCAGTTTACTGGACACTAAATAGTTGGTCAAGTTTTTGTTTTTCTGTAGGCTGAGATGATCTTGTGTCCTGTAAGAAGGTTGGTGTCTTGTAATTTGTTGGTTAGGTTTTGTTTTATCTGTGAATTAGCTGCCACACTAAAATGTGAGTAGGTAGTTATAAGTGGAATAATCTTTTGTTGTCTCTAGGCTTTTTGTTCTAAGAAGGTTTTCCTTATTCCTCTGAGGAAGGAACGGAGTACCCCTTTGCTTGAGTGCTGTGAATAAGACTTTGGTAGCTGCCTGGAAGTCAGTATGTTGTGTGCAAATTCTGTGGAATCTGAGTAGTTGTGATTTTATTAAACCTCTAAACGTGTGTTTAGGGTGATAGCTGGTTTTGTGTAGTAGAGTGTGTGTGTCAGTTTCTTTAAAATATACTTTGGTGTCTAGTTGGTGTGTTTGTGAAAAATGTGGTCCTTTGTAAGTGGTGGTGTCTAAAAGTTTACTTTGCTGTTATGTGTGGTGTATTTTACCTTGATGGACTGGTGGTGTGTGTTAAGTAACGAGATGAAATGTGTAAATTCCTCCATGCTATGTGTCCAAGTGCCCCAAATGTCATCTAGGTACCTGAAATAGTGAGTTGGTCTGTGTGGGCATCTGGGGTTGGGGTTGGGGTTGGGGTTGGGGTTGGGGTTGGGGTTGGGGTTAGGGTTGGGGGGTTGGGGTTTAGGGTTTAGGGTTAGGGTTAGGGTTAGGGTTAGGGTTAGGGTTAGGGTTTTGGGGTTTAGGGTTTGGGGGTTAGGGTTGGGGGGTTAGGGTTAGGGTTGGGGTTAGGGTTAGGGTTAGGGTTAGGGCTAGGGCTGGGTTAGGGTTAGGGCTAGGGTTAGGGCCAGGTTGGGGGCTAGGGGTTGGGGTTGGGGGTTGGGGTTGGGTTGCTGGGCTAGGGCTGGGTTAGGGTTAGGGTTAGGGTTGGGGTTAGGGTTGAAGGGTTGGGGTTAGGGTTAGGGTTAGGGTTAGGGTTAGGGGTTGGGGTTAGGGTTGGGGTTGGGGCTGGGGCTGGGGAGGTTGGTTAGGGTTAGGGTTAGGGCCAGGCCAGGGTTAGGCCAGGGTTAGGGCAGGGTTAGGGAGTTAGGGGTTAGGCCAGGGTCAAGGGTAGGGTTGGGGTTTAGGGGCAGGTTAGGGTTGGGGTTAGGGGCCAGGGTTAGGCCAGGCCAGTAGGGTTAGGGTTAGGCCAGGCCAGGCCAGGGTTAGGCCAGGCCAGGGTTAGGGCCAGGGCTAGGGCCAGGCCAGGCCGGGACTAAAGGTTGGGGCCAGGCCAGGGCCAGGCTAGGCCTAGGCCAGGTAGGGTTTAGGGTTAGGGTTAGGGTTTAGGGTTAGGGTTAGGGTTAGGGTTAGGGTTGGGTTGGGGTTAGGGTTAGGGTTAGGGTTAGGGTTAGGGTTAGGGGTTGGGGTTAGGGTTAGGGGTTAGGGTTAGGGTTGTTAGGGTTAGGGTTAGGCCAGTTAGGGTTAGGGTTGGGGTTAGGGTTGGGTAGGAACTTTGTTTCCTGAGAACTCCACACTTGGTTTGTTTTTCAGGGAAAGAAAGATGCACTAATATCTGGCTCTTTTGGATTTCTTTTTTGTTTTTTTGTTTTGGAGCTCCTTTTCTGTGTAGGTCTATCGTGGAGTTTCTAATGTTCAGGCCTAGCGGGAAAGTTGTTTGTAGTTTGTTGATCCAGTCTTTTTTTCTCTCCATTTCCTTTCTCCGATTGTCCAGTTCTGGTTCCTCTCAGCCCTGTAATTTTCAGAGATTCCAAGTTGTGTTGTAGAAAGTGTGCTACTAGAGGTGTTTGTGATTCTTTTTTGTGTTTGATATTATAGATGTGTTGTGTTTAGTCTTACTTTCGGATGTTGCCTGTTTCTCCAATGTAAATGATTTTGCATGTATCGCATTGTATTGCGTGAGATGCAGTTCCTGCTGTTTTGTGTAAAGGTTTGTGGAATGTTGTATGTGATGCCTGTGGATTGGCTCGGAGGGAGGAAAGTTGCTTGAAGTGTCGTGATGCTTTTGTTGGTTTGCGATTAAGTGAAGGCAGTTTACTGGACACTAAATAGTTGGTCAAGTTTTTGTTTTTTCTGTAGGCTGAGATGATCTTGTGTCCTGTAAGAAGGTTGGTGTCTTGTAATTTGTTGGTTAGGTTTTGTTTTATCTGTGAATTAGCTGCCACACTAAAATGTGAGTAGGTAGTTATGAGTGGAATAATCTTTTGTTGTCTCTAGGCTTTTGTTCTAAGAAGGTTTTCCTTATTCCTCTGAGGAAGGAACGGAGTACCCCTTTGTCTGAGTGCTGTGAATAAAACTTTGGTAGCTGCCTGGAAGTCAGTATGTTGTGTGCAAATTCTGTGGAATCTGAGTAGTTGTGATTTTATTAAACCTCTAAACGTGTGTTTAGGGTGATAGCTGGTTTTGTGTAGTAGAGTGTGTGTGTCAGTTTCTTTAAAATATACTTTGGTGTCTAGTTGGTGTGTTTGTGAAAAATGTGGTCCTTTGTAAGTGGTGGTGTCTAAAAGTTTACTTTGCTGTTATGTGTGGTGTATTTTACCTTGATGGACTGGTGGTGTGTGTTAAGTAACGAGATGAAATGTGTAAATTCCTCCATGCTATGTGTCCAAATTGCCCCAAATGTCATCTAGGTACCTGAAATAGTGAGTTGGTCTGTGTGGGCATCTGGGGAGGATTGTTTCTTCCCAATCGGCCATGTAGATGTTAGCATATGATGGCGCAAAGCGTTTCCCCATCGCTGTTCCTTTGGTTTGGAGGTAGAATTGGTTGTCGAATTCAAAGTCGTTTTTTGTTAAGCTGATTTCCAGGAGTTTGATCAGTTCCTCGCCTGGTCTGGTTGATCCGTTTAGATTTAGACATTTCCTGATAGCTGCAATGCCTGCGTTGGTCTCTATGTTTGTGTACAAGCTGTCTATATCTATTGTGAAGAGAAAAGCTGTTTCTGGTAGTTTGAGTGTTTTAATTTTGTCTATGAAGTCATATGTGTCTTTAAGGTAGCTAGTGTTTGGTGGATAGGGGTTTAAAAAGTGGTCTATGTATTCTGCAATTCTATATGATTCACTGTTGCAATCCGATACTATCGGTCTGCCTGGTGGTATGGTGTGGGGATAGTCCATGTGTCTGGTGATTTGTGTATTTTTGGTAGCATGTAAAAAATGCGTGCTCTGGTGTGTCTGCCCCTTGAGATAGTGTGCCTGTTTTCTAGTAATTATTTTTGTGGTCTGTTAGTGTTTGTATTATTCTGTTAATTTCCTGAGCAGAATCAAGATAAATTGGTGCGTCTAGTTTCCTGTAGTGTTCTTGATTATTTAGTTGTCTGTTGGCTTCAAAGATGTAGTCTTCTATCCATTATTACTATTGAACTTCCCTTGTCTGCTGGTTTGAAAATGATGTCGGTATGTTTTTTGTAATTCCTTAAGTGCAATCCTTTCTGGTGCTGTTAGGTTGTCTTCTGTTTTGTAGTTACCTGGGTTAAGGCTGTGTATTGTTTTAGATCTTCAAGAATAATCTCTGTGATTTCCTGTGGAACTTGGTTGTTATTTGGTTCCCAGTTGGATTTGGGTAGGAAGGGTATGTGTTTTGAGTCTCCTTCCTCTTCAAAGAAGGTTGCGATTTTTAGCCTCCTATGGTAGTCTTGTGTTTCTGCTCGCAGTGTCTGCTTCTGTTTTGCTTCAGTTTGCGGTGTGGGTATGAAGGAGGCCTTTGCTCAAAAGGCTGTTTTGACTCTCTGTTGGTGTGAAGTATTTACATAGATTGACTATGTTGGATGCCCCCTCCCTGGAGATATTTGGGCTTGTGGGGTCTCCTAGTTTAAATGCTGGCACCAGTGCTGGAGCATATCTTTGGCTGTGTTGGTTGTCCAGTGGATGTTGTCTCCGCCTACTTGAAATTTCTCAGTTGGTAATAGCGGTATGTGTGGTAGGTTGGCTGAGATGAATCCGTTTAGTTCTTCCAAGTTCCGTTGGGCCTGCATGTCTAGTGCTCGTGAGAAGTTCACCAGTGGCACTTTGATTTCTGCAGTTGGGAAGGTTGTCTTTGCTGACCTGTACATCCTTTGTAGGTTTTTTGATAGCTGTCTCTTTGACTTTCTGGTCCTTGTTGTTGATTCCGAATGATAGGATCACTTTGGTCCCCTCTATCTGTTTTGGCTTTGTCCAGAAGGTTGGCTGCATGTAGGAATTTTGCTCGGGTAGCTTTCAATCTGTATTTGGCTCTGGGTGTGGTCCGGGATTCTGTGGAGATTGGAGTCCCCAATGATGAGAATGTTCTTGTTAGTTTGCAGGCTCCAGTCTATGTTCTTTTTGTCCGTGTTGATGTGTCTGTGAACCTGGTAGGTTCTCCTGGGCAGTGTTGCTGGACTGTGGCTGAGTCGTCGGTTCTCTGGTAGTCTCTGGGTCGGGTGTGGTGTGGGTTAGGGTTAGAGGTGGGGGTGCAGCGGGGTAGGGGTTGGGGATGGACATCTAATTTAGGGTTGCGTTAGATTTGGGGTTGGGGTTAGGGTTAGGTTAGGTTAGGGTTAGGGTCAGGGTTAGGGTCAAGGTTAAAATTAAAATTTAAAATTAAAGTAAAATTAAGAAGGGTTAGGGTTAGGGTTAGGGTTAAAATTAAGAAGAAGGGTTAGGGTCAGGGTCAGGTCAAAATCAGGGTTAGGTTAAAAATTAAGGTTAAAATCAGGTCAGGGTCAGGGTCAGGGTCAGGTCAGGGTCAGGTCAGGTCAGGGTCAGGGTCAGGGGTCAGGTTTAAGGTTAGGGTTAGGGTTAGGTTTAGGGTTAAAATTAGGGTTAGGGTTAGGGTTAGGGTTAGGGTTAGGGTTAGGGTTTAGGGTTAGGTTAGGGTTAGGGTTAGGGTTAGGGTTTAGGGTTAGGGGTTAGGGTTAGGGTTAGGGTTAGGGTTTAGGGTTAGGGTTAGGGTTAGGGTCAGGGTCAGGGTCAGGTCAGGGTCAGGGTCAGGGTCAGGGTTTAGGGTTTAGGGTTTAGGGTTAGGGTTAGGGTTAGGGTTAGGGTTAGGGTTAGGGTTAGGGTTAGGGTTAGGGTTAGGGTTAGGGTGAGGTAGGAACTTTGTTTCCCTGAGAACTCCACACTTGGTTGGTTTTTCAGGGAAAGAAAGATGCACTGGCCATCTGGCTCTTTTTGGATTTCTTTCTTTGTTTTTTTTGTTTTGGAGCTCCTTTTCTAGTGTAGGTCTATCGTGAGTTTCTAATGTTCAGGCCTAGCGGGAAAGTTGTTTGTAGTTTGTTGATCCAGTCTTTTCTCTCCATTTCCTTTCTCCGATTGTCCAGTTCTGGTTCCTCTCCAGCCCTGTAATTTTCAGAGATTCCAAGTTGTGTTGTAGAAAGTGTGCTACTAGAGGTGTTTGTGATTCTTTTTGTGTTTGATATTATAGATGTGTTGTGTTAGTCTTACTCGGATAGTGTTGCCTGTTTCTCCAATGTAAATGATTTTGCATGTATCGCATTGTATTTAGTGAGATGCAGTTCCTGCTGTTTTGTGTAAAGGTTTGTGGAATGTTGTATGTGATGCCTGTGGATTGGCTCGGAGGAGGAAAGTTGCTTGAAGTGTCGGATGCTTTTGTTGGTTTAAATTAAGTGAAGGCAGTTTACTGGACACTAAATAGTTGGTCAAGTTTTTGTTTTTTCTGTAGGCTGAGATGATCTTGTGTCCTGTAAGAAGGTTGGTGTCTTGTAATTTGTTGGTTAGGTTTTGTTTTATCTGTGAATTAGCTGCCACACTAAAATGTGAGTAGGTAGTTATAAGTGGAATAATCTTTTGTTGTCTCTAGGCTTTTGTTCTAAGAAGGTTTTCCTTATTCCTCTGAGGAAGGAACGGAGTACCCCTTTGCTTGAGTGCTGTGAATAAGACTTTGGTAGCTGCCTGGAAGTCAGTATGTTGTGTGTGCAAATTCTGTGAATCTGAGTAGTTGTGATTTTATTAAACCTCTAAACGTGTGTTTAGGGTGATAGCTGGTTTTGTGTAGTAAGAGTGTGTGTGTCAGTTTCTTTAAAATATACTTTGGTGTCTAGTTGGTGTGTTTTGTGAAAAAATGTGGTCCTTTGTAAGTGGTGGTGTCTAAAAGTTTACTTTGCTGTTATGTGTGGTGTATTTTACCTTGATGGACTGGTGGTGTGTGTTAAGTAACGAGATGAAATGTGTAAATTCCTCCATGCTATGTGTCCAAGTGCCCCAAATGTCATCTAGGTACCTGAAATAGTGAGTTGGTCTGTGTGGGCATCTGGGGAGGATTGTTTCTTCCCAATCGGCCATGTAGATGTTAGCATATGATGGCGCAAAGCGTTTCCCCATCGCTGTTCCTTTGGTTTGGAGGTAGAATTGGTTGTCGAATTCAAAGTCGTTTTTTAGTTAAGCTGATTTCCAGGAGTTTGATCAGTTCCTCGTCTGGTCTGGTTGGATCGGTTTAGATTTAGACATTTCCTGATAGCTGCAATGCTGCCTCGTTGGTCTCTGTTTTGTTATTACAAGCTGTCTATATCTATTATTGTGAAGAGAAAAGCTGTTGCTGGTAGTTTGAGTGTTTTAATTTTTGTCTATGAAGTCATATGTGTCTTTAAGGTAGCTAGTGTGTTTGGTGGATAGGGGGTTTAAAAGTGGTCTATGTATTCTGCAATTCTATATGATTCACTGTTGCAATCGATACTATCGGTCTGCCTGGTGGTATGGTGTGGGATAGTCCATGTGTCTGGTGATTTGTGTATTTTTGGTAGCATGTAAAAAAATCGTGTTTGGGTGTGTCTGCCCCTTGAGATAGTGTGCCTGTTTTCTAGTAATTATTTTGTGGTCTGTTAGTGTTTGTATTATTCTGTTAATTTCCTGAGCAGAATCAAGATAAATTAATGCGTCTAGTTTCCTGTAGTGTTCTTGATTATTTAGTTGTCTGTTGGCTTCAAAGATGTAGTCTTCTCTATCCATTATTACTATTGAACTTCCCTTGTCTGCTGGTTTGAAAATGATGTCGGTATGTTTTGTAATTCCTTAAGTGCAATCCTTTCTGGTGCTGTTAGGTTGTCTTCTGTTTTGTAGTTACCTGGGTTAAGGCTGTGTATTGTTTTTAGATCTTCAAGAATAATCTCTGTGATTTCCTGTGGAACTTGGTTGTTATTTGGTTCCCAGTTGGATTTGGGTAGGAAGGGTATGTGTTTTGAGTCTCCTTCCTCTTCAAAGAAGGTTGCGATTTTTAGCCTCCTATGGTAGTCTTGTGTTTCTGCTCGCAGTGTCTGCTTCTGTTTTGCTTCAGTTTGCGGTGTGGGTATGAAGGAGAGGCCTTTGCTCAAAAAGGCTGTTTTGACTCTGTTGGTGTGAAGTATTTACATAGATTGACTATGTTGGATGCCCCCTCCTGGAGATATTTGGGCTTGTGGGGTCTCCTAGTTTAAATGCTGGCACCAGTGCTGGAGCATATCTTTGGCTGTGTTGGTTGTCCAGTGGATGTTGTCTCCGCCTACTTGAAATTTCTCAGTTGGTAATAGCGGTATGTGTGTAGGTTGGCTGAGATGAATCCGTTTAGTTCTTCCAAGTTCCGTTGGGCCTGCATGTCTAGTGCTCGTGAAAAGTTCACCAGTGGCACTTTGATTTCTGCAGTTGGGAAGGTTGTCTTTGCTGACCTGTACATCCTTTGTAGGTTTTGATAGCTGTCTCTTTGACTTTCTGGTCCTTGTTGTTGATTCGAATGATAGGATCACTTTGGTCACTCCTCTATCTGTTTTGGCTTTGTCCAGAAGGTTGGCTGCATGTAGGAATTTTGCTCCGGGTAGCTTTCAATCTGTATTTGGCTCTGGGTGTGGTCCGGGATTCTGTGGAGATTGAGTCCCCAATGATGAGAATGTTCTTGTTAGTTTGCAGGCTCCAGTCTATGTTCTTTTTGTCCGTGTTGATGTGTCTGTGAACCTGGTAGGTTCTCCTGGGCAGTGTTGCTGGACTGTGGCTGAGTCCGTCGGTTCTCTGGTAGTCTCTGGGTCGGGGTGTGGTGTGGGTTAGGGTTAGGGGTGGGGGTGCAGCGGGGGTAGGGGTTGGGGATGGACGGTCGGTTAGGGTTGCGGTTAGATTTGGGGTTGGGGTTAGGGTTAGGGTTTGGGTTTAGGATTAGGTTTAGGATTAGGGTTAGGGTTAGGGTTAGGGTTAGGGATTAGGGTTAGGTTAGGGTCAGGGTTAGGGTTAGGGTTGGGAGGAGAGTCTGGTTGGAGTGGGAGGTTGGTTCAGAGGGGTCCAATAGGGTGTGTTGAGCTGGGCAGCATATGTAAGGCTTTGACGTTCAGCCAGTCTTCATTTGTTTCTGTTGGTTGGTCTAAGGTGCTCCTCTGTCTGGTGTTGTTGTTTGGTTGCGATTGGTTGGTTGAGATCCTGGTTATGTCCTCTGAAATGTAGGGTGCCACATTGCTGGTGTGTGGTTTGTTGGGCCTCTTGGGTAGAGGTCTCTGGGGCAGAGGTTCATTGTCTGCCAGCACCGCGAAGGAGTTGTTGCTAAGGCTCGGCTGGGGTTGCTGGGTTGCAGCAGTGGCTCCAGATTTTCTTGTGCTATTAGAAAAGCTGTCTGGAAGGTTGTCTGCTTGATCTTCTTCCTAAAATTCCTGTAGGCCCAAGTTTTACGCCTTCTGAAAT
This sequence comes from Huso huso, assembly GCA_036884735.1. Classification (NCBI taxonomy): domain Eukaryota; kingdom Metazoa; phylum Chordata; class Actinopteri; order Acipenseriformes; family Acipenseridae; genus Huso; species Huso huso. The sequence continues at coordinate 6,576 of CM072668.1, read as the reverse complement.
GGTTCCTGCCAGTTCCTGGTTGGTATTTTGTGCAGGTCTGTTTGTATTCTGGAGAGTGTATCTTCGTAATGTATTTGCAGGATTTGAAGATTTGTGTGCATCAATTTTTAGCATTGGCTGCTAAGAGTTCTGCCGTGGCTGGAGTTGGCAGGGCTGGTTTGATGTAGAATTATAATTGGTGGGTTTTGTTTCAGCATTCCTGGTGGTACTTTGTTGTTAATGATAGCCTCATTAACGTTGTCCAAATGGTGGATTGTTTGGATCATTCTGTAGAAGGTCTTTACTGGGTGTATGGAGGATTCCATCATGCTGAAAGGAAAGAGTGGTTAGGGTGATGTGTTGTAGTGTTCCTGGAGTGTATGTGGGTGTGAAAAATATGAGAGAATTATTGATTTGTAGCTTCTGTTGGCACCGTTAGGTTTCCACTACAAAACAATATATACTTACCTTTCCGAAGTGCTGTGGGTGGGATGGGAGGAGGTGGGCAAGTGATTGGTTTGTAGCTTATGTTGGCACCGTTAGGTTTCCACTACAAACACAATCAATGCCCTTCCGGAGTGCTGAGTTGGTGCGGCAGTATTTAAGAGCTGGGAAAGGAGGGTTAGTTTTTTTTAGGTTAGGGGTTAGGGTTGGGTTAGAAGTTGGGGTTAGGGTTAGGGTTAGGGTTAGGGTTGGGTTAGGTAGGAACTTTGTTTCCCTGAGAACTCCACACTTGGTTTTTGTTTTTCAGGGAAAAGAAAGATGCACTAACCATCTGGCTCTTTTTGGATTTCTTTCTTTTTTTTTGTTTTGGAGCCCTTTTTCTAGTGTGTAGGTCTATGTTGAGTTTCTAATGTTCAGGCCTAAGCGGGAAAGTTGTTTGTAGTTTGTTGATCCAGTCTTTTTCTCTCCATTTCCTTTCTCCGATTGTCCAGTTCTGGTTCCTCTCCAGCCCTGTAATTTTCAGAGATTCCAAGTTGTGTTGTAGAAAGTGTGCTACTAGAGGTGTTTGTGATTCTTTTTTGTGTTTGATATTATAGATGTTGTGTTAGTCTTACTCGGATAGTGTTGCCTGTTTCTCCAATGTAAATGATTTTGCATGTATCGCATTGTATTGCGTGATGCAGTTCCTGCTGTTTTGTGTAAAGGTTTGTGGAATGTTGTATGTGATGCCTGTGGATTGGCTCCGGAGGGAGGAAAGTTGCTTGAAGTGTCGTGATGCTTTTGTTGGTTTGCGATTAAGTGAAGGCAGTTTACTGGACACTAAATAGTTGGTCAAGTTTTGTTTTTTTCTGTAGGCTGAGATGATCTTGTGTCCTGTAAGAAGGTTGGTGTCTTGTAATTTGTTGGTTAGGGTTTGTTTTTCTGTGAATTAGCTGCCACACTAAAATGTGAGTAGGTAGTTATGAGTGGAATAATCTTTTGTTGTCTCTAGGCTTTTGTTCTAAGAAGGTTTTATTCCTCTGAGGAAGGAACGGAGGCCCCCTTTGTCTGAGTGCTGTGAATAAAACTTTGGTAGCTGCCTGGAAGTCAGTATGTTGTGTGCAAATTCTGTGGAATCTGAGTAGTTGTGATTTTATTAAACCTCTAAACGTGTGTTTAGGGTGATAGCTGGTTTTGTGTAGTAGAGTGTGTGTCAGCCTTCTTTAAAATATACTTTGGTGTCTAGTTGGTGTGTTTGTGAAAAAATGTGGTCCTTTGTAAGTGGTGGTGTCTAAAAAGTTTACTTTGTTGTTATGTGGTGTATTTTACCTTGATGGACTGGTGGTGTGTGTTAAATAACGAGATGAAATGTAAATTCCTCCATGCTATGTGTCCAAGTGCCCCAAATGTCATCTAGGTACCTGAAATAGTGAGTTGGTCTGTGTGGGCATCTGGGAGATTGTTTCTTCCCAATCGGCCATGTAGATGTTAGCATATGATGGCGCAGCGTTTCCCCATCGCTGTTCCTTTGGTTTGAGGTAGAATTGGTTGTCGAATTCAAAGTGGTTTTTCGTTAAGCTGATTTCCAGGAGTTTGATCAGTTCCTCGCCTGGTCTGGTTGGATCGGTTAGATTTAGACATTTCCTGATAGCTGCAATGCCTGCGTTGGTCTCTATCGTTTGTGTACAAGCTGTCTATATCTGTTGTGAAGAGAAAAGCTGTTTCTGGTAGTTTGAGTGTTTTAATTTTGTCTATGAAGTCATATGTGTCTTTAAGGTAGCTAGTGTGTTTGGTGGATAGGGGTTTAAAAAGTGGTCTATGTATTCTGCAATTCTATGATTCACTGTTGCAATCCGATACTATCGGGTCTGCCTGGTGGTATGGTGTGTGGGATAGTCCATGTGTCTGGTGATTTGTGTATTTTTGGTAGCATGTAAAAATGCGTGCTCTGGGTGTGTCTGCCCCCTTGAGATAGTGTGCCTGTTTTCTAGTAATTATTTTGTGGTCTGTTAGTGTTTGTATTATTCTGTTAATTTCCTGAGCAGAATCAAGATAAATTAGTGCGTCTAGTTTCCTGTAGTGTTCTTGATTATTTAGTTGTCTGTTGGCTTCAAAGATGTAGTCTTCTCTATCCATTATTACTATTGAACTTCCCTTGTCTGCTGGTTTGAAAATGATGTCGGTATGTTTTTGTAATTCCTTAAAGTGCAATCCTTTCTGGTGCTGTTAGGTTGTCTTCTGTTTTGTAGTTACCTGGAGTTAAGGCTGTGTATTGTTTTTAGATCTTCAAGAATAATCTCTGTGATTTCCTGTGGAACTTGGTTGTTATTTGGTTCCCAGTTGGACGGGTAGGAAGGGTATGTGTTTTGAGTCTCCTTCCTCTTCAAAGAAGGTTGCGATTTTAGCCTCCTATGGTAGTCTTGTGTTTCTGCTCGCAGTGTCACTTCTGTTTTGCTTCAGTTTGCGGTGTGGGTATGAAGGAGGCCTTTGCTCAAAAGGCTGTTTTGACTCTCTGTTGGTGTGAAGTATTTACAGATTGACTATGTTGGATGCCCCCCTGGAGATATTTGGGCTTGTGGGGTCTCCTAGTTTAAATGCTGGCACCAGTGCTGGAGCATATCTTTGGCTGTGTTGGTTGTCCAGTGGATGTTGTCTCCGCCTACTTGAAATTTCTCCAGTTGGTAATAGCGGTATGTGGTAGGTTGGCTGAGATGAATCCGTTTAGTTCTTCCAAGTTCCGTTGGGCCTGCATGTCTAGTGCTCGTGAGAAGTTCCACCAGTGGCACTGATTTCTGCAGTTGGGAAGGTTGTCTTTGCTGACCTGTACATCCTTTGTAGGTTTTGATAGCTGTCTCTTTGACTTTCTGGTCCTTGTTATTTGATTCGAATGATAGGATCACTTTGGTCACCCTCTATCTGTTTGGCTTTGTCAGAAGGTTATTGCATGTAAATTTTGCTCGGGGTAGCTTTCAATCTGTATTTGGCTCTGGGTGTGGTCCGGATTCTGTGGATTGGAGTCCCCAATGATGAGAATGTTCTTGTTGGTTGCAGGCTCCAGTCTATGTTCTTTTTGTCCGTGTTGATGTGTCTATGAACCTGGTAGGTTCTCCTGGGCAGTGTTGGGACTGTGGCTGAGTCGTTCGGTTCTCTGGGTAGTCTCTGGGTCAGGTGTAGTGTGTGGTTAGGGTTAGAGGTGGGGTGCAAGCGGGGGTAGGGGTTGGGGATAGACGTGCGGTTAGGAGTTGCGGATTAGATTTGGGGTTGGGGTTAGGGTTAGGGTTAGGGTTAGGGTCAGGGTCAGGGTCAGGGTTAGGGTTAGGGTTAGGGTTGGGTTGGGGTTAGGTTAGGGTTAGGGTTAGGGTTAGGGTTAGGTTGGGGTCAGGGTCAGGGTCAGGGTCAGGGTCAGGGTCAGGGTTGGTTAGGTCAGGGTCAGGGTCAGGGTCAGGGTCAGGGTCAGGGTCAGGGTCAGGGTCAGGGTCAGGTTTAGGGTTAGGGTTAGGGTTAGGGTTAGGGTTAGGGTTAGGGTTAGGGTTAGGGTTAGGGTTAGGGTTAGGGTTAGGGTTAGGGTTAGGGTTAGGGTTAGGGTTTAAAGGGTTAGGGTTAGGGGTTGGGAGAGGGTTAGGGTTTAGGGTTAGGGTTAGGGTTAGGGTCAGGGTCAGGCTCAGGGTCAGGGTCAGGGTCAGGGTTTAGGGTTTAGGGTTTAGGGTTTAGGGTTAGGGTTAGGTTAGGGTTAGGGTTAGGAAGGGTTAGGGTTAGGGGTTAGGGTTAGGGTGAGGTGGGAACTTTGTTTCCTGAGAACCCACACTTGGTTGGTTTTTCAGGGAAAGAAGATGCACTAACCATCTGGCTCTTTTGGATTTCTTTCTTTGTTTTTTTGTTTTGGAGCTCCTTTTCTAGTGTAGGTCTATCGTGGAGTTTCTAATGTTCAGGCCTAGCGGAAAGTTGTTTGTAGTTTGTTGATCCAGTCTTTTTCTCTCCATTTCCTTTCTCCGATTGTCCAGTTCTGGTTCCTCTCCAGCCCTGTAATTTTCAGAGATTCCAAGTTGTGTTGTAGAAAGTGTGCTACTAGAGGTGTTTGTGATTCTTTTTTGTGTTTGATATTATAGATGTGTTGTTTAGTCTTACGGATAGTGTTGCCTGTTTCTCCAATGTAAATGATTTTGCATGTATCGCATTGTATTGCGAGATGCAGTTCCTGCTGTTTTGTGTAAAGGTTTGTGGAATGTTGTATGTGATGCCTGTGGATTGGCTCCGGAGGAGGAAAAGTTGCTTGAAGTGTCGGATGCTTTTGTTGGTTTTGCGATTAAGTGAAGGGCAGTTTACTGGACACTAAATAGTTGGTCAAGTTTTGTTTTTTTTCTGTAGGCTGAGATGATCTTGTGTCCTGTAAGAAGGTTGGTGTCTTGTAATTTGTTGGTTAGGTTTTGTTTTATCTGTGAATTAGCCGCCACACTAAAATGTGAGTAGGTAGTTATAAGTGGAATAATTTTTTGTTGTCTCTAGGCTTTGTTCTAAGAAGGTTTTCCTTATTCCTCTGAGGAAGGAAAGGAGTACCCCTTTGCTTGAGTGCTGTGAATAAGACTTTGGTAGCTGCCTGGAAGTCAGTATGTTGTGTGCAAATTCTGGGAATCTGAGTAGTTGTGATTTTATTAAACCTCAAACGTGTGTTTAGGTGATAGCTGGTTTTATTAATGAGTGTGTGTTGTCAGTTTCTTTAAAATATACTTTGGTGTCTAGTTGGTGTGTTTGTGAAAAATGTGGTCCTTTGTAAGTGGTGGTGTCAAAAGTTTACTTTGCTGTTATGTGTGTGTGTATTTTACCTTGATGGACACAATTGGTGTGTGTTAAGTAACGATGAAATGTGTAAATTCCTCCATGCTATGTGTCCAAGTACCCCAAAATGTCATCAAGGTACCCGGAAAATAGTGAGTTGGTCGTGGGTGGGCATCTAGGAGGATTGTTTCTCCCAATCGCTGTAGATGTTAGCATATGATGGCGCAAAGCTTTCCCCATTTCTGTCCTTTGGTTTGGGGTAGAATTGGTTAATAATTCAAAGTCGTTTTTCGTTAAGCGCTGATTTCCAGGAGTTTGATCAGTTCCTCGCCTGGTCTGGTTGGATCCGGATTAAAGATTTAGACATTTCGATAGCTGCAATGCCCGCGTTGGTCTCTATGCGTTTGTGTGGCTGCTGTCTATATCTATTGTGAAGAGAAAAGCTGTTGCTAGTAGTTTGAGTGTTTTAATTTTGTCTATGAAGTCATATGTGTCTTTAAGGTAGCTAGTGTTTGGTGGATGGGGGTTTAAAAGTGGTCTATGTATTCTGCAATTCTATGATTCACTGTTGCAATCCGATACTATCGGTCTGCCTGGTGGTATGGTAATTGTGGAGATAGTCCATGTCTGGTGATTTGTATTTTTGGTAGCATGTAAAAAATGCGTGCTCTGGTGTGTGTCTGCCCCTTGAGATATGTGTGCCTGTTTTCAATAATTATTTTGTGGTCTGTTAGTGTTTTGTATTATTCTGTTAATTTCCTGAGCAGAATCAAGATAAATTAATTAACGCGTTAGTTTCCCTGTAGTGTTCTTGATTATTTAGTTGTCTATTGGCTTCAAAGATGTAGTCTTCTATCCATTATTACTATTAGTTTCCCTTGTCTGCTGGTTTGAAAAATGATGTCGGGTATGTTTTTGTAATTCCTGGTGCAATCCTTTCTGGTGCTGTTAGGTTTGTTTCTGTTTTGTAGTTACCTGGGTTAGGCTGTGTATTGTTTTTAGATCTTCAAGAATAATCTCTGTGATTTCCTGTGGAACTTAGTTGTTATTTTTGGTTCCCAGTTGGATTTGGTGAAGGGTATGTTTTTTTGAGTCTCCTTCCTCTTCCAAAGAAGGTTGCGATTTTTAGCCTCCTATGGTAGTCTTGTGTTTCTGCCCTGCAGTGTCACTGCTTCTGTTTTGCTTCAGTTTTGTGTTGTGGGTATGAAGGAGAGCCTTTGCTCAAAAGGCTGTTTTGACTCTCTGTTGGTGGAAGTATTTACACAGATTGACCTCATGTTGGATGCCCCCTCCCGGGAGACATATTTTGGGCTTGTGGGTCTCCTAGTTTAAAATGCTGGCACCAGTGCTGGAGCACTATCTTTGGCTGTGCTGGTTGAGCACACAACTGGAACGGTGCAG